>BGZK01000028.1:0-600000 GCA_005406025.1 Eumeta japonica
AGCGTTCGGGAGGCAGCACCCTCCCGCAGACGGCATTTTCGGCAGACTTCTGTTCTGCACCATTGACATTCGTGGGCGATTTTCGCTTTCGATCGCAACGACGTGATATAATATCTCTGCCTAATTTCGTTCATCACGGTGTTGTGGTTTCCGTGATTGAACCTTTCATGGTAGTGTTTCATGATCAATTTTGCGATCGAACTATCGCCACTGAGCACAGGGGGCGATTTAAGGTAAACGACATCTTTAGCGGCCTTTATTCTTCCTTTCAGACGAAGAACGCCGTTTCATCAATTTCCATAGCAAACTTTCGTAGACGGCTTCTTCGTGTGACCGCTTTGCCTTCTCGTAAGTGTGTCGTTTTCAAAACATTTTGCGCCTCGAGCAAAGTAACGTTTCAGCCCTTCGAATGTAATCACAATTCAAACTCAAAGGTGCCGATCGTTCTCTTCAAGTCTTCTATTGTCTTTCTGGGCTGGTGTATGCGCCTTCTTGCTTATGTGCTTCCACGTTGGGTCTGAACTCGTTTTAGTTGCCGTCCTCTTATGTTTCAATGCATTAACTTTTCGTTTGACCCGAAACAAATCAATAGCTTGCAATACTCTGGCCGTACTGCGGAGTAATCGGGTCCAACTCGAGAATCGGCTCACGTTTGGTACGACTTGCGAGTCTTCTTTATTGACCAGTGTCAACGTCGTACATGATCTCCTCCCCGTCGGTCGTTCGCTTTCAACAGTTTCCTGCGGCCATTCGTCTTCGCTTTTGCGCAGGAAATCGGGTCCGTGGAACCATCGGTGCGTTTCATCAAAGTGGGTGGCGGGTCTCGTGTCGCGTCATCAGCGACGTTCAATTTCGTAGGCACCCACCTCCAACATTTCACCGTCGTGTTCCTCCAATTCAGGCGATGAGCGACAACGGTTTGAACGACCGTGGGTCGGAGCGGATCCAAGATAGAACTGTGCGAGAATCAGTCCAAAATATTTTGCGGGTCACATTCAATTCGATTTCAGTTAGTATCGACGAAGCCAATCGAGCGCCTAACAGCGCCGCTTGCAATTCGAGCCGAGGGATCGATATAACTTTCAAGGGAGCGACGCGAGCCTTCCTGCTATTAGCGAAACTGCGCTTTCGTGTTCGCTCAATTTTATACGCCAATACACGGCCGCAGCGTACGACTTTTCGCTCGCGTCGACGAACACATGTAGCTCCCCTCGGTGTGGCCGGGCGATATGCATCGAGGTATTCTGATCGATGCCAGCTTCTTTATGTCGTTCACCCATTTTAGCCACTTCTGTGCATCGGCTTCTATTGTTTCGTCCCAGTCGATCCCTGATCTCCATATGTCCTGGAGTGCATTTGCCCGTGATGACGGGCGAGGCTAGACCGAGCGGGTCGAACACGGACATGACTGCACTCGTGACTTGTCGTTTTGTTGGTGGAAGCGATGTTTCCAACATCAGTAGGCGTGTTCCGCAGGCCGAGATTGAAACCCAGGCGTCATTATTGATGTCCCACTGTAGGCCGGGTTTTTCAATTCGTGTGTCGCCCCCGAGTTGTACATTGTCGTCATTTCGCGTGTCGGGCATTTCATTCAAGACTTCAATTTCGTTACTCGCCCAACCGCGTAACTCGAAGGCTGCCTTTCGATGAATCTCATAAACTTGTTTCGAAACACGCTTGGCTTCCTCTATACTGTTAAAACTTTTCAAGAAGTCATCAACATAGTGATCTAATCGTATCGCTTTGCACGCCTCCGGGTACTCAAGTTCAAATTCTGAGGCGTTGCGATTTTGATGTAGATCGCGCAGGTGAGAGGCGGCGCCGAAATCAGTGACGTCATTCGGTACTCTTGTGGATTTTCGTTCATGTTATTTCGCCACAGGAATCGTAGGCTGTCTCTGATCTTTTCTGATTTTGACCCGCAGGAACATTTCCTTGATGTCGGCCGACACCGCTACGCGGCCCTGTCTGAATCGGACGAGTACACCCAATAGTGATCTTATCGGGGCCCGTGAGCAATGCATCGTTCAGACATTTGCCATTCGTACGGGCGGCCGCATCAAAGACAAGGCGGACTTCTTCTGCGGATGCGTGACGGCGAAATGAGGCAGGTACCACAAGCGTTCGGATGTAGATTGATTCGGCGCTGGCTCTGCGTACCCATTTTAACAGATTATTGATCTGTTCACAATATTCACGTTTCAAATTATCGTTTTGACAATTTCTTTCCATGCGCAGACGTCGCATCGCTGTGTCAGCTTCTTTCAGGCATCGTTTCGTTGTCCGACTTCCACAATAGGCATGTTTCGAACTGACCGCTCGGTAATCTTACACTATTGCTATCTAGCAACACGAGCGCCCTCTTCTGGATCGTGGCTCGGTTTGGAGCCACGCCGAGGGATTCAATTTCGAAATGCCGTTTCACAATGTCATTCAGTTCAATGTCGGAAGCGTCGGACGGTCGCAAGTGATGTACGGTATTTATCGGTCGTGATAAACTGGAGCAGCATCCATGTAACACCCAGCCCAGTTGAGTCAAGGAGGCGGCAGGCTGGTTTGCGCGACCACTCTTAATTTGTCGCGACACAATCAAGCCCCAATTATCCTGACCGATCAAGATGCACGGTGCGGCAGCGTCATAGATCAAATTTTCAGCGATATCTGTCAAGTGCGAGCAGGCTGCGACGGTGGCGCGCTCTACGCGTTGCGGAGCTAGCTTCAGGTTTCTGATGGTCTGAGCTGTCATGAGTTTCAAGTTTCGAGAAAACAAGCCTTTGATTTTAACTCGAATGACCCGCGATTTTTCATCGGTTATCTCATTGCCACCGACACTCGAGACGCGTAACGTTTCGCGGCGTCCTTTCGCTCCGATTCGATTCGCCACCTGCTCATCGATTAAGGTGACCGTGGAGCCTTCGTCAAGGAGTGCGTGGACCTTCATCGATCCTTCGGGGCCATACAGCTCGACCGGAACAATTTTCAAGTATGCGCGCATTGTATTAACATTGTTTACAGATATCGCCGTGCTCGGTGACGACGGCTGTTCTGGGCGCTCCTCATGACCCTCTCTCGTGGTCCGCTCTTGGTGGAGTAGCCTATGATGTCCGCCTCGACATATCTTACAGGGCTTTCCTCGCACGTGGCTTTATGTGACGGCCCTCAGGCATCGGAAACACATGCGAAGCCTTTTCGCGGCGTCCCATTTTCGCTCATATTCAACTTCACAAATTCGCCGCAGTCGGGTAAGCCGTGTTCGTTGTTACAGAGCGGACATATCATTTTCACATTTATTGTTGACCGATTTGATGGCTGGAAGGCGGTGTGCGAATTCGAGTTGTTGTCATCGTACTTCATAGTGTTGATCGTGTTTGTTCTTCGCGGGCGTCGTTCCGGTGGGCCTCAAATTTCTACTGCCGCCTCTCTATCGGCATGGAGGCGCTGCACTGGTCGGCTATCTTATTCAAAAAGTTGACAACATCACAAGTTCGGGCTCGTCGCTGTTCTGAGAGTCCTTATATTCGCACCATTTGAATTTCAAGATGTCATTGAATTTGTCAACTATCTCATCGGTCATTTCGGGGCGGACAGGTAGCTCAATTTATTCAACGTGCGTATGGCCGCAACACAATTATTCACTTTATTGGCGAACGAGCTGATGTTGCCCATTCCACCGTTCATCGGCGTCATACGTCTCAATTTATTTAGCTCCTGTTTGATTATGGCGTCAGGTCGCCCGAACCTGCGCTCGAGCACTCGCATAATTTGTAGCGGATCCGTTTCAGTATAGATCAAGGCTTCACAAGTTTCACGCGCTTCGCCACTGAGCGCTTTGCGGATCCGTGCTACGTTTTGAACATTGCTGAATAGTCCCGACGTGTCATTGTATACCGATCGAAATGCGATCCATTCGCTAACATTTCCACAGAAACTCGGCAGATCTGCCAGAGTTTTAGACGGCTCGTTCACAATTTTCGATGTTTCTTTGCTAGCAGTCTTGATCGCGAGTACGATCGCATCGGCCAATGTGGATTCGCTCATATTCGAGTCTTACGAGGGGATGCACTATTAATTTCGCTGCATGCCGTCGGTGGCGGTGGTGGCGCTGTCGTCGGACTCGATTCGGGCACGGGCTCAATGTCGCCCAACGTAACGGTCCGTTTCTCAAGTTTATCCGTTTTGGATAAATGGGACGCGTTATCACAATCAATCAAATCGCCCGAATCCTCTTC
Source organism: Eumeta japonica (assembly GCA_005406025.1). Taxonomy (NCBI): domain Eukaryota; kingdom Metazoa; phylum Arthropoda; class Insecta; order Lepidoptera; family Psychidae; genus Eumeta; species Eumeta japonica. The sequence continues at coordinate 4,230 of BGZK01000028.1, forward strand.
GTCCGCTTCCAGGCGTAGCAACAACATTTTTGTACGCGCGACCGCGGCTCGTGCAGCTATCCTTTCACTTTCCAATTGCTCAAATTCTAATTGAGCCAATAACGCGGCGTGCTTCTTCTGTCGCGCCGTGTTCACATTTCTGTTCGAATCGTCAATGTTCAACTGATGTGCAGGACTTCGGTTTCGCATATTTGCCGCTAGAGGGCCAAGTGTTGCATCGGATGCGCCGGCTTCATTCGGAGCGTCGACTCGGTCGGATCTCGTATCCGCATGCAAGTCACAAACTTCCTCGTCGATCCTCTCCTGCCCAGGCGAACTTCCGCTCAAGTTTTCATTCGTACCACGTGCGTCGACGACGTGCCCGTTTCTGACGACCGGCTTGTCGGCGCACCTATTGACGTTTCGTTCTCTTGCTCGGCTGTGTTCATTTTGCGCTCTTGTAACACGCTTGCTGTCCATCTTCAAGTTCAATTCTTCAATCTTCAATCCCTAACGGTCCCTAACAGCTCGTACGAGGTCCCCGAGACGAGGATATGCTCAATACGAGGATGGAAAACGGTGGTACCGCTCGACAGTGGACATGCACAGAGTCAGGGTGCGCAATAGAGCTTCGGTGGGAGCGACCGTCGCCAGGCGCCTACAGTCCGGCCCCTATCTGTGCATGCGTATCGACGCGACAAGCTATTCGGCGCCGAGATCGTACTCGGCAACCGGTGACCACGCCTCAACTAGTCACACCGCTCGAAAGCGTTAAACAGTGAGATGTCGTTAACACCGCTAGGTGACCCTCTCACTGTCCGAAGTGCACACGGAAATAAAAACCGAAGCACACGACTTACTCGTAAAATTTCTTCAGGATAATCCGGCGAACGAAGGACCAGCTGTAACGGCGATTTCGGCTATCGCCGCGTAAGCCCGCACCCCGGATTGCCTCTCTTCACGATGCGCACGCTTCTTTCTGGTCGGCGGATTTCTTGCAGTGTGGCGGCGTGGTCAATAATGGACAGCGTTTTCTTTCTTCAGACTTTATTAAGCCGAGCTTTACAAGATGACGGTTGGCTAGACTGTGTCGGATGCACCACTCCCACTGCATTTTATAGGTGGTGCATCCGTTGCACATGTGAGTTGCATACATTTTAATTGGGAGGCGTACATGACTAATTTACATATGCATTGTCAGACATGCATTGGCTCGCTCGTGGGGCTTCCACACCTTATATTGGGTGCAGCGGACGGAGGACTTACTGTTGCCTCATGCTCGGTTCTCGTCGGGGATACGACCCCGACGGTCCTGTGGTTGTGGTTCCTTTACGAGAATCCAGTCAGACATCTGGTAGTTCTCGCAGGTTCTGCTTCACTAAATGGGAGGAGGCGTTTTCGTGATTTCTCTAGGAGCGGTCGGCCGCTCGGCGACCCTCGTGCGTCGGCGCGATGTTCCGGAGGACATGTGGGCCTTGATCAGCGAGTCAAACATCCGGCGGGCTATGCGCCGGATGAATTCCTCTACGGTCTCGATACGGAGGTCGCGAGAACGTCATTTATACATACCGACCCGCTCCCACGATCATCCGTAGGGCGATGCTCTGCTGGGCTTGGATCCTCTTCCTCTGTGATATGGAGCAGAGTGCGTACCATGCTGGTGCCGCATGTTAACCGGGAACGTATGTAGCCCTTGTATAGGGCGAGTTTGGCCCTGAGCGGCAGGTGCGATCGGCACTGGGCGCAGCATGCCCGCGCGGCTCTGCTCTGGTGGATAGCTTGTTCCACTGATATGCGCATGGAGCGATCAATTTGTACACCCAGGTATCGCACCTTTGTCTGCCATTCAACATCCTGTCCCCGAGTCTTAATTTCGGTGGCATGGCACGCTGCTGGCCGGTCAGTATGGCGGCCGTTCGTAACGTTTACGGCGACTCGCCATTTGTCCAGCCATTCTGGCAATAGTCGAGGACCCTCTGGATTTTGGCCGCAGCCAGGTCAGCCCGACGGGATGATGCGAAGTACGCACTATCGTCAGCGTATAGCGCGAGTACGACGTCCTCCCAGTCCTGTAGTTGACCTGCGAGAGTGGGGATATCATCCGTAGACTCCGTACAGGCACGGAGACAGACAGCTGCCTTGTGGCACTCCGGCGTGGATGGGTCGTGGATCCGAGGTTGCGTCCGACTGCAACGAAGAAACTGCGACCTTCCAGGAACGACGCTACTGTCCGTGCTGAGTGCAGGCGGGATTTGGTATTCAGTAATTTGAACACCAACCCGTGCCACACTCGGTCGAACGCCTTCGATGTCGAGAAAGACACCGACGGTACGACGACCCCGGTTGTTTCGGCGGCTATGGCGGAAGGACTCTTGCCAGCTGGAGCGTAGTGGAATGTCCGCTGCGAAACCCAAACTGCTCCTGTCTTGGAGTCAGATGAGAAGGCGGCAGCGCGATACGCTCAAACAGCTTGGCGATGTGGGACACAGCGTGATTGGTCGTTGGCTCGTTGCGGTCGGGGGTCCTTGCCTGCTTTCATGGCGACACGGCCCATCTTCCATTCTTCGGAAAGTGTCCAGTCCGAGTATACCGTTGAATACCGGTCATCGTGCCACTACGGTTCTTCAGGCAAAATGTCTTACGGCAGCAACGGGATCCCGTCTGGTCCACTCAGCGCCTGAGACACCGATAGCGGCCGTGCCGTAATGACGGCCGCTTTTAAGGCTATCATTGGTCCCTCCCCACCAAAGCACGATTTTCATGCAACCACACGCACACATTACATTTCGAATGTTTTAATTATCAAATTCAAAAATTTAAAAGCAAACAACAAACAAATATTTCTCCTTAAAACTAGTCCCTACCCGGGTAATTAAAAAACTATAAACAAAAACTCTTTAATAATATACATAGAACACACACAAATATAAAACACTTTTAAGCCCGTATAAGACACAATACAATTTTTAAATTTACATTAATTGCGCGGCTGTCCGTAACATAATATATATAAATTAGGTTCGACTTTGTGTCAGATTTTTATTATTCCATTGTACAGTTACATACCTTCCTACAAACTTTTGATTGCAGATCGAAGTGCTTTAAGGTCACCACTCTCGTCCTATGCGACGTTGGCATCGGTATTGCTATTGTCACCGGTGCGGTAACAAAACCCTAGATCTACCCTATACCGCGCTCTTCAAGACATGGAAAACTTGGTCTTATTTGGAGTCAATGTAGAAAGAAATCATGCGTCGATTTCCTTGAAATCGGCACTCGAACCTGGTACTTTTTGATCAAAGTTAACACTTCGATCGCCCTCTCGTCGATCACACATTTATTCGATCATCCTCTGATCGGTAAAGTCAAAAGACTTGCTTTGCGGTGCCTTCGCACGCTGGTTTTGGTGATGTCGAATTACATTAAATTAAGTTCATACCATTTCAACAACTCTTTAAGAAACATTTTGATTTCAGACAACTATATTGTGCGAATTTTCTATTTCTATATATGCACACACGTATATACTTATGAACTTTAGCGCGAAACACAAAGTACCCACTGTAGTGCCATCCACATAGCAATACATGCTACTTGATTTAAAACATATCAATGATTTGTTTTGTTAACCATTTATTTAAAATAAAACAGTAATTTTAAATTCTTGTCGTAACAACGGTATTGTCTTACGACGGTCTTTGAAGCCGCTATTGTTTTTTGGCAATACGTTATGTTAAATTAGGTGAGGTTTGAATAATAATCTAACACTTGTGTAATCGCAAATGTTATGCATGTAAATCGTGCAAGAGGAAATAAACGGCCGTGAACACCCGTTTGGGCATAAAAGGTCGTAAGTTAGTCAAACTATTTAGATAAAATGGCAGTTGCATTTTACATCCGATGTTTTCAATTTTCTGTTAATAATTTGAATATAACGCTATAATGAACGATATCAAAGTTTTTATATGTTGGTGGCGTGTGAGGCATCCGGCCTTCGTGTTTAGTTTCGCAAATGAGGTATCGCGTTCGACTTAAAATTAAAGTATGAAACTAGAACAGAATATTTGAATCCGATCTCGCGAACAACAAGTGAATAGACAAAAAAACACAGAAAGGGGACGAGGGCTGATGCCCAAGTGCACAAGCTTCGGTAGTGATAGAAAAGTGGATTGTTATACGTAATTTGATAAAAGACCGTATTGAAATTCGTATGGAGAAATACTGAAGAACCGGTCAATAAAGATATTGATCTTGAATTGAAATTACTTTTTCAATTAAATACTTGAATTCCTGGACTTCGTCAAAGGCCCTAAAGTTACTCCGTCCTGGACTACGCCCTACAATATTGTTATACATATTATTACACCTTCCAAGGAATCCCGAAAATTGTAAATATTTTGTCCCCCTGACATATTGTAGGAAAAGTCTGTAATTTTGCTATTTTTAATTATTTTACTAGTCACTGTTCGTTTCGTAATTTATTAATGAAATTTCAGCCTAAAAAGTGTATTTTGATGGGGAAACAAAACCCGGGAAAACAAATAGATTCTTTATAAAAATAAGGTGAGCAAATTACGGTCACCGACCACAGGTTGATCGCCTCTTAGATTATCTGACAGCCTCAATTGCATTTTTATGATACCCACGCGGAATATCATACACAATTTATAATATCATAAATAAAGACTAGGAATAGAAAAAGATATAGAACGATGGATGGGGTATATTAAATTCTAATCTCGAAATCATTATCGGTGTCGATGTCACCGAGCGAATAATCGGATAAATAATTTATAAATGTTATTAAATTCAGAAAAAAAGTATGTACTAGGAAACCGCCGTGGTGTTACCACATGCGCTGTTTATTTGAACAAACAGTTTGCGTTCAATATTTGCGATGTTGCCACAAAATAAACAATAGAGCAGCACGTATGTACGTAGTCTCGTTTACTTTATATAATGATGACATGAGCGACTTGCTCAATAATTATTATCGCTATATTTATCATTTATTTATTCCATATAAATATTATTTACATATTGGTTGTTTTAATGATATTACGCCATCGCTTAGAAGTTGTTGAATTACAAAATAACGAGCTTTAGAGCCAGATAACGTAACCGCCTTGTTTGAGGTCGTCGAATTAAGAAATAGGCACGTTATGCAACTAATACGCATTTTTATATAAAAATTTCTTTACGTTGTCCGTCTGTTGTATCGACGTTCGTTAGCATTGCATTATTTTTATTCAACAATCCCTTATGTTTGTTGCTTAATCTAGGCATTACAACAGTTTGTGCAATGCGTAAAAAAATGCGATACGACTGTTTAATAAAAATATAGTCTGGTCCCTTCCGTGTAATAAAAATGAACTCTGAAAATTCTTGAATCGTTTTTGAAAAAGGTATTCATTACAAAGGCACGTATTATAACGAAAGTTTTAGAAGAGAGTTTTATTTATATAATTTTCTCTCGATTTATGTCCGATACAGATCGATATAAACCGTTATAAACGATATAAAATCAAGCAACACAAATGTGCGACGATATATCATCCAATCAAAACACAAATTTTTCGTATTATTTTAGCTCGAATAGTGATACATCGCAATTTAATACAATGTTTAAATCATAATCTTCTAGGTAAATATAAGCCAAACAGTTTTATGGTGATTTTATCCTATTGTTTTTGTAATATATTTTATTTTTAAATTATCGGTTTACTATCTTTAATATCGGTAGAACTGTATGCAGACATTAATGACGATTATTAATTATTTTAAAAATAATACACTAACTTTCGAATGAATATAGGCTGATTTAAAATACACTTGAATTGAATGTAGATAGGAAACAATACGTGTGAGATCACGTTATTCTCTTTTTGTGGCGTAAAATAATCAAACAACGACCAATAAAAATATATTATCGGGAACCCTTCGAATCGATAACAGTCTTTTTAACATTTTCGTAGGCATTTCAATCGTTTTTGGAAAATTTCAAAACCGATTGAAACGCGTACAAATAAACAGGACAAATAAAACTGTTTGTTTGTCCTGTTTAGGTGTACGCGCATCATGTGGAAATTTAATACGGCTGAATGGATTTTAAAACGGACTTCACTAACGGATCAAGGCAGTCTTCGGCCAGGTTATAGGCTATTGAAAGTACTGACTTAATAATTGGATAGTGGTAAAAAAAGGGGGTCGAATATTTTTTGGGCATTTCTTGAATCCACGAGTCGAAGGCTTGAAAATGGGTAAGCATATATTAGACCGTAAATTAATAACATTATTACATTGTCCATGTCCAAGTTTGAAAGAAGACTGTTTCTAAATGTTATTTTATTGATAACACTAAAGCTCGTCAATAACTTCAGTAAAGATAGCCTAGAAACTGCCCAAATTTTCGAAACTGTCATCCATACATGTGTTTCTTTTTAACACTTGCAAAATCGCATTTGACAAAAAGAGATAAATGTAGTTTGTTTTTTCCTCTAAAATCTGCAATGAATGCAAAACGTTCTCAAATACGTGTCGGATGAGTTTCGAAAATATAAAAATGTCTTTGAGAATACAAGTGCAAATTTTTGTGTCATTCACATGTTATTAATAATAACGATTACTTTGTAATATTACAATCATTATTCCTATACCGATATTTTTTACAAAATTATAATTTTCTTTTAGGTCACAGGGAAAGGCTCTAATGATGTTTAATTGATATCGATATCGATGATTTTCAACACTTCTAAATAAACTTTATCTTATGTTAGAGTAACGGATGGATATATGTTTATATTCGTCCGTTAAGCTGTACCTAAATTATAATTTAATAATGATTGTTTCTGATCCCGATCCCGCTCTGTTTTTCGATAGTAGTCCCGCTGTCTATTCCAATGCCTGTCCCGATGTCGGTCTTGATTCTTCTTTTAGGGTCTTTTCTATTCTTCTGATTTTTTACATTTCTCTGAAAATAGAAAGTCTCCTGTTTTATATCCCAGTACGTGATCTTCTCTGCATAGGACATTGCTATGTTTGAATACTATATCTTGAAATTCTGGTAGATAAATATTCATTACTATTTTGGTATGAAGCGAATAAAAAAGTTTACAGAATATAATTTTACCGACTAAGAACTGTTCACATAATAATATTAAATGGTCTCACTTATGGAACTGATAAAAGTTGTACCATTTCATCTCCTTGCGGTGTCCTCAGGTGTATTTTTAATTATTGTCAATGTATAACAATTCAGTAATTGGAATTGCGTAAATATTTTTCTATGCAACTGATATCTGTAAATTAATGTTAATATAATGTGTATATTATTTGGGTTCGACAGCGTTGTTATAATAACCTCGAGCAATATAAACAAGTGTTGCTATCATAAGAAAACATAAGAAAAACAAGTCCAAGTAGAAAGGAGTGCGTAGCTATTTTGTTGCTCCCTCTATGCTATCTTTACTCTGAGGTCAATTCGATAACAGAGGAAAAAAGGTACCGAACTATTTTGTGTTTATCTATATATGAACATATATAGATTTATTTGCAAAAAACATGCAGCAGCACTTCTTACGATTACACATTTGTAAAACATGCAATATCGGCTAAAGAAAACGCCACATCAAGTCGTGCTAAGCAGAGAGCGCTCTACTTATTTGGATGTAAGTGAAAGTTGTCCCGAAACCATCGACTGTTAACTTATCGCGTGTTGTAATGCACGTGTAGCGTTCGGGAGATGTCCACCATATCTCGATAGCAACTTCAAACGTGCGAGTAAAAAGAATTTTAATGTTATTTTTAATCGTTTTCAAATAAATGTTAATGCAAACGCACAATTTCATACAAGTATATAAAAATACAGTATCTGAGCACCTAGACAAGAGATAGATACAAGACAAGAGGCATACCTCAATTACAGCGTCTACGTAGAGAATAACACAAAACACCTACAAAAAATTTCATTGTTTCCAGAGGGCGTCGAACTACAGTCCAACTAATTGCGTTTCTCAATTTCCCATAATCTATGGCTGTTTTTTTTTTTTCCGGATAGTGTGGACATTTGAACGACCGCTCTAAGTTTCATGTCTACTAGATTGATCTTTGCGATTTAAATATTATCCTATTAACATTCTATATGTGAAAGTTTGTATGTTTGGCAGTTTGTTACTCAGTCACACTTTAACTGGTAAACGGAATCAGTTAAAAATTTTACAGTGATATAGCTTATACGTCATAATAACATATAGGTTATATACGAAGATACTAATTTTTGCGCGCAGATTCGCTTGCATGATCGTCGAACGAATGCTTCGCTTATGCCGATCAGTTATTGGCGACAGCAGAATCGGGATCAGGAACAGAACATGAGATCGTTTCATAATATAAAAACCAGAGACATGCGTTTTCGGTGTGAGAATATAAGTTTTTCTCGTGTGCAATCGAGAACAGGACCGATATCGGGATCACGGTTGATGGTCATCCAACGGTATAAAAGATGGAAGAATCGGTGATACGGCCACGCAGGCAGAGCCGTGGACGAAGAAAGTATATTTCGAACGGAAGTGCAGTCGAGACGGAGACCAGAATCGGAATCGAAAGAGGGGCCAGAGCTGAGATTGAAAGAAGGAGAACATCGACAGTCGACAGAGAGGTCCTTCAACATAAACAATGAAAAATTCATACGATATCAAGTGGATGGAGCCGCGATCGAAGGCTAGTTAGAAATGATTCTCAGTCTATACTTTGTAAATGTCTTTGGTCGGAAAGAAAATTCTAAGTAATAAGCGATTAGAGTAATAATGAAACAGATCAACGTACTTGCCGCAGTAGACGAGTCAATGAATCTCGAGTCATTGACCTCTCAGTAATTTAGAAAGCGAACCGATATTCATATGAACAAGGAATTCGTCGAAACTTTAGGCCTTAATCATTATATTAAATCTTAACATACCACGAAGGGGCCTCATACTTATCGATAAACAAGCGGTCGCCGATGGTAGTTTCTCGAAGGCGGTCACGCGCAGACGTCGAGCCGGCCGACGTGACGCGCCTTGTTCGGGTGGACGACGGCTGCCGTGGACTTTGGCCGACCTCGGCCGGGCGAGATCGGCCACGCGCCGCTTATTTTTCGCGAAGTAAACAAAATAAAACTTTTTTTTTTATATTATTCAGGACGCATATACCGATATCCTCGCGCGGCTGCGCTGTCGTGGAGATAGAATGTATTCTTTCGTCTTTTATTTTCATCGAATTTGCTGTCAATTTCTTCCTTGTTCCCGGTCTCGGCTTTCGATTTCGATTCCGAGAGCCGGAGGAAATGTACTATCAAAATAAAATATAAGCTGTGGCACTCGGGGAGAGTGCATCTTTATATGAATTAAAGATTTTTTTAAATCGATGTAAAATTCGATGATACCGATACGCCGCCGAAGTCGAGGACAAATACAAAGCATAAGCTGTATTACTATAAAATTCATCAAAATATTTGCAGTAGTTTTTGCATGAAAGTATAACAAACGTCCATCCTCCGATCCTCACAAACTTGGGCATTTACAATAATAATATCAGTAGAAATAGGAAGATTTTTTTTGTAATGTTCTCCAGATATGATTAGAATATACAAATTTGGTTTCCGGTTTCGAGTGTGTAGATTTTCTACGCATGCTTGTAACGCGTATTTGCCCGGCGTTTGTTGCTTCCGACGTACGCAAAGCCGAGGCCGGTCCTCGTGTCCACATCCTTGTTTAAATTTTTCAAACGTTAATAGTTGTTCAAAAAACACATCACCGATCACCGGATCAATGACAATACGGATGTTAACGACGTAAGCGTCGTTTATAGGGGTTGAAAATCGTCCTAATTTATCGAAAACCTGACCAGGTTAGTGAGGACGATTTTTAAGACTTGGATATCAAATAAAAGATTGCGGGAACCATGCTCTAGCAGTGACGTGATTAGATTCTAATATTGAGGATAAATAGAAAAATGTCAAGAGCGCTCATCAGGGACTGCCGACAGATAGTGAAAACTTAAAACTATGAAATAACAGTGTTTTCGTTTTGTTTTTTAAATTAATCGTAGTATCAAAAACTAAAATTCTATAATTCGTACATTTAAAATCGCTAACATTAATCTGGTTTTCACGGTTAAGGTAAACGTTTTTATATTGTTCATTTATTAATCAAAACAAACGACGGGCTGCGCCAGCCCAGTTTTGAAATAAAAGTTAATTTGCGTATTAAGGTTCAAATTGCAATATTTAATCCTTTTAATTTCAACAAAACAACGACAATGTTGCGCTTGTATTAAATTTAAGAAAGTTTTCACATGTATTGTTAATTCACTTATACTATTCACATTAGAATGTCGATAACGCGAACTTATAAAACTATACTCATAAAAAGTCGTCCAACGCGCATGACGACCTTTTTGCACACTCATACTTATACTGCATTAGCACGTTAGCGACTCGTATGGGAACATGGCGATGATGCGAACGTAATATCGTACCCATCAGAAAATCGCCTAACGCACCTGCAGAAGTTTTGACTTCAAAAATTGCATATCCTTTAACAAAATTTAACGTCTATTCTAGGTTGTAAGGTATTGCAATCTTAGGATATCTAAGCGAATGTGTGTGATGAAAAGGTCGGCGAGGGCCGCCCTAGAAAATCCTATGCAGACCGTATTGGCATATTAAAAAAGGGACAAATTTTAACTGCTCGAAATCGACGAGCTTGAATGAAAAGATTGATGGATGTCAGTGAAGCAAGAGAGGTATGCATAGATCGTGCCATGTGGAAATCTCTAGTCTCTGCCTACCCTTTTGGGAAATAATGAAAATAGAAAAATCTATATACTTTCAGTTCTGTTCTACGTTTCGTTTGACTTAAAGATAAAGAAAATTTATCGTCTAGACGGTCCATGGACGGATGTACTCACCGATAACCTACATTGTAATACGTTTCAGAATTAGCTTTACATTGCTGCTTCGATTACTGTAGAAACAAAATTTTTCTATATTGTCCCAGTAACGCAATCTTTAAGTTGTCGATGTCCTTATCAGAGTCGCGCCCCCGCCGGCGCCCCCAATCTCCGATGTCGACGATAATGTCGATGAGATAGGAGACTTTTCACGATTGCGATAAAGAAAATCCAATAAATAAGATAACCTAAGCATCTATCACTTATCAATAAACATTTTCATTGGAAATTTCTTCAATGTGTAATAACATAAAAAATATTAAAGTATCACCAAACCGGATCAATACGCGTAAACACATCGTCAGTAATTGCGTCGCAGAAAACAGGACACGCCGAATACGGTAAATATTCGAATGTGCTAATAAGATATTTGTATTTGATGTTGTCCGTATTATTATGTTTCTACGCAGTTTTCAATAAATACCGGGCGTGACTAAGATAAAACAAACAATTCGAAATGCAATGGTTATTTCGGAAAGTGGTTTTATGAAAGTGAAATATAGATGTAATATTCACTCCCACGAAACTTTCAAATGTTGATGATCGCATAGAATGCGCTAAACATCTACAAGTTTATGAATTCACCTCGTTCTATCATTATTTCCCTCTTTTTTTATAACTTTCTGGAAATTACCGTAGATACGGATATACTTACAATTAATTGAATTAAATTAGCGAGCCTCTGCGTTGGAATTAAATTTGAGGTACATTTTATTAGATAGTTGTCAAAGTTGCTGCTCATAGACCAATCCATTTTGGGCTATGTAGGGATATTTTCGTAATTGTTGTAATTCGGGATATTATTGTAATGAATAACTTAAACTCCGAAATTTAAGCTATTTATTACATATATGTGTATCTCATTCTCACTAAAATAGTAAATGTAAAAATGTCTTTGTTGTTATAATTTTTTAACATTGACCGAATTAAATAAAATTTTGAATACAAACTGTCTAACCCTCAATGGGTTAATGGAAGAATATACTCAACAGCATATTACACTAAGGGTTCCGTGCACTTAATCAAAAAATGGATCTTAAAGGATCACTCTCTTGTCTGTCTGCCTGCTTATATATTTGTCGACAGGTAAATAACTAATACAGGCGATTAGAGAATTAACATACAAAATGGAAGTGTCACTTCTGAAAGTACAAATATATGTTAGGTAGTATTCATAATTTTAAAAGTATAATTTTAAAGATATTAATGAAAAATATACGAAAATTGAGTATTGCCCTCTTATGTCTGAAACTACAAAATGCAAGATTCTGAAAAAAAATGTAATGAATATTGGACCTCATTCACAGTATGCAGATAAAACTAAACGGAAATCAGAAGTTTATAAATTTCTATTCTAAATATAAAATACAATAACGAGAAAATGAATATAAAATGTGTCGGTTTATTGGTTCTATGGCAACCTACTTAAACAAAGAAGATGTTTTTAAAATTCAGTTTAAGATACTTTTTGTGTAAAAAATAATACACTCTCATTGAAAAATATATAAAAAATTGTGGCATGATGGATATCTAAAAAAACGTTTTATAATTTATTATATGGAATTATAAACAATGCAAAGTTTAATTTCACAGACTCAAGGATTTCATTATTTTCGAATTCTAAGCAAACGACTTCGATTTCGTTTGGGCGATGAATGCTTAAATAAATCGAATAAAGCAATAATTTGCTATATCATTTACATATTTAAAAAAAACCTTTATTAATAGCGACCGATTCTAGACTTCCGTGTCCAGAACTTCCCAAAATATCTGTCTTTTTTAATGATCCCAACACGTTTTTATCACGAATAAATTTGTAACATTTTTATGGAGGTACTCGTAATGAGTGACATTAGCAGGAATTTGTTATAGACTGGGGCGGTCAATAGTTGAGCGTTATGCGATGTCTTATAAAATTGTAATACCTACACTAGAATCATCTAATACGTTTTTAATGACACCGTTTTAATATTGTGACGTGAATACTAGACTCGGTATTACTGGGCTGTGATGTGTGCGTTACTGCGTATTAAAATATCTTTTCATAATAAAAAAAGAGAATGCTCGCTGTTGGATATACGTAATATTTTTATTGAGGACGAACTATTTTTTTTTAATAAACGGTGTCTCATAAATACCAACTGCTAAGAGAGTGGATGATACTAATTACTAGTTCCTACTAATTGCCAAATGGATAGTCAATTATATTATAATTTCCTCGCGCGTTTTCTTAGTGGAATTTTGTTCACTACGGTAGGAGCTCATAACTGTCCACTATACTCATTAAAATAATTAAGTCTGTAACTATACTAATCACTGTATTGGACAATATTCCTAACTGCGAGCCTTTAACAAGTAAAGTTCATGTTTTGTCTCTAAAATGAAGCATGAATATTGATGTATCACAAACAATAGAATTGAAAAACAGTTTCAAAGGGCATTTCAAAAAGTCAAGTATGCATTAAAATTTCAATGAGAACACGGATTTGTAAATTTAAATGGCGCTATTCGACCATTTTGAAAACATATTGTCGCTATCACATTTAAATTTTTTACATATTTGATTCAAAACACCTAAAAGCAATTCTTTCGTTACATGTATGATATCTCAAAAACAAAAATCGGAGTTGCCGTACTCCTTAAAAAAACGTGTGCAATTCAACGCGGTAGACAGTTAAACTTTTTGGAAACTAAGCTGGGAGAGTATGAGTCGAATAATATAATTTATTATTATATTTTTATTACGTTATTCTTATTTGTCTAGTTATTATAATATTAGTACTAGGTTTAAAAGTTATTTTGCATTTTATTATTCAAACTCCATTCAACAAATGACAATACGTAGACACAAACAAACACACATATCTATTTCTCTCGCATTCAACCTCGCATCAAATTCCATTTCAGTCTATAGCAGGCTAAATCCTATAGATGTATATGTTTGTCTATTTCTGGTGACACTTTTTCGTTTCGTCAACTTTTAAATCACAACTGTGCTAAAGAAGTCAAGTAGTATTCACATTCAAAACGTCGATATGATTAAAAAAATGCAAAAAAATGTAGGGAACCAAAGTTTTGTTGTTTAGCAACTAAAACAGTTTAGAAATCATTTGTCGCTTAGGCGGTAGATAAGCAATCGGAGATGCAGTGCATTTTAGAATGTAGTTGTCAGCAAAATACTTAGATGTTGTCTAAAGATATAGTGTAACTGGCTGATGCATTTTAAAAAATGACCCTGTCTTGTACATTTTTGATAGAACGATTTAAAAGAATTGAATGCCGTCTTTTAGAGTTATACAGATATGTATTTTTTTATGTTTTAAGACAAATTTACATTATTGTAGTAATTACCATAATGTTAATCATATACGTCTCTAGGCAATAACATGTAAAATGTTATAATTTTCTATTTTTCGCGTGTTATTATTTTGATTACTAGTTGTTATACTGGGCTCGTTGTGAATTTGAGGTTCTGCATATCTTTGTATTTTATTTACAGTGTAATGTGTCAATTGTCAATTCTTTTAATGGTGTAGAAAAACTTCACTATGAAACTTACATATGTGGCACGAATCAGTACAACTTCCCCAAGATGGGTAGGTATTAAGGTCTACATTCATCTCAAGAAAGCTGCAGTGTTTTGTCTGGGTTGTAGCTACAAGTGGGAAGTACTGATTAGGTGCCATTCTTTTTTTTCTCTCTCTTTTGCGACAAGAAGGAGGTAAAAAAAAAGAAATATGGGGTTGTAACCTACCAAAAAAGCGCTCTCGATGAAATATCGATCGGTTATGCTGCTAGCCGGAATTCTGTGACAGCTTTAACGAACGCGGCCGGACAGCACCCGGTGGTGCCGACGGCGCGTGACTTGCCCTATGGGCGATTCCTTTAGGGAATCACTTCTATATAGGAAGTCACCAAGACGCCAACACGGGTTGGGCCGATTTGCATGTCCAGGTGTGGGAGCATGTTCCGTAAATGATAGTGGATGACCTGTTCAGGGTTAAATAACTAAGAGGGTGGGGCCATTCATAAATTAGGTTAGACAATATTTACTATTTTTTGATCCTTCGTCATGTGAGTAAACATCTTTCTTTCCATTAAATCTACGATGATGTATGTAAAAAAATTATAAAGAAAAAAAAGGAAGCAATTAAAAAGACAAGTTTGCTTACGATAACAAATTTTAATATCCTGATTAAAAAAAAAGGCTGATTTAGATCTTTATATAATATATCGATCAGTCCGGAACATCTGCGCTATGCGTCGGTTGCAGTGCCTCATTTATGACGAGAACGTCGTCGACGTCCAATCAATAAGCAAGGTCAACGTTGTTCTTGATGCAGGCATGCAGCTTCTCGACCTCGTCTTGAATATACTCTTGAAATCTGCTCTTTTTCAATTTTGAAGCCAAAAATGCTCCAAATACTTCGATGCCAAGTATTTGGAGCACACTGAGCATACTCTTACGGGCGGCGCGGGAAGGTGGCGATGGATAGCATACACCACCGCCGTGCGCCGAGAACATGCGCTTTTTAAATAATTTGGATGATCCTTAAGAAGCAAGAAGACTCGAAATTTGTAAGAAGAGAACAAGACATTTTCTGACTCCCAATTAAGGGCTTACGTAATTTATGAAAGACCTCTTAGTTGGCTTTCGAGAAAGATGTTCCTGAGAAATAAAGTTAGAGTAAATATATAATATATACATTACTTTACAAATACATCTAACAGTCATTATACTATTATATTTCTTATATATATATATGGAATGAAAATTATTTTTCTTTGTTCGAGCTTCAATTAAAAACTATTTAACGTATCCATATGGGAATTTCACCATACGATACGGAATCGCTTGTAGATGGTTTAAAATTATTTCATTTTTCAATTCCACACATTTCTTACCATTTTATTTATTTATTTTCGTAACGCCAAAAGAAGCGAATGGGTAAACGTTAGTACTTTAACACTGTCTTGTTTTTCAACGTATGATATGTGGTACCTAAATATAAATTCAACAAAGGATTTCAATATTAGGACGTCAACGACCTCTGACGGGTCTACTCAAACAATACTGAGAAAAAATAAAAAATAAAAATAAAAACTTTTCCATTGCGTTTAAGTTTACTAAGTTAACGTGATCGCCGCCAGCAAAGAAATAATAATGGTCCGTTTAAAAAATAATTTTGTATGCAAAGGGATCGAGGTGAGGTGCGGGTCCTTAAAAACCTCACGCTCTAAGGGCACGTGACGTATGCAGTTCATTAAACAACGGCACCGATAGACAATACGTACTATTATTGAAAGCAATCAATAATTTATTGGGCTTTAGTTTTAGTAATGTAATATTCACCGCGGGGGGAGGGTCGCAGAAAGCGTGACGCGGTAGAAGAAATTTTGTAATAAGAAAGACATGAATCCTAAAATGGTTCATAATTTTTCGTATTCGTATTCGACCAAATACGAATAAATACGAATTCGTATTCGTATTTATTCGTACTTGGTCGTATTCCGGAGAGGGCACAAAAATGCCAAAACGTCTATGATATTCTTAATTGAACCTACCAGCCGTACGTTTAGGACAGCAATTCCATTTTCGACTGATATAACACGTGAAAGAGAGTAGGTCTTGTGTGGTCTCGTAAATAAATTAAAAACTTAAATAATTTTAAGTGATAAAATTAAATAAATACTCGTAAATAATTAAATACTGTAAACACTGTCATATAATAAACAGTACAGATTAATATACGATTGGCATACATTACAGCAGCGAATTGATATCACGGACTAATAGCTTAGTCCATGATATCAATTTAAGCGTAATTAAAACATGCGAACAGTTCGAAATTTTCCGCTAGAATCTATATTAATTTTATGAATTTAATTTAATACTCTTATCTTTCTAGAACTCCTTTTATTGCTACCGTTCATGTATGTATTTGCGTTGATATTGTATTTTATGATTTTCGATCTGTTTATTTTACATAAGTTTACGCCTACAGCTAAGTCCGAGTGAACATACAGTTAATTCCTACACGTTTTGAATTGATCGAATTTGTTGTTAACCCCAACCCTGATTCCGAACTAAATTCCGTTCCGTTACTATTCCCGCTTTCGATCGCCGCTCACGTCGGTCCCCTGTCCCCGGTTACGCTCTCGATTCTGCTCTTTGTTCAGCTTTCAATGCCGTTTCCGTTACCTACCATGGTTCTGATTTCAATGGAACCGGTCGCAAATGCTTGTATGTCACAATAAAATATAGGCCATATAACTCGAGGATAGTTGTTGATGCATGCATCTAGAGACAAAAATATGTGAATAGACGGTTGCCGCGGGAACGCAGTACTGAGATAAAAGTAACCTACGTGTGAATACAAGATATACTGAAATAAACACCAATGAAACGGTAGGTAACACCGAGATCAGATGTGTTCGCTCTTGGTCTAAAACAGGGAGCTTAAGGTGAAATTCTTGCTGTGAGCCATTTATTGATAAGTTCAGAACTAAAGTGCCGTTAAAGTAATATCAATAAAGGCGAACTATTATGTCACAAGACCGCAATATCACGTTATATAGTATTCTATGTGTCAATTCGGCTTACGGTTTATCTCTGAATCGAGTTTTATCCAAATCCGTTGAACGGCTGACGCGTGATTGAGTAACCAACATATAAATTTTCGCATTTATAATATTAGTATTTGCGGGATCTTTGGAAGAATTTTTACTTTATTTGTGATGGTCACACTATTAAATGCATAATTTTCATAAATTAAGCACGTATTTATCATAAAAGATACATTGGTAATTGTAAAAAAAATCTTGTGCACAAATAAATGGTTTGTTTGAGTGTCTCGATATAAAGTAAAAGCCAGTATATGAGTCACATAGAAAGATATGTGAGATCGATCATTTTAACTTTTATTCGTACATTTGTTCAAAAATCGAGTATAAGTAAACAATCTGATTGATAATTCCATAAAATATATTATATTAAATAAGAGTTTATTGTATCGAATGACGTAGCTAGTGCACCCGTCGCTATAAGACAATTTTTGTTTCATTAAAATATATATTAACGTCATTACATTGAAACAGGCAATTAATGAGTGTTTTATTATGAAATTGGAAGGCGATGCGTTCATTTATAGAATGTGTACGAGACTGAGTCATACTTATACCTAATAGAAAAGCTAATTAAAACCCGTTTATTTGTAACTTGCAGTATGGAATATAATTATTGTCAACTTGACCTAATTTTATTTATTTTTTTCTCGTGATGTACTTTTGGGTGGTATCTATTATGTAAGAGAAAAATAGTTTGTTGATTACTAAAACTGCTTTTGATTACGATATTAATTGTTAGACACTCAATACAATGTAGATTTTTGCCATTATTGACCATAATTAATACGACAATTCCAGTTTTCTCAGGAAACTGTGTTGCAAACGCTTACAATTACATAGTGCTTGTATTAATTATCTGTCATATTAAATCCATTAATTGTGTAGGTATGGATATTGTAGAAGTCGTCGTCGCTGTATCGATGTGTTAAAGAATAATATTGTCTATACATTCGTATCTGTGATGTTTCTATCCTCAACTCAGTGTTCCCGCCGTCCCCGCGAGCGCCGACAGGTCCTGCTAGCCTAAATGTGATTGATTGAAATGGCGAATGTCTTTCGGCTGTTATAAGTGTATTGAGGATGGTAATGTTGCATCATATTTTGCACCATATTTTGTCTGTGGTGTCGCTGGTGTGAAAAAATAATAAATTTTAATGTTCCTGTAATTTATCGGACTCCATAAGATCAAATCACCATTTTCGTGTATCTATTCTTAATTGCAGTTGTGTTTTTGCTTTAGTAAGCCAGTATTTTCATTCATCTTGTGCTTTTTTTATTTATGACTTGTTAATGTTTCATCACGAAATTTTCTCAAGCTTTTTTTATCAGATAATCATATACGTACATGACAGATAGGCGACAAACACAAATCGACAGTCAGACAAAACAACATTTTTTTTAATGGTTTTTGAATATAAATAAATTAGTGAATGGATAAAGCTTTACCAATAAAAATTTTACAAATCATAAGCACTTCGATTTTACTTCTATGTATTTATTGATTTAAATCAAAATTATATATGTACACAATGTGTACACGGTAATCAACATAAATAAACAAATATTGAGTGCGTTTGACTAAACCCTTTTGATAGTAAGTATCTCTTTTTTATTTTGTAATTAAAAAAAAATGTTTTGTTTTATAGTCATTAAGGTTGATAAATAAAAATTTAAAATATTTTTAATTCCATAATAAAAATTATATCATCAGAAAAATATTATTACAGACCAAGGTTTATGTTAAATAATTTCTTAAGTGTATTTTTATAGTCAGTATCTGAACGAATTGCCTTAAAAAATAAAAATTAAATGGCTTACCAAATCGATAAATGAAACATGATAGCTATTACGTTCGTTTTTATTCCAAATACCTCAAGTATTACACGAGGATGTGGGTAATAATGCGAAACAAGAGGCGTGTCTGCGGTTTTGTACTTTGCCCTTTTACGCAGTTGACGTCAATCGAATAATACATTTTAGTGGTAATTATGTTATCTGTGGGCGTGGTAGACAAGCTTTATGCCAATAAATTAAATACATAAGTGATTTTGAACAGCTTATACGCTGTGTAGTGCTTTAGAAATTTACCGGTTAATAATTTCAAGACTTATTTTGTATACACGGCTGTGCTGTGGACGCCGACAGGTTGAACATTCTATAAGAGCAATCGTTACGTGTCGGACGCGTGCACTAGATTTTCCTTCGATAATTAATTCTTTTGCTGTGGCAAATAAAAAGGCAAAGAAAATGCATTCCATTGCTGAAGTGACAATGGCATTTATTGTCATATATTTCTTCTCCTTCTTATTCGAAGTTGTAACAACACTTGCAGTATAGAATACAAAATTTTAAGAATGTATATAATTTTTAGTATTTAAAGAATGTGATATTTTTGTAGCTAAGTCAAGTTATACTATAGTATGGTTATGTGTTAATCAACAATCAATGCAATAATTAGGTTCCTTTCTCATTAGATCTATTAAGTTATTTAAACTGAATTATAATAGTAGGTGATAAGGCTGATTTGTAAAACGCTGCTTGTTACACTTTATAATGTAAGTATTTTTTTTACATAATAAGTTTCTGTTATAAGATAATACTTACTATTTCTTTCTATTTCTAGGAACACAATGAACTAATTTATGAAAATAATTTATGTTTATGTATTATTGACTAATTTTATTTAAACTGAATATATGCATCTAACGAAAGTATTAGATATATTATTCTTGCTACAAAAGTAACCAACAGTTTTAAAGAATATTTTGCTTTTTGATGAATTTGAATTTAATTTTTAAAAGTCGATACCTAGTTTCGATTTTATTTTAAACAAAAGTCTCACGACGCTCATAGCGATAACACTTTTGGTTATATACTTTCAGCGCCATCTATTGTTAATTTTTAGGTATCCCACGCACATTTTGTTAAATAAAGTCTAAGAGAATTTTTCTTAATTTAATTGTAGAAACTCTTAGTTCCTTTATTATATAGATAATTCTAAAAAAAAATAATGTCAGATTTTTTTAATGTCTTTGTACTTTTCTTTTATTGGATTGTGAATTACTAATGAATAATCATGTATTATTGTGGAACAACACTCATAAAGCTGTCTATGCAATGATCAGCTGTTTGTTGTCAATTTTAGTGTCAGTGTCAGTGAATGTGCGGTGTTAAGTCAAAGAAAAATAATAATAAAAAAACTAAAATGGAAAACTTTAAACTATCAAATCGTTTGTTAAAAAAATGTTGGCATAGAGTGCCAACCATGAAACGCCATTGTTCTGCACAGTCTCGTGAAAAGTGGAGAAGTGTGGTTGGTCTGGAGGTTCATGCTCAGTTGAATTCTGAATCCAAGTTATTCTCCGGTTCCCCGAATAGATTCGGTGGTTTGGTGAACAATTACGTATCGTTGTTCGATGCCGCGATACCCGGGACTTTGCCGGTTTTGAATAGGCGATGCGTAGAGCTAGGAATCTTAACCGCTTTAGCGCTGTCCTGTAAGATAAACGAAGTGTCCATGTTTGACAGAAAACATTATTTTTACGCTGATTTGCCAGCCGGTTATCAAATCACTCAACAAAGGGCACCTTTAGCTAATGATGGAATTATAAATTTCCAGGTAGAACTGTCCATAAAATGAACAATAACATATTTTCAATAAGACGCAATGTTTAATACATTTTCTTGTGCCACCCATAATACATAACTGTCATGATCGCTTATTTATTATTTTCACGCAAATTAATGTTGTGATATTTTATTGTTTTAGGTCTTTACACCAGGTATTCATAAAAAACCTTACAAACGATCTTCAAAAATCAAACAAATTCAGTTAGAACAAGATAGTGGCAAGTCTCTGCATGATTCAGAATTGAAGCAAAGTTTAGTTGATCTCAACAGAGCTGGAGTACCACTGATAGAATTGGTGTTCGAACCTGATTTGGAGGTTTGTAATTTAATTTCTTAAGCTAATTTATATGAAATATTAAATTTGGTTAGTTTTGTTATCTTTTGCTAACTTCAATATGAATTTACTAGAATAAAATAGTAAATAAAATTTGACATTATTAAAAAGATAAGTTTCATTTTGTTTAAAATGTTATTAATCTTCTTAGTTCAATTCTTTTTTTTTCTCAATTCCTTTTCAATTCTCAGTTCAGTTCTTTCATTATAGGATGGTGAAGAAGCTGCAGCATTAGTGAAGGAGTTGGTGTTGATCGTTCAGCGATTAGGAGTATGCTCAGGTCGTATGGAAGAAGGCGCTCTGAGAGTGGATGCTAATGTGTCAATCCATAGGCCAGGAGAGCCTCTCGGTACAAGAACTGAGGTAGGTATTAAATATATATACTATTACATATTTTATTTTAATTAAATATTATTAATAAGAATTTTGATTGCTTATAAATTAATTTTTTGTTTCTTTATTATTATTAATTCTGATTTGCGATAAACCAAACATAATCATCGGTCACTTTTCCATAATTGCAATGATGAATTAGAGCCTTAATAAATAAACTGGGTTCATTTAAGGAATAAAAACAGAAAATCACAAATATAAGCATTATTTTTTTATGTATTGATAAAATAATTTATTTTCACGAATGAGAAATATAAAATAATTGAAATTAAATTTAATTAAAACAATGCTTTATACTTACTGTGAAAATAATATGATAGCAATAATTTTTTTGACTATAGATATATAATTAAATTCTAAAATAATTATAATAAAATTATTGCCATATAATTTTAGATAAAGAACATCGGGTCAGTGCGAGGTGTAGCGGGTGCAATTCGTCACGAGATCGAACGGCAGCATGACATTCTGAAATGCGGGGGGTGCATTGTGAACGAGACGCGAGCCTGGGATGCGGTCGCTCGGCGCACCGTGGCCATGAGAGACAAGGAGCAAGTGCAGGATTATAGGTATGTATCTAACTTGGAAGTTTTAATGTAATGGAATTAATTATAGTAGTTTAGCCCATACCAATAAATAGACAGTCATTTGATTTTATTGCATATATGGGTACATGCTAATAAATGTTTTACCAAATAATATAATATTTTGAACAGGTATATGCCAGAACCTAACTTGCCGCCTCTCCGAGTCAATTTAATGACAGAAAAAGACATGCCAGATGTCATCAGCGTACCTCGTTTACATGGAACACTTCCAGAATTACCAGAACAAACTCGACAAAAACTAATGCAAAAGTATGAACTTCGACCAGACTCTGTCATACAGCTTGTTAGTGAACCGACACTTTTAAAATACTTCAATAATATAATTTTAGTTAATTACAGAAACCCTAACAAACTTGTGAATTTCTTACTTAATGAATTAGTAACAGCATTAAATAAAAATAAAATAGATATAGAAGACTGCGCTTTGAAGGATTCTCAAATAGGAGAAATAGTTGACATGTTAGCAAAGAAGAAAATTGATTTAGAAGGAGCTGGGCAACTTTTGGATGTACTGCTTCTCAAACCTGATGTGGAATTGACAGATATAATTAAAGAACAACACTTATCATTGGTCATAGATGAAGAAGAAATAACTAGAAAGTGTATCGAAGTAATAAGAAATAATCCTAAGTTGGTGAAACAGTATAAAGATGGGAAAATTAAGGTATTTAAGGCTTTATTAGGTATATTGGCTAAGGATACTCAACACAGATTGGACATGTCTGTGGTGTCCAAAAAATTAGAGGATTTATTAAAAAGGTGATTTTGTGTGGATGAATAGTCATAATAATAAACGATTGTAGTACTTTTTTCCTATCGTTTCATTTTAACCTATCATTTACTTACTTTATGACCTTAGTTTTAGGGAATTTGCATCATTGCATAAAATGCAATAAAGATAATGATTTTATGCACATAAAAATTATGTATAACAAAAGATTTAACTGAGAAAAATAGGCCACTAAAAGGGAGACACAAGTTGGACTATAAAAATAAAAGTTTTAAATAAATTTTTTAAATTTTAATTAAAAGTAGTTTATTACTTAGAAGGTACCAGTACCCTTTATTTCACAGTGCGTATTATAAGCTTCTGACCGCTATGTAAATACTGTTGGTTCATAGGTGTTTTAAATTTTTTAAAATCACAGTGTAAGGCTATGTAAAAATTCGAATCATAAAATGCAAACAAAAAAAGGTTAAATCGGTTTTAATTTAATTTGTTATGCATTAGCATTTTTGTTTTTCAAAAACCATTTTATGTTACACGAGGTCGAATAAAATATTAATTATCTAGTCCTACAAGAGTATCAAATAATACTCACCTATACGATTTAAAATGGACTCAACCACTAAACTTGCGGAATGCAACATAATGATTCTGATATGACCGTGTTATAAAGTAAAATCCTTGAAACCTTCCGAATTGATGACCCACGAAGTTCATCGTAATATATAGTCTTTTTGTCTACAAAAGTACAATATCCAAAAAACGCAATGAATAGAGAATTCAGTAGGCACTTGCCAGCTTGGAAGGTTTTTCTGCTTATAGCTCATTAAAAAAGGTCAATTAAAAAGAGAAATTATAGAAGCAAAAATTAGCTACAAAAAAAAAAACATAAAAGCACAAAACAAACCAGGCATTTTGTTGAGAGATAGATAGTAATTACAGAATTGTGAAGCCGCAAGTTCAATAGGGACTGTTTATTTGTAAAGCGTCAGACGTAATATTTAGGTATTATTCATTAACTTAGTACGCTACAATGGGTAGTTTGAACGATAAAATAAAAGAGCCTGAAATAATTTATGTGGAAGGGTTGTGAATGAGACGAAGTAAAATCTGGAATGTACAAACGTGATTTTGAAAATGAATGGGAAGTACAGACCAAAATTTTTTCCTGTGAATCGTACAGAAAAATTAGAATAGTGATTCAATTTTTTTTATATAATGCCTTAAATTTGCACATATATGAATAAGTTTCACTGTATAAACTTAATTTTAAGACTCGCCATTTTTCGACTGTCAGTTTTAAATTTTTATTCACAAAAATATACAATTTCTTACATTTCAGTATAGTCTATTATGGGCTCCAAAGGTGCAAACAATAAATTGCTATGTTTGAATAAAACTTGCCATAAAAATGGACTTTGAAAAAACTACCTGAGCGCGGTCCTTCCACGCCTTGCAATGTATGCAGTGTTGATTTTTTATTAGATATTATTGTAAACTATATTTGTAATTTCTCATTACTTATGTTAATAAGTAATGAGAAATTACAAATAAGAACAAAAATGTGGTTTTATTTCTTTGTATTTGAGCAAATTCTTGGTAAGTACAGCTTCTCTAAGTTTAACATTTCATTTTTTATTACTGGTCACCTTTGTCAATTAGTTATCTATTTATAAAGTTAGCAAATTTTATCTACATTTATAAAATACAACTATAGGGTCCTAGTTCAAACTCTATACGAAAAACGAAATCGTTTGCATCTCGTCGCACGACGCGGCGAGGCGCGAAAATGGCGTACCTGCGCCGTCGGCACCCACGTGTGTCGTCCGGGCGCGTTCGGTGAAGCTATTAAAGTTGTTCAACTATATAGCATAGCCGACCCAACTAATCCATCTTCAGGGGGACTTTTTTAGTGGTTTTCAGCCCCACAGTACCCACGCGTACGGGCGCGAGGGTGTGCGGTAGACGTTTTTTACCTCCTCGTCGCTAGAGGAAAAACAAAATGGCGGACCGACGACGGTGACGCCGTAACGGAGCTAACTCTTCATTGGATAATAAAAAGCCACTGGTACATGAAACAAGTCGAGCTGGTCATGCCCATGGATCTTTGTCTTCTAAATATTTAAAACTGTGTAATACTCTTTTTTTACTGTTTGGTTAATAATACTCTTAAATTTATATAAGGACAATTCTTGTGTATCCACAGGGACCTTGCTGAACCAATTGTCATAGCATTATTACAAACTCCAACAATAATATTAAAATAGTAGTGTTAGCAAACTTCAATTTTCGTTTTGTACTGAAATAGTTCCGGATTTATATCTTATAATTAGAAGTGAGAATATATTGTTTTATTTAATTAAAAAATAGATTTTAAAGGCGTAGATTTTATAGACCTCAACAAGGCGAGGCAAATCATCTTTATAGACAAAAAAACATAAATGTACCAAGTCATCCCTAGGGTACATCAATGTACCATAGGGATCAATCCTTAGATTCCGAAGATGGAGTTGATGGGTCGGCTATGCTATGTAGTCAAACGACGAGTCGGATGACTATGATAGCTTCACCGAGCGCGGCCATTATGGACGGACATGCATTACGGACGACGCCTGAAGGGAGTCGTCTCGGCATAGGATGTCACAGGTAACCGTCACGGGTCGGTTTCCTTCCCTCCTGCCCGGCTGGAGGCGGTTAGCGGCGGCCGGGTGGAGTAAGGGATCTTAGGTCGATGACCTAACTAACGGGCGGACCTACTCTCAGTCAATCATGCGTATAGTTGACGTCATTAAGGCTTTCAACTGCCGCTGTAAGAGCGTCAGGTGGATCATTAAGTACGTTCCGTGGCCTACGGATAAAATGGGTGGAAGGCGGCGGTGCGTAGTCAACCGCCGCTCGAAGGAGCGCATTGGGATATGATCCCGCGATGTCGAAGAATCGCTTCGATGCGTCCTTTATAAACTTAGAAATGGTAGGGAGTTCAAGGTCTCAATGTAGAACTGAATTACGGACGCACCTAATCCAGATAGATATAGATCCGAACCATAGATTCAAACAATCTCGTACCACTGATATCGATACTGAACTCGGTTACTCAAATACGATCTCAGAAGGTCGAGCGCCCGGTCTTTTTACTCCATAGTGACGTAATTTCCAAATCAAAGTTTCACGATAAACACAATCGAATGGCTGAGAGAGATCGCAAAATGTTGTAAATGCATTTTGCGAATCCTCCCAGTCTTTAAAAATGTGACGCACGAGGTCAACGCTAGCGTCGATTGTTAAACGAGCCCGAGTCAAACCGAATCGCTTGTTACACATTAATTTACTAAGATAAAAATGTACTAACAGCTGATTTTAAATCAATTTTTCGAAAATTTTAATAAATGTCGGTAATATGCATATAGACCTAAAATTGTTAGGTTTGATGCGTTATCGTCTTTATATAAACATACTAAATATTATTTTCTTTCATTAAATTAAAATACATCTTAATCTAGACGCCGAATGTGGTGCAGTGCATTTTTTGTGATGGAGTTTACAATCACAATAGAAAAACCATGAAGGTCAAAAGTCTTCTTCATGTTTAACCACTTAAATATTTTGATAACCTCTTCACAACGCGCTTAATTAAATTCTAAATTAATACTACAGATTGAAATACTTTCCTTCAGTAAGATTCGACAAGAGCGAAAGATGGTTGAGAGACTTTGTAATTGAGACAGGAATATCAGTGAAAATCTGTTCGAGGACTCAGCAACCTTTTGTCATCGTCTTCTAACTTAAGTACAAAGTCAATAAACTCGACCCTTAATCCTTTCAGTTTCATTCTTTATGACACTCCAAGTCGTTTTGATAATATTCTTCGACTTCTTTATTTCATTATTGACGTGCTTGGTTTTAGCCGCGATGTAAATACGCTTAAAAAAATTGTGTAATCTCTTAGATAGTTAGCGATAGTTCTCACTATTATTATGAATCCGTTATTTAATTTCGTTTTAAGATCATACAGTGTTCTACTTTTGTAAATTCCCATTGTTGAGAAATGACAATTACTCATTTATGTTATTGAAGTGAAACTTCTAATGCAACTTCCAACAATGTTGCGTTAAACGTTAAACGCTCCTGGGGAAGGGGAATAGAAAGAGACAGAGCGAGAGTGAATGTGTGGCACTCGAACGCATGCGCGTAGTACAGGCCAGCGCGAGTATTAGCAACGAGTAGCGTCCAATATTCCAACGCAAGAAGGAGAGAGAAAGAAAGATATACAAAAGTAGAAAGTAGGAGAGAGGAAGAGTGAGTCGGTAGATCCCAAGCACATGCGCGTGGTCATTCAAACATTTCGTATCTTACTTTAGTTATCATAATCCCATTGTAAATGTTATAGATTTGGATATTTCTCCACTCGAAAATGATAATTAAAAGATGCGATTAATTGTGAATTGTAAGCAATGTTAATAAAGTTTGTCTTAAAGAAAAGACATGAGTTCACTAAAAATCAATTTCTACCCCTTCCTGTTTTCATTTCCACATACGAAGTTTCACTTCTTCCGCGTGGAGGGACTTCACGCACTATTTTTTTTTTTGCTTTAAATACTTTATCATATGAAACCCTATATTATATAACTCATTGGAATCGTCACAGCATTTATGTTTCGGTATTCTTTGCGTGATGTTTTTTCTAAATTTTATTAGGCGCTTTTCGTTTATCAATATACAAATTACGTTTACTTTGGTGTTTTATTGTGAGGTATTTTAAAAGATACAAATTGACCTCTGTGAAGGGATTTTAAATTGTCAGTAATATATTTCTCCTATGGTACAATATTTTTTGTAAATGTTATCTATACAAATTTCACAGGTATAAAAGATTCTCGTTGGTATCGAAAATGAGTAGACGCATCAAGTACAGCTGTGTAGTGTTACCTTAACTGTTCACCTTATTCACTGATAACTGTCTATATGATTTGAAAGAGTATGAATGTGGTCTTAGAATGAGTGAGTTCTAAGTCATATATACTTTATACGGCAACGAGTGATCCTTACGTTGCAGACGTACGAGTTGTAGGAGTTGTATGAGGGGATCTGTTAAGATAGAAATTAAAAGTGAAGGAATTAATGGGACAGTAATCAAAATAAATGATTTTGTTTAGAAAAGAGATAAATACAAACAAAAGTAAAGTTTAATGCTTGAAAAAAAGCAAAAGCATGGCTGAATGCATTAGGTATATGGATAGGAGTTGTGCAACAAATGAAAGAGTTTATCCATTTCGGTTGCTTGTTCACAAGTGAAGATAGATACGATAGAGGGATTGAAAGGAGTGTTAATGCAGTAAATAAAGTGAATAGGGCCATGCTTGCTGTTATGAATAGTAAAAGCTGATAAGCGTGTTTGGTTGTTTCTTATGGAGTTTTATTTAAGGCTACGTTTATGCACTGTAGTGAAATTTCGATGTGGCAGAAGAAATATATAAGTAGAATTAATGCAGTGAATATATGACGATGAGCAGCATAGATAGAGTAAGCCTTGAAGAATAGTTGTAGGAAAGTGGTGTAAAAGAATGGTGTGGTTCGAAAAAGCACGTAGTGAATAATTAGAAAAAGGTTCTTATCTTGAGATGGTTTGACCTTCTGGAAAACGTGAATGATTAACGAGAGAAATTCATACTACTAATGTGTGTGATAGAAAAATAAAAAAGGATCGCTGTAAAAAATTGGTGGTGCATTAAATATAGACCGAATTATGAACCCGAAATCGATGAGTTTACATGACATATTTGATGGATGTCAGTAAAGCAAAAGAGGCATGTAATCATAGTATCATGTGGAGATCTGTAATAACTGGGGAATAAACATTCAGCGCTTATAAACGATTAATCTAAAAAAAAATATGCTTCTTAATTCAACAACAAGTATGTTCAGATTTACATTTCAGCATCTTTAACTCTCAATGTAATATCTATCTAGTTTTATAGTAGTTTTATAGTTTTTAGTTATTTTTTTTCGTAATAGGATTTAAGTTTCATAATTTTTATTTTTTCAAGAATGCGCCCTTAAAGGAATTCCCTAAGCTACAATAAAACAGTGTGATGTTTGGAACAAAAAAATATAATACTTTTTTTCATATTGCCATCAAGAAACGTAAAGCGATAAATGTTACTAATTAAAATGTTCAATACTTACTGATAATCGTTCAGGAGCGCTCATATGTATTTCGATCCATTAGAATAAGGAAAACTTTGAGCTACTCGAGCGAAATGAGGTCAAGTGTCTAGCGATAAATACAATTCTTACGCATTCAAATCGCTTGAACATGTAGACACAGACGAATATAGTTTACGTGCGTGCCCCATTGTTATTCTTCGTATCAACAGTAACAGAAGGTTGTTTGAAAGAGATGTTTTACGCGCCCCGAATAATATACACAACGCAGGTGAGGCCCACCAGTTATCGTCGACTTACAACATACACATATTTGTTATAAAGAAATATATATTTTTTAATATTGTTCTTATGAATTAATATATGTTTATTATTACATTAATAACTTATAGGAGGAAAATTCGAAGCAGTCTTGACATATTCCCTACTCTACGGACAACTTTATCTCAGCCAAGTTAATTTTAACGTCCATTTTACAATAAGTAAAAATAAACTTGTATGGAAAAAGCAAAGGTAAGAACGTTATCTTCAATCTAAGCCTTTGTTTCGAAAATCGAGTAGTATAATTTGAAGTATATTACAGGTAACTTAAGAAACTGAAAGAAATAAAAAAATGCTGACGAATTGAGACCCCCCCCCATTATACTAAGTCGTTTAATAAACATAAACAGGGACGGACTAGGTAAGTGCAGTCTATACACTAAACTGTGTCTTTCTCGTTCGAAGTATTTTAAATGAGTTTTCTACTTCGATATAATTAAATTTTGGAAAATCTTTGTGGTGGTTTTAATCCTATAATAAAAAGGACGATTATTTTCGGTGAGTTGTAAAATATTTTAAAATTTATTTAGTTTTGAGTTATGTTCAAAATTTTTGTATCAAATGGAATATTTAAGTCTAAGTGAATTTGGATAGCAAATATTCTTCCACATATATCAAAGAATTTGTAGCAGACAAATTCTTTGATGTACACCACAGCTGAAAGTTTATGGTGATTACCAAGGAGAGGAGACACACATATTTTAATTTTATTAAAATTCTAAGTATAAGTTATAAGTACTTAGTTCTAAATTACAAAAATTAGGTATAAAATTAATTTGAACACGTATTAATAGAGCTTCAATGAGAGGGTTGTAAACTAAAATTAATTTCGAAGAGTCTAATTGAAATTTTGGGGTGTTTGCATTGTTTAATCTATTTAAAAAAATTTGGAGGTTTAAATCGGTTCCATTTGTACGTAAAATGTGAATCTCTTGTTTTGAAAGAGGTATCTTTGATATTTTTTTTATATTGTAAAAGTTAATTAATCGTGTAATGTCAACTGATTAATTAAAGTCAATAACATAAAGACTCGTGTTACCAAAAATCATTTTCGACTAATACAATACACAGTTTACTATTAGTTCTTGAAATTAACTTATATTGAACCTATTTATTTTAACATTTAAACTGAGATGCCAAAGTTAAAATAGATACTTCAAGTCCCAGCTTGTAAATCGCCCGAACGGTCAGCTATGGCAGTTCAACAACTCTATGAATATTTACTTAATTGAGACTTACATGCCTTTGGAGTAAGGTGCCATATGACATCAGACTTTGGAAACAGAATAAACTAGTATGGCGCTTTGGACATTGGATTTTCTTATCTTTTCAACTACGTTTCCAACGGAGGTCAGTTTTTTTCGCCGATTCGTTAATGTGACGTCCCTGAAGCCTGTTGGCTAAAGTTAGTTATGTAAGTATTATAAGGCATGGGATAAATTGTTTATGATCAGATTATTAAACTTAATTTATTTTGAAAATATAAATGTTCACTTAACGCCTTCCATTTTAACATTCGCATTAAATCGTAGCGCTGACACTCTTTGGCTATAGTTCAGTCAGTTAGCGGCAGTCGCGTCTCTTTGATTGATTTAAATCATCTGGAGAGCAAAGTAATAGAAAGATCGAGGTGCTCAGTAGAGCACAGCAGTACTTCAAGCTGGATCGTCGCCTTATATTTTACAAGAGAGAGGTTCTGGAGGTTCTGTGGAGGTTCACACCTGGAGCACTGTCTGACCATGTATCAATATTATTCAACCAACTCGACTTTTTGGATTTCAAAAATACGTAGCATCTCTGTGCATGCTTCATCGCATATTCTATGAAGAACTATTTAATCTCATTCTTGCTACTACATTCTGTTATGGCTCCGCTCTATAAATATACCATCATTGATGGCTGGCGTTTTACCATTGTACGCTTCGTATGCAACGCTCTGCCATAGAAGAACTTTGGAATGATCTAGCATCAGCGCTATTTCCCGTGAACTTTGACAAGGAGATCTTCAAGAAAGGAACGCAATTCTTCTTAAAAGGCCGGCAACGCGCTAGTGACTCCTCTGGGGTTGCAGGCGCTCATGGGAGGTGGCGATCGTCCAATCCCTGGTGGCCCGTGTGCTCGTTTGACCATTAAAAATGATATATAAAAACCGACTTAGTGCGTATTGGGCTGTGCGCAGTGTAGGGTTTAGCAGTTGCTTGTCATACAATACAAGGGGACTTCTTGTTCGGTAAAATGAATCTATTAATTGAGTTCTGGTTTAACGGCTAATAATGTCTAAATATGGTTCCACATGGGACGGGTGTTAAAGGTGTTATGATTACATATCTCCATAACTTTACATGGTTCATAATCTTGTATTTACTACTGTTATAAACCACTAAAAACTAATTATCTAAGTAATTTTCAAAGGACTGATAAAATTTTGCTTTAAATTCGTCCGAGTACATTCTATAAGTTGGTCGACCATTACTCATTAACTTGTTAAACTAACTTGGCTGTGATAGTTTTACTTTAAACATCACATTATATATACTATTGCCATAGATTTTTAGAATGTTCTTGAATGAGCTATCCGACGATACCTCATACCGTGTCATGAACGAGAAAAAAAAATCATCTTCACTTTACATGTAGGGGAAGTACTCCTTGATTTTAAATCTTGAAAAAATTTTTTTATGAGTTTTGCCAACCTCTTTGTTGGCGTAATTAATATGTATACTAATACCATATTACAGGTTTCTAGTACTAAGAGTTTCTGAGCTAAGCTGCGGATAGACACATAGACAGACATACGAAAGGATGAACGGACGGAAATGGCGAAGCTATAAGGGCTCCTTGTTAACTACGGAACTCTGAAAAAACTGGCCAAGAGCATGCTGGACCATGCTCGTTAGAGTTACGAGGCCATAATTACAAAGAAAAGCACTAGATGAAAAAAAGTATGTTCTTACACTTTTTCCATGTTTCTCGCACAGAATAGTTAGCACTTCAGTCGCCTATAACTAGAAAAACAAAATAGGTATGTCGACTATTACTATTAAACTAGTGTAAACTAAAGTGCATCAGCAGAAGAGCCTACCGGTATTCACGTCCTTTTGTTGATAAGCGCAGTTTTTCGGCAATAACTTAAAAACCTATCATGTTTAAAATAATTTTCTATGAAATTATTTATTAAGCATTACCTTCGTAATTTTTGTAATATTTTTTAGGCAAAAGGTTTAAAAAATAAAGGGGGGGGGGACCCAATTTATGCTAGTTTCAGACCGAGTTTTTCCGAAAATATTTAGTTAATGAAAAAAATAGCTTAAAACCCTTAAAATGGTTTTAATGAACTGTCGAAAAATGTGCCACTCGTTGATATTTCAAAAAAAAAACATTCAACTTCCGTTTCATGTATGGAGTGAAGAGATATTTATTTTTGATATTTAACTACCAAACTAAATAGCGGCTCGCACAGGACATATACACTATAAATTTTATATATACATACATATTGTAGTTTTTGAATAAAATGCCTGTGATATACGGACGGACGGACATGAAGAAACTATAAGGGTTCACTGTTTGTCATTTTGGCTAGGAACCCTAAAAAGCGCTTGCTCCTAATTTAACTTGACATCTTCTATCTCAACATTCGCATTAGGTTGCAATGGCGCTGTCATTTTTCGACGATCGCTTAGTTAGTTAGTGGCAGTCGGTTTTAGGAATATCTTTAATTATAAATCTGATAATGTGTAATAGTACACCAAAACTTCAATTCTAGTTACCGTCGTGCTATATTCCCAGCTGTTCGGATATCGGCACGCCGACTGCAGGCATATTCGCGGGACATCGAGTATAGGCGAAGGTCTTCACAAAGGATGGTGCTCTGTAGATTATAAGCGGCCACTTCTTTCGTGAAAATACTGAAAATTCATTAAAAGATGTGAAATTTTCTTTTGCTTCCGACATAAAAGTATGAAGAAAAAAAACTACATTTTTTATTACAATTTTCAATACACTTTTTACTTAAATTAATTTCATAATCCTTCAAAGAAAATTAATAAAACTGCAGTCTGACGAGAAGGTGCGTATACCCTGAATCGGCTGTAAGGTAAATCACGGCTATTAGGTATCGTCACGTGCAATTGCACAACGCACGATGGTTCAATGCAGGCCCCGACCGTTTTGGGTTGCAGTCTCGTCACGAACGCATCGTGACTAGCACATATCCGAAATGCTGCTGTCCAAAGTGTTATTATTTACAGTCGCTTTAGCTGTACACGAATGTACGGCTTCGGACGGTGAAAGACCTTGGGATCGAGATGTCGACCAGAAGTTGAACGAAGTTGTTCTGTCCTCTCAAAAATCCGATGACGACGGTAAAAGGCCCTTATCGAATCCGGCAGTTGGGCCTGTTTCCGTTGGCGACGTCAAATGCTTGTTATCGGATACCAGATACCTATGCTCGGAAAGAATGAGTAGAATCAAAGGTAATTTTGTATTTCTATATTGAAATGTTCTTTTTTCCTTTGAATCTTTTCCAGAATTCGAAATCCATAAGGCATATGTGTACGTGGCCACTGTCGATATCGCTTCTTTTGCTTGTCGCTTGCCACAACTATGTATTCCCTAGTGCCAAATGGAAGTATGTAATTAATGATTTAACGATAATTCATCTAAATAACCTACCAAAACATAATATCTATGTATTAAAATTATATATACGAATGTCTACTTTAGTCAAAGTAGCCATTTGCATTTTTATAGACAAATATTATTTTTTGGTGGGTTGTGTAATTGAATTATCGTTAAATAACAGTTAGTTTTTTTAAGAAAAACAGTATTAAAGTTCACGATTTACATCGTTGTTATGGGGCTGAAGCTGTCATATTAAATGGTCAAGACGGGAGTCGGAATCCTCAAATCAGGGTTCTGTGCCAACGAACAAAATTAAATGAAGTTTGCAATTGCACATAACATCACTTTTTATAAATTAGGAACATTCTACATGAAATGATATCCGCACAGATATATTTAAGCATTTTGTGTAGGATGACTACTTATTTTATATTATATCATAGTATTTATTGTTTTAATACTCCGAAATTTTCACATTCTCATTCATATGGGCCGATAAGATTGTTCCACTTGAAAACTGAAACTGTGTACATCTACCAAAATTATGAAGAGAGTTAGTTGTTCATAATAATTTTAGGCTCTACTATAGTGATTATTCAATGTTAAAATAGATGGTTGAAAAGCAAAGAGGACAAATGATTAAAAATTTTTAAGCTAATAAATGGCTAAATATATACTTGACAGTGTATAAATATATATTCAACAGTCTACATCACATTAGTGTCAGAAACGAAAAACACTTCTTTCATCTTTATGTTATTATCTATTTTTTGTAATTTTTCATTAGAATCTGTAAAAGAAAACTGCGAACTCGTACATCTGTGACATGCGGGCGGTCGAATATAAAACTATGTTTTTGAAGTGAAACTTTTTTATCGGGGTTGGAAAAAAATTTAGTGTAACATTTTTTCGTTACGCGTCACATTTTTCCGTTACGCGCCATCTTTTTCTTATCCCTACCACGCGTGATTCGAAGTATACTTTCTCCAGCGGAGTAGGGATTGGTAAATGTATCCAATGTATTTTGCGGCCCGTTTTGAGTAGTTACATTTTTTTAAGGTTATTTCAGGTTAACCTTAGTTTTTGATCGTAAATATCAGTGAGTTAAGCCATTAATTACAAAAATATATAATAACGATAACAATAATAGTAATGATTCTATTATAATTAATGAAATGCTATAATCTTAGTAGCAGAAAGGTGAAATAATTGTATTATTTTTGTATCCATGTCTATAATAATAAAAGCCTTTTGCATAAACTTTATCTAATTTAGCTTTATTCAACCAATTTCTGTGAAGTTGTAAATAGTAAATCATTTATCGAAAAATGATGTCATAAAGAAGTTTCACTTCTTACGTGTGTGCACTAATAAACACACACTTTTTTTTTTGGCTTTTGGTTAAACTCATGTTGGTTAAATCCTATAAATTTTTTGTACATTAATATATTGCAGTAATTATCAAAAATTATCAAAAAAAATAATAATAATAACATGTGTGCGGATCACACGCGTTAGAAATGAAACCTTCAGAAAATTAAATTGCGAGAAAATGCGACGAATATCAGGGGTGGGATGATTATAGGGTATAGTTATTATAATATTGGTACCAAGTTTTATTATTGATAATCAATGTTTTAAATTCCAAAAAATTACAATACTCAGGCGCAAACAAGCACGCACATCTTTTTCTTTCGCATGCATCATATATTTTATCTCATTTTCTCGCAGGCGTTCAATTTTTCTCACATTCTATTTCACTCTTTCGCAGGCTAAACCCTATAGATGTGTATGTTTGTCTCTTTTTAGTGTCACTCTTCGATTTATCGAGTTTCAGATCACAACGGCGCTAAAGAAAATATTACTTCACACAATAAAAAGTAATCTGAATATTTCCTGAAAACTATATGCTATGTTGTATTTACAGGGATCCTGATAAAAGTCGTCGAAAACAACTGCCGACGGTGCACGGCGGAGGAGAAGCGGGAGGCGGGTGTTGCGATTCTGTCGCTTTTGGTCCACGAGCGCGCGGCGCTGAGACAGTTCTTGATAAAACATAAGGGCTTTAAGAAGCTTCAAGAGCTAGGGAGTTGATCGTTTTGTTAACTAGGATTTGATTGTTGTCTCGTTTGTAACAAATGTGCGATTATGCTATTTTTTTATTTGATTTCACATTAGATTGCAGTTAAGAGATGTTAAACCTTTTTTTATTGAATACAAGTGAAAATAATTAATAATATTTTGACACAGAGAAGTATTCGAGAAAAATAATATACCGCACTCGTACGTTTTCAAATGTGGACTGAATTATTAAACAGCCTAACACTTTGTTATTTATTGTTATATTTTATTCTTTTACTGTAATATGTTTATTTATTGTCAAGAACACGCAATTCAAACAATCATGTTGTTCGTATACATAAGTCTTTTTTTTTGTTATTAAACGTAGTTTAGGAACAGTGTTCGGATTTTAATTCATAAAAACTCCATATACTTAGAATAAAATGAAAAAAGGTCATTTTGCTGGCGAGTCCGTTCGCTTAGATATATGATGAATTCCTTCATCTTGCATACTGCTCCATTACAAAATCGAAATCCTGATCGCTATCTCGTTCTCGATTCTGATCCTGTTCCGTTCTGGATATCAATTTCTTTAATTCTGGATCCCAGTCGCGGTCCCGCTTATAATTCTGACTCCGCTCCTGATCTAAGGAGATCCCGATTCTATTCTCGCCCTGGGTCTTGCTTTAAACTTTGATCTCGATACCGCTTCTCACTTCGATTCCAATTTTGATCCTCCACTCAATTTTGACCTCGGTCCGAATTTCAGATTTTGATGCCGGTCTCGACTTTTGATTCCATTTCTCGTCATAAATGCAATTCCGATTCCGCTACCGGTCGCGGTTCCGAATTGGAAAAAAAAACGTAACAAATGCTAGAAGTATGCAAATATAAAAATAAAATTGAAGTATGCAAAAATAAAAAAATGGCCCGAGCCATATCACTCAGGCCTAATGCATCTTTCTACGAGTAAAAGATTTTTTAAAACCTTCAGTGGCAGAAGTATGAAAATGAAACCAAGGTTTTTTTTTCCGTAAGCTCCTCGTTCGCTCGTCCGCGTGCGCGGCAAATACCTAGTTTAATAGTAATCGAACAAACGTTTTAAGCACGCAAATAAAAAACAAACAAAACACACTTAGCGGTTTCGATTTTCCATAAACAATTTCATCCCGTATTTCACCCTCTTAGAGCTACCTTTCCGAAAATGATACAGTACTTTGTTTTTTATTTGTAATAAGCGGCCGGCACAGAAATTTCGTTGTGAATAGCATCAGTGGTTTCCGTTTCTTTTTCTATAAAAACTTCAACCCCAAAAGGGGTCAATTTTTAGGGTTACTTTTGAGAACGACGTACGTTATTATTTTTTACTAGTAACGATTAACCAAAATATATATTTTGACATAAATAGATTCAGCGATTTCGTTTTGCCATACAATATTGTGTAGTAATTTATTCCCTTTAGGGTTAATTTAAAAAAAAATAATGAAAGGGTTTTTTATTTCTATAAATAATTAAAATGTTAAGTTTAACATATCTAGCTTCAACGGTTTTGATTTTTTATACAACTGTATTTCACTGTTTTCACCCTCTTAAGGGTTGGATTTCTAAAAATCCTTTCTTTGTGTTCGACTACGTTACAACACAAATCTCTCTACAAAATTTCAAGTCTCTAGACCTAGTAGTTTGGGTTGTGCGTTGTTGGATCAGTCAGTTTACTCTTATGTATATCTTATGTACACTAGCTTTTGTCTGCGGCTCCACCCGCGTAGACATAGAATGATGAAAATTTTTTTTGGTTAGGAGTTGTGTAAAATTTGTTTTTAGTGAGAGTCTACGCCCCAAAAAGTGTAACTACTCTTAATTCCAAATCAATCAAACCTATAGCTCCGGAGATCTCGTGATGAGTCAGCCAGTTAGTGGTATTTTGCTTAAATATACATTTAATAGAGTGATTCAAAACACAAAATTATTTTTTCTTGCAAACAGGCACAAAAGTTTCTTTTTGAAGTAAAAAGATACTAGTTAAAATTTGAGCCCTTAATGTTAATATAAAGTTTGTCCGCATAGCATTTTTCTGTTTCCCATAAAAATAACAGGGGATATTTTTTGCACCATTTGATTTTTATTGCTAGCCTGTCGTGTGTCATAAAAAAAAGTTTGCTTGTTTTTGTAGACAATTGAACGCTTTACAAAAAAAATCTCTTATGATTTTTTATGAAATCTAATAGTTTAAGAGTTATTCGAAACCAAAGTTCAATTTATCATAAATTTTAACGTTTTTGATGCATTACAGCAAATTTGATGGTCTCATTGGAACAAATCACCAAAAAAATTTATGTTCGTCTCAAAATTTAATTTTTTAGAGGAACTCATCTAGAACATTTTTAGCATCAGTGGGTTTTAAAATCGTAGATTATTTCGTTCTTGTTTAAACTAAAGACAAAAAAATTTTTGAAATACGTATCTAAGGAATAAATTAGTGACGATTGGTTTTGTTTAAATAAAAAAAATGATTACTTTACTCATAAATCGTTTTAAAATTACTTAGTCATCAATTTAATCCAAATTATTATTAATATTTTTTTAAAAAGTCTGGATAACGTTGCTGATGTTCTCGATATACTTGTAACAAATACTGTAGTTGCTGTTCATCTTCAGTGAGGTAATTGTTATATTCTTCAATTAACGCAATTCCTCTTTCAGTTACGTCATTTTTTAATTTTAATGTTTTAATAAAATAAATAATTAAAAAATTAAAAAAAACCCTTACTTTGGTTTAACAGGCTTCATTATAAGCTAAAAGACTTAGTTAAATAATGTACATTATGTTTGGTAGCAGGCGGGACCCATTAATTTTCTTACAACTTATAATTTGCAAACGGATGCCGCCTGTTACTAAAAAATAATGTAAATTATTTAATTAAGGCTTTCATTATATATTCTGTTAAACCAAAGTAGAGTTTATTAGGTTTTAATAGTATGTTTTCTCAATCTTGTTTCGGTCTTTTTAGTGCGCTGCTTATCTGTTGATTTTTCGCAGTCGGGTTTTTTAATTTTTAATTATTTATTTTATTTTAGACTTTTTAGTGTTCCGTCCGGCACATTCCTATTAATGAAAACGTGTACTTTTATTAAATCGAACAAAATGTAGAGATGATTGATGATTGATAGCGTGTCAAAAAATACAAATGACAATTATAATTGACGTAAGCGGTTCAATTCCTCAAGAGAGTTTTGGTCGTGTGGTTTTATTTCAACTGGATACCTCCACGCATTCCAGAGATAAAGGGCCTTGATAGACAGATGGGCGGATGGACGTACGGACGGACAACAAAGTGATCCTGTAAGGGGTCCGTTTTTCCTTTTGAGGTACGGAACCCTAAAAAAGCATCTTTTTAATGTGAAAAAGCGTCTTTTTATAATGATGTTTAATTTTCCTACTTCATATTTGTTATTCAACCTATCTGATTTACTTTGGAATGAATCTTTTTGCAAGAAAACGAACAAATAAGGGCAGGGCAAGCAGTTCCGTTATTTTCATAAGGGACATACCCAGAGTCATCTATCCGATGGGGGCCCAGAAAAGCCATCATTGTCCTTCAATTTGCAAGTAAAATTACATTTTATTTTCTTTTACGTATTGTTTGGTTTTATAAAAGGGTCCCAAACTCTGGGTATGCAAAAGCCGAAGTTCTGTGTATCCAAGAAACCAGGTTCCGTGTGCATAAAGACCCTGGCTTTGTGCCTAAGTTCCCCGACTTTGTGTACTCAATGACATGGCCTGTGTGTGCCTACGGGGTCCTGTATAGCCTAAGATCAAGTAAGGTCTTACGGTAAGAATATAATCCTCAATCAAGTGCTATAATTTTTGAAATATTATTATTATGAATTATTATAATTTGTGGAATAAAAGATTGGAGATTGTAATGCTTTTATTTATTTTGTATCGTTTCTAATATAAATATCAATTCTAGAACTATTATTAATACTATCTAATCTGATCCTACTACAGATATTAATTTATTTACAATCAAAGACATGTTATTTACAATTTTCGCCTTCGTTCGTGTCTTTTTTATCATTTTCTGGCTCATCTTCCTCTTTGTCTTGTGAGAGCTCTTCTTTCAAGTAATTGTTTCGATAACTTCCATCAGGGTTGTATCTGAAAATGTAGATTTCAATATAAAAAAAGGAATTTCTTTAAAAATTAAGAAACTGCAAGTCCGAATGCTGTAATATTTAAGTGACAAATTGCTATAACTAAAATGTCAGGCGTAACAAATGTGTGTGTGTGTGTGTGTTTTTGCGTACATGCTTGCGTGCGTGCGTGTATTTATATACATACTGCAATACAAAGAGCGATACGTCATCAGTATTATTAATTAAGCTTTCTCTGCTATTTCACTCGTGGCAATTTCGTTTTAAGGTGATACATTGATGAAAAGAGTTTCGTTTTTTTCTTGTTCTCATGTATCAGTTACTAATATATATTTATTTTAAAAATTTATAGTATTGTACTGCTAAAGGAATACATGATAAAACGAAATTTTCGCGATATAAATACATTTGTTTACAGGCCCTGATAGTTTACCTTTTGAACTGTTGTTTGGAATCGACAACCGATTTTGAAGTACTTTTATTTCATGATAACGGTACTAATAATTTTAAATGAACTGGTAAAATAGATTTTTATTCATTAACATCGTTTTATTAGGGTCCCGAGCGAAAATGATAAAAAACGAAACCCTTATAATTTCGTAATATCCATCGTCCGTCCGTCCATCTTCATTTCAAGTAAAATGTCTGTGACATATCACAGACATTTTACTTGCGAATCTGCGGTTTAACCTCGCTCTTGAAATAATTACATATTTTATAGGTGTCGCCTTAACTCTTAATGGATTACTTTTTAGAGATCTGTGAATTATCTTACAGCAAAAGTGTGTTACTTCAGCGAAACTATTTATGTAGGTACAACAGTTCACGAAGTATAGCAATCCGAGCGAGGTCTTTGTACAGTAATCAAAAATACACATTCAAGAATATGAATGT
Source organism: Eumeta japonica (assembly GCA_005406025.1). Classification (NCBI taxonomy): domain Eukaryota; kingdom Metazoa; phylum Arthropoda; class Insecta; order Lepidoptera; family Psychidae; genus Eumeta; species Eumeta japonica. The sequence goes on from BGZK01000028.1 coordinate 45,736, forward strand.
GTTTTATTACGAAGCAACACAATCTGAAGTCGTTTATAGTTGTACAATATCCATGGGCGTACCCAGGGGAGGGCAGGTGCCTCTCCTTGGAAATTGTATTTTTTACAATATATTACGCCCTATAAAATAATTTATCTGCCCTATAAAAATGTGACAATACCCTCATCTAGGCCAGAAGCTGGGTACGCCCATGACAGCATCTATTTTGAGCTCAATAAATGCAATATTCGTAAATGAATATGGCGGTTAAAAGGACTGGCATCCATGTGCAAACTGAAAAACGGAAAAAAATGTGAGTGGACAGATGAATGAAGTAGCATTATTACATTACTGTTGATGTTTAACTGTCAATATGTGTTGATTTTTTTTTTAATTTTCATATCGAGAATCGTTGAAATACACTTCGAAGTATATTGTATAACGAAGATATCAAACAAATGAAAATTTGTATATTCTTCCTAAGATTATTCTATTTTAAATAATCCTTTAATAAGGTCTACAAAAACTTAGCTCTGAATAAAACTTTTCTCCTTTTATCCAAAAACATTCTCGCGAAAAAAGAAGCAAAAAAACAGTTAAACGTTCCTCTCAATCATAATCTCAAGGAGTTTATGTCATCTCAGTTATACGCCATTTTAGAGTTATTAGAACATTTCCCGCCATCTACGAAGCTCCATAAATGTCGGTAAAATAGTTGCGAACTGAGTTTGTAAGCTAAATAGCTAAAATACGAATTCTTATTTTTCATTATATGAATATCGATTAAGTACGAAATAATTACCCTAAAAACATATTCTAGAATAGTGTCTTATAAATCCTAAACGAGTTCCCCTCCGCCCCTAACCGTTACTTCGTCTATTTACATTTTCAAGGTGTTTTTTTTTGGGTTAGAATATTCCAGAGTGTAATAAGTCTTTTTTGTTTATGTTAGATTTGACATATTCACATCTTTTTTTATAAATACATTTTGGCTTGTTTACATCAGAAGAACATTCGAGACCACCAGCCGAGGGACATACCGGAATTCGAGTGCTGACGAGTCAGTTTTATTTCTACGGCCACCGCGTTCACAATTCAAGCGCAATTAACGAAAAGCGTTTAAAGCGGTTTCGTAGTGAAATTATTTACCTTGTTGGTGTTGCTACATATATATCTTCTGCTTTTCTGGGAGTTTACTTTTTAGCCAGTCGTAACTTGTTAATATCCGATAGGATTGTTTTAAGCAATTATATTATTATTTACGTTGTTAAATGTGTTAGTTTAAGCCGTTTAATTGTTCTCGTTGGAATGTAGACGTACTTTATCACTGAAATTCAGTCTACATCGTTGCTTTTTTTATGTCAGACTAGTGGTATGTTCATAAAAGTGCCATTTAAAAACATTAACATACATTTCCTCCAGTTTCGCCCAGTCGTCCGGTCTGTGGTCGATGATGTAGTGCATCACGCGCTCGGAGCCGAGTTTTTGCTTGTCGCTGCACTTAATGCATCCGTCTTCTATCGCGTCTGGCAAATTTTCTGTAACATGATAGCAGTTCAATTGTGCTAATTCGATATGATGTCGATTGAGATCAGAGTGATTTCATATATATCTTTTGTGTTACCATGTGCTCTTAATGTGAAACAAAAACGACGTCATTCCCTACTCGTGCAAGCGCATAGGGAATGAATAGATCGTTATTATGGCGAATTATGACAAAGTTAATTATCTCTTTGGTAAATATGCGAAATGAATTCAGATTTGGCACAGTGCGAATAAAGTGTTCGAAATATATCTTAGTTGAACTAATAAAAATAAAGCATTTTTAACTTACCGTTATTAAAATTTAAAATTTCATGAATTATGAAAATACTGTTTTTGGTCGGATTTTTGAAAACAGAGTTTTCATCAGATCTTGACGTTTGACGGTCTTAGGTATTTATCTATTTATACTATTTTCCGAGTGATATTAGTATGTCTGAATGTGTGTGTAAATTTATTGTCTAAAAGTATTTTTCAAAATATTTTTAAACTACTTTATTCGATAAATTCTAAAATATACCTAGATCTTCTATTCAAAAACAACGTTAATTAGTGCAACTGCATCAAAATTGGTGGGTTCGTTTGAGACATTTCGTTAACGTAAAAATCATAACTTTTGAACGGACTTCCTGAAATGTTGAACTAGTTTCGTCACGTAGGATTTGAGAAATATTAAAAATGAAATTTTTAGAAATATGTTTTATTAAAATAACTTTTAGTCTACTCTAACGATCGATATCAAAATCTAATCAGCTCTTTTTCCAAAATAGTTGCATACATTGCCGTATACGCTGTATAAAAATCGATTGGTTCATAGATATCGTTGGAGAATAATTTTATGATAGTGTTAGATTCCAAAATCTATCCAGTTGTTTTCTTTTTAATAAAAAATCGATTTTTGCTAAATTTATCGAAATCGGTTCATTGGTTGTAAAATATTGTTGGAATTTTTTTTCAAAAAGTGTTTTTTTTAAGAATATTTTTTGTACAACTCAACAGATAATTAAACAGTTGTTCTCATTAAAAACAGCATCGATTGTTACTCATTGTATCAAAATCAGTTAACTCATTCGAGACGAGAGACGGTTAACGAAATATTCGAAAAAAAGGGATTTTTCAAAAATGTTTGTTTTATTAAGTTGTTTGATACTCAGCAATTTTTTTCATTTAACTGCGTCGGATGCTATAAAACAGCTCACAATCAAACAACTGTTTCTAACGATATTGCAAAAAACTTACGAAAAAAAAAAAAGGTTTTTTTTTTAATACATATACATTTTTTTTATAATATAATTTTAAGACCCCAAAACGAACTAGTACTATATTTTTGAGCTCAGAGAGGTTGAAAAAGTGATACAACTGATATTTTGAGCATGATGAGCTGAATAATTTACCACTTTTTAGGATTCCGAGCCAAAATGGCAAAATCGGTACAATTGTAGTTTCGTCATGTCCGCCCGTCCGTCTGCATGTCACAGGCTTTTACTCGAAAACTACAAATTGTATCTTGATGAAATTTATAGTGAAAAAAATATATTTTCAGCCAACATCAACGTGTGGCACATATTTCGATAGTTCTTTTAAAAATATTTTGAAGGTTTTTGAGCAATTTTTTTTTGATTACGTGAATAATTTTGAATAATTTTGGAAACAATCACTCCGAAATTAGCAGAATTTGTGCCCCTATCTTTATTTCCTAAGCTGTATACCCAAAGTATATAAAAAAAAATAACGAAGGTAACGGTTATTAAATACTTTCAATTAAAATTATTTTGAACATGATCCGATATACTGTTTTTGAGTTAGTGCCGAAAAACTGCGCTTCTCAACAAAAGGACGTAAGTGCCATTAAGATACGTTCTTTTGATGACACATTTTAGTTTACACTAATTTAATAGTAATAGTTGACATATCTACTTGCTTTTCTAGTCATAGGCGACTAAAGTGCTTATAACTGTTCTGTGCGGTAAACGTGGTAAAAGTGTGACAACCTACTTTTATCATCTGTAGTGCATTTTTTGTAATAATGGCTCCGGAACCCTATTATGAGCATGGTCCGACATGCTCTTGGCCAGTTTTTATTTTTAACACTTTGAGCTCGAATCTAGTAAGAAGTTTAAGGGATGGGCTGAAGGGTCAATCGTCTTTCAAATTTTTGAGCTCAAAAACCCATAGACATATTCATAACTCAAGGAGCTCAAAAGTAATAAAAAAAATCTATAGCGATCGATAAATATCGTAGTGGAAAGTTCCAGGGACGGCCTGCTTAGTAAGCAGTTTCACATGTTTTTTACAGATTTTAAGTGGTAGGTAAGGCACCTGCAGCGCAGTCGACGGTGCGCGTAAAAGAAGTGTTAGTGCCCGTCACATATTATAGCGATAGTGCGCTAGAGGGCGCAGTCAAATATTTTCGATCTAACTTTAACTGTAGCAATAGTAAATATTTTAGAATTTTCGTTATGATAATTTATGGTATTTACATGTAGTGAAGGGGAGTTAGTTTATAAAATTTATTTTTTTTTATTACGAAACTGAAAGTCGGAATTTTCCATGTCCTCAAGTAACATGCGTTTCTACTATTAAGAATAATTTCTATCTTTTACTCTATCAGCAGCCATACCTTTGAGTTCTTTTCCGTCAGGCGTGCATCTTCCTTTTCCCAGCAAACAGTTTACGTAGCCTGTGAGGAGGCGCTCGTTGGCAAGGATCTCGTCTAAATCCACGTCATCGTACTTTGTCGTGTACGTGGATTTGCTATCTGAGAAGACACCACTAGCGATGGTGAAAATGATGAGGAGCTGTGATAGGTTCATGTCTTCTGGATGTCGAAGAATATGGAAATTTTCAAACTTGACTCGAGCGCCTTCAATCTACTTTTCCGCAATATTTAAATGGAGCTGGATGCGATTAGAGATAGTTGTTAATTTACTATTTATATTAGTTAACAAGGTGCAGTTTTTTTTATACTTTATGATGCAACGATGTTCAACAAATGGTTAGTTTTCAACATTTTACGTTTTTATATGCGCACATAATACACACAGAACTGGAAAATTACTACAATTTTCCATAAATGATTTCAAAATAGGCAGGAAATTGCGTGCGCGATTTTCTAATAAATCTACATTAAGTTCTATTTGCAAATTGTTTCCCTCTGTCGACTACTACGTTATTAATTTATGCAATAATTTTTCTTTATATTATTTAAGTTCAAAAGATAAATTGACAAGGAGTCTTTGAAGTCTTTTAAAAAAAGGGGAGTATTAGAAGTCATTATTTTAGAATATGAAAATAATTATTAGAAAACACTGAAAATGGCTACTAATTAGTAGTCAATTATTTCACAATTGAGACGATATGGAGAGTTGAAAAGATTTGAAGAGGTTCTCCTCAAATCTTTTAAACTCCCAACTTCAATTTCTCGCGAGGGTAGTTTCTTGTCGCCCCATTAAAGTTACGATCGGAAATTAGATTAGTTTGATGTTGAAATGCTTATTGTTTTGTGTCTCGTCAAAATGTATAGTCCCCGTGGGTTTTAAAGTTAACTCAAATTTGATACTATTTCAGACGAGTGTAACCACGGGGACGCAATCGATTAATGAACTTTCAGAATCGAGGGAGTGATCGGCATCGGAATTTAAAGCGGGAAATCCATACGAATCGAGGTCGCAAGTTGGATTCGAATCGGGAGGGCGATGGAATCTGGAATCGGAATCAAGAGCAAGACTGGGATTGTAACTGAGAATGAGTTAACGATCAGAGTAGACGTTAAGTCGGGCTTATGTTTAAAGATAGATTGATTTGAAAGGGGAAGATTTATTTTATGTCCATGCAGCGGGCTGCAGGCCAAAGCCAGTTGGCCTACATTTTATATTTGACAAAAGAAAATTATTTTATACTCTCAAAAACTTACGTATCGCAAAGTATGCAAAGGTTTGGGCTAGTCAATTAAAACAAATATTTAAGCCTACACGAGTGTGAGCTTAATTTAAAGAAAATCCTCTTAATAATTATGCAACAGATTTAGAAGTTGGATAGGTTTAGGCGTACCGCCTATTGAAACACGAGTTCAAACAATGTTTTTGGATTTGGGGGACAATAATACAACTCTAACGTAATAATTTGTTTTATAATCATAAATATTCGTTCATGTACAGTGTTTTGATTTACAAACAAACAACGGTTATCACAGCTATGTTAGAATATTTTACGATCATACGATAATTCATTTTTATTTCACAAGTTTTGGTACTGAACGGGTGCCCGGATGCACCGAAAACGCGACCACTTCGCATCAACTGTACAACTGAGGTTACAATTGACAGCGCGACAGTGCTCTAATTACCGTAAATGCATTACTTCAAGTAAGGTCGTGAGTAAGACCGGGTAAGACATGACGTTGTTGAGAATACTTATTTATAACCTGAACTTAACCTAAGCTCTAATTCGGTTGAAACGTGAAACGACTTATGACGTGCGATAGAACACCTGATAACGAATATACGATCATCTTGTAGAGTGACGTCATCCCAAGTTCTGAATTCTGAGCGAAACGACTAACGCAATGGTAGACGGGTCATAAACATTTTTTTTCCTTCGACAAAAAGCCAGTAACTGCTGAATAAAAAAATTGGTCATTGACACGGTACGTGTTTGTTTAAGTTTGAGATGGAATATTTAGAGTGCTTATCAAATCTATATTCATGTTTTATTTGGAGAGCTCACAAAAAAAGTGGAAATATTTAGATTTTATTAGAGATTTTGTGGCGATGCGATGTGATTCCCGATTGTGATGCCTTGGAGTTAAAAGGCCTTTGAATTCCGAATGCGGAATGATTTGAAATAAGTCGTTAGTTATTAGTAAACATAACATAGATAATGAAAGGAGAGTGAATGCGGGAAATAAAGTGAATGGGGCCTTGCTCGCTATTATGAATAGTAAAAGCGTCTCACGACAAGCGCGCTTGGCTCTCCATAATGGGGTTCTAATCCCTACGCTTATGTATCGTAGTGAAAGTTGGGTGTGACAGAAGAAAAATAAAAGTAAGATCAACGCGGTGGAGATGCTATCTGTGCGTAGTAAGTGTGGAGTGTCTCTGTAAGATAGATGTTGGAGCAGTGATGTCAGAGAGCGGTGTGGTATGAAGGAAGATGTAGTGACTGGAGTAGAAAAAGGTATGTTGCAGTGGTTCGGCCATGTGGAAAGGATAAATGAAAGTAGACTGACAAAACAAATCTACAGAGCGAATGTGTGTGATGAAAAAGTAGGCAGGGTTCCCCTTAGAAAATCCTATGCACACCATATTAGTGGCATATTAAAAAAGGGCTAAAGTTTCAGCACCCAACACCGATGAGTTTGAATGAAAAGATAGATGGATATCAGTGAAATAAGATAGATAGGCAAAGATCGTACCATGGGTAAATCTACATTCTCTATCTGCCCTTCTGGGAAATAGGCGTGAGTTTATATTACATTATCAATTCTTTATTTAAGTCAAATCAAATCACTTGCATTGCGTCTAGAGGGGCGCGTTAAGTTGTCCGTCCCGGTAGTTGTCATCGCATTGGTGACGACTGACGTCAGCAGCCCTCAACCGGCACTGCCGCGGCGTGAAAGCCTTAAGCTCCAAGCACAAAGAGAAATGGCAGACTGTGGTCAAAAACCACAACAGGTAATGTTTACTTTATATCCTTAATTTATTTTTTTGTAAAATTTTGGTGATATTCGTTTATATTTACTAGTTGGGCTTATTAAAAAAATATATATATATGGTAAATACTTAGATTGACAATTGTCTTTCGATGGCAGCAGTAGTATTACCATTTATCACCAGAAAACAAATCGAGAAGTAATCGATTGTGAATGGAAGAGTAATAGATGTTTGTTATAATTTTTTCAAGTTCTTAATGTTGGTAGGAACTATTAAAAATGATAAAGGAATAGTTACAAACGATATGTCATTTGTTTAACTAAGATATAAATTTATCTAATTTTATACGGGAAATGGCAACACGTCGTGAGATAAATCAGAAAAAAAAAAACAGACAGTTGACATTGGTTAACAGTGACAGCCAACTGCTTGCGTTTTCTTTTTATACAATTGTACTCTGTGGCTTGCGAGTTTTATGTGAAGTTGTTTTGCTGTTTATTGCGTTTCATTTTGTTTTTAAATCTAACGACTCAGCATTGAAAATATACATTGGACATCGATATCATCGAATCTTCTGACCGCGGCTTGAATACGAGTACCGCTTCTGTTTCTAATGATAACAGCGCGAATTTGGAATCGACATACATATTGTCGATACATCTAATTATAATCCCATAATTTACACTGACGGCATTTTAGGGCATTTGCAACAATTATTATGTCTGTGTTTTCAATTGCCTCCATTCTAAATTTTATTGAAATCGGTGTAAATTATCAGAGTTCTTAATAATTATCACGGAACCCTAAAAACTGTATCGAATATACTTTTACTAGTTTTCAGTTTTCTCCATTCTTAATTTTATGAAATTCGCTTAAATTATGAGAGTTCTCAGTAATTCTCACGAAACCCTAAAAATGTATCGAATGTACCTCTACTCGTTTTCAGTTGCCTCTATTCTGGATTTTCTTAAATTCGGTTAAATTAAAAGGGTTCTCAGTAATTCTCACTGAATCATAAAAATGTATTGGATTTCCTTTTATTGGTTTTCAATTGCCTTTATTCTAAATTTCATTAAAATCGGTTAAATTATAAAGGTCTTCAATAGTTCAGACGAAACCCTAAAAATGTATCGAATGTCTCTTTACTGGTTTTTCAATTGTTTCCATTCTTAATCTTATAAAATTCGGTTAAATTATAAGGGTTCTTAGAAATTCTCACGGAACGCTAAAAATGTATCGAATATACCTTCACTGATTTTCAGTTGACTTCATTCAACAACACCACACTATTTTTTTGTTATTGGTTAAACTATGAGCGTGTTTTATAATTTTCATGAAACCCTAAAGAAAAGTTAAACCCTTGATATTCTTTTATTTTGATTAATTTTCTACCGTGGGTTCACCCTTGTGGACATAGGACAATTGGTTTATAATAGGACCTTCAATTCAATCGCAGTAAAACCCTAAATGTGTATTATTGTTATAATTTATATGAAAAATCAAAAAATATACTCTTCAATGTTTCATGATTGAAGAATCATCAAACAATATTATTTTTACATATTATTTGACCATATCGGTAAAAAAACATAATTTTTGGGCGACTGGCTATGCAGTAAGTACCCTGGTGAAATATTTTTTCTAAGGAATTCGTCTTAACCTAAAAGGGGTGTGGCTTATTCGTAAAGCATTTCTTTTCTAAAAAAATGTCAATTGTAGTAATCACGAACATGTGTGTATTTGTGTTTAAAAGCACAAAACCAAAAGGTCTGAATGACAAGTAAAATTTTGCCGTATTGTTTTAATTATATCATAATTTTAGAATAAATTTTACTCTTATATGTGAAACTTAGAAATAGCTTTCCGTGAAACTGAGTTTGTTTGTCCGTAAATTAGTATTTGGGACAAAATTTAACATTTTGCTGTAATACCGCCGAAGAGCGCCATCTCTCTACACTTTAGTTTTTTGTAATCGTTTCGAATCACTTTAAAAAGTTTAATTGGTTTCGTAGTTACCATGGTAACCGATTCATGTAAACAAGTCGGCATTTAATAGTATAAATTTTTGTTTTTTTTTTTAGTTACTGAAGATTTAGTAGTATAAATTATTCATCACATATTGAGTACTGAGATGACTTTACTACAGAACCATACTCTCCATCTGAGTCCGAATCACACTTGACCGGTTTTTAGGATTCTGAGCAAAAATGGTAAAAATGGAACCCTTATAGTTTTGTCATGTCCGTTCGTCCATATGTCACAGGCATTTTATTCAAAAATTACAAGACGTATATTCATGAAATTTATAGGGTAGGTGTCTTATATAAGCTGCTACTATTTTGTAATTAAATAACAAAAATAATAATTTCTAGGGGGCGCTCCATACATGTAACAGAAGATGAAAAAAAATTTTCAGACATCAACGTGTGGCACATATTTTTGACAGTTTTTTTAAAATCATGTTAAAGGTTTTAAGCAATTTCCCTGAATACGTGAATGATTTCGGAAATAATCGCTCCGAAAGTACCAAAAATTGTGTGTCGCTCTTATTTTCTAAACCATTTATCTAAAAAATATGAAAAAAAAAAACCGGCCAAGTGCGAGTCGGACTCGCGCACCGAGGGTTCCGTATAAGTTTATATTTATTAAAAAATATATATTTTGTAATGTAACTAAAAATTTAAGGTTTTCGGAATTTTTCCTTTATGTGTGCTATAAAACGTTGCTTCATGCCAAATTTCAAGATTCTAGGTCGACTGGAAGTACCCTTTAGGTTTTGATTCCCTTGCGAGTACTTGCGAGTTTCAAAATATGCAGCTTAAATTGCTGTTTCTTTTGATTGCGTTGACATAGAAGTTTGATTTTGTTACAGCTTAAAGGTATTATAGACCTGAGTATTTGGTATGAATATCAATTTAATACCTCTACGCGTTTATGAGGAAATGGTAGTAAGTTTAAAATTATTAAAAAATATATATTATGTGATGTAACTAAAAATTTATGGTTTTCGTAATTTTTCCTTTATCTATGCTATAAGACGTTGCTTCGTACCAAATTTCAAGATTCTGAGTTCACGGAAGCACCCTGTAGGTTTTGATTCCCTGCAAGTGTCGAAAATTTGCGGCATAAACGGCTGTATCTTTGATTGCGTTGGCTTAGAAGTTTGATTTTTCACAGCTTCAAGGGACAGTAGACCTGAGTAATTGATATAAATTTCAGCTTCATACCTCCACGCGTTCCTGAGAAAAAGGGTCTTGACAGACGGACGGACAGACGGACAGACGGACAACAAAGTGATCCTATAAGGGTTCCGTTTTTTCCTTTTGAGGTACGGAACCCTAAAAATAGCAAAGGTAAGGCTTAATAAATACTTTCAACGATAATTATTTTGAATATATTGTTTTTGAGCTATTGCCGAAAAACTGCGTTTCTTAACAAAAGGACGTAAGTGCCATTAAGATGCACTTTTTTGCTGATACATTTTAATTGACACTAGTTTAATAGTTTACGATAGTCGACATACCTACCTGTTTTTCCAGTTATAAGCGACTGATGTGCTTGTAACTATTCTGTGCGGGAAACATGGAAAAAGTGTAACAACGAACTTTTTTCATCTGTATCTGTATCTGCATTTGTTTGTAATACTGGCTTCGGAACCCTACAATGAGCATGGTCTGACATGCTCTTGGCCAGTTTTTTATATAATACTTCAACTTTGTGAGTTCAAGGAAACGGTGACTTTTTTGAAAATGTACTTTTTTCCAAGATTTTTCAAGACTTTTTTTAAGATTTTAATTTTCTCTTTAATTATTTCTAAATATCGTTTTTGCATTATTCGGACATGTTATTAAATTTTACTTCTTAGTACGTTCCTCCACGTAGAAAATACTACTGAAACTTTTAGGATTCTGTACCACAAAATGTACAAACGGAACCCTTACAGGATCATTCATGTGTCTGTCTGTTTCTATGTCCTATAATTATAAAGTAAATAGTTATAAACTTATTTAAGAAAACAGACGAAAATTGACCATTGTCCCCTTATCTTCGCAACTGTTGAGTCTAAAATTATGAAAAAATACAGAAAATAGTTCTTTGCTTACAATTTACAAGACAACCTATAAGTCATATGTTTTGTTTGGTTTTGGTACGTTCGAATGTCCAATACAAACTGAATCCACTAAGCAGGTGCGTATACTTATTGCACTGTCAAACTTGGCGTGATCGTGGTGCAAACAATAAATACAAATCAGCTAAGGCGATTGGGGCTCGCGCTAAGAATCTGTAAACGAATGAATGAAAATGATTTAATTTAAGTATTTAATATCACTATTATTATTTTATTTGATATTGTGATGTAGTACGGAACCCACGGTGCAAGAGTCAGATAAGTACATGGTTAGTTTTTTATATTTAAGATTACAAAGTATAAGAGAATGAAGGCTAGGGCAAGCTTGAGTTAGGGATGAAGTCGAAGTCGTAACCGGAGTAACGTCCAAGTCGGGGTCAGCTTAGGAATGAAGTCAAAGTGGGGGTTAGAATCTCGGTCTGGGTCGGAATTCGGTCTATACCCACTAGATCTCATCTCTACTTCTGAGCGATTCGTACAATGATACTCGAATACAGCGGCTTATTTCAATTCGTTTTTAAAAGTTATGGCAGTTTCGAAACAGGCTGTGTTACTTAAACCACGTTTTAATTAGACCAATGACATTATAAACGTCACTAAGTGCGAATGACTTAACGCGCACTTGACCGATTCATAACGCTGTGCTATTTGCTTACACCTATCGACGCTGCAGTACAAAGTCGAACGACGATAAGGACAAGCGAAGCGTACCATAATCTAACTAATTGAAATGCAGACTTGAGTAAGTATTGACGTCACGACCGCGGTCTCGTCGAATAGTTTTTTATACGGTCTGTGTAAATATTAATTTTATGGTGTAAGTAAAAAGAGCTTCTTTACGTAATGTATGTATGTGGTCACGGAAAAAGTTTTTTCGTATTTTATATATTCAAGATAATTTTTCGTCATATTTTGTTTACTTATTATATTTTATAGTATATATATATTAAATGGCTAACTTCTACACGCAAAGTGGCATGTAGTTTTTAATGATTTACCTCTTTAGAAATATGCAACCAGGATGGAAAACTTGGAATGATAACGGAAACAAGAACCGACCAAACGCGTCACTATAAAGTCTCACACGCCATTATAAATCATTAAGTGTAATTATAAATTACAATATTCTATTTATTTATTAGCAGAATATTTTTTTTAATCGCTAAATGCTATGTTACATTACAGTTGTCTAACTATATACTACTACTGTCAAGACCGTTAGCATCAGGTTACTTAATTTACCATGAACTAGTATAGTGCAATTTGTTTATGCGATAAATATAATTAACGTGAAATGGTATAGTTCACAATTGTGTACATTGCTGCTCTAATATCTTTTGGCTTTCGGTTTTCCATTGACTTTCCTTTGCATTTACAGTGTTTTAATTGGATTTTATGATTCGATATTAGTATTAAGAGACATAAATTTAAATTAATATATTATTGTCTGAAAGGAATACTGTTATAAGACAACATTTGTTGAAACGATTTATCAAAAAAATAAATACAAAAAAATAATAAAAGCCGCTTTTGTTATAATATGCTCATAGATTATATGTTCTTTTGCCCTGTTTTAGCTGGAAGCGACTCCAAAAACAACTAATTTGTTCCGATCCTGAATTCATTATTAGTTGGTTATAATTCCAGGGTCTTTACCTTCTTAGTTGGAGTATAACTACTAAACTATTCTTATAATAACTGTATAAATTATTCTTATTTTTTATAATATAAGAGTTCTACAATTTATACAGAACATATTGTCATTCGCTTCCACATTTAATTAATTCGCTCCGTTTCTATTGTATTGCTAAAGAGTCCCGATGTGTTCCTGCTAAGAGTGTGACGTTGGAATTATATTAATGAATAAAAATTTGCAGGTAGATTAATAAGTGATTAATTTTAATTATATATATGCTAAATTTTATCAATAGCCATTGAAAAGTGATTTCTGACGATAAATCGCAGTATTGTCCCTTAACTTCTTACCATTAAGGAGTCAGTTCAGTCAGTTTCATTATCAGTTCAGCAGTGACAGAAGATAACAATAAAATGAAAAAATTTCAACAACTAAAAAAGAGCTCAAACACACTATACGTGCCTACAATATTGTCATCAGATTCTGACTTGGTATCTGTGGAATTACCTTGGGAATATACCCTTTCGAATAAAAAAGCATTTCGAATACGATCCACATTTAATGAAAAAATAGCTGAACACATTAAAAAAATAAAGACGAACATACAACCTCCTCTTTTTTTTGAAGTCGGTTAACAGTTCGTCTTAGGCTAAGAGATAAAAAAACTGGCCAAAAGCATGTCGGACCATACTCATTATAGGGTTCCGAAGCCTTTATTACAAAGAAATGCACTACAGATGGAAAAACTACTATGTTACACTTTTCCATGTTTCCCGTACAGAACAGTTATAAGTACTTTAGCCGCCTATAACTAGAAAAATAAGTAGGTATATCGACTATTAATATTAAACTAGTTTATACTAAAGTGTATCAGCAAAAGAGTTTACATTCTTGGTACTTACGTCTTTTTGTTTAGAAGTGCAGTTATTTGTAAATAACTCAAAAACAGTATTTTTGTTGTTGCAAGTACTTTTTAAGTGTTATCATCGTTATTTTTTTCATATTTTTTGGACATACGGTTTAGAAAATAGAGGGGCGGGACACAATTTTTGCAACTTTCGGAGCGATTATATTCGAAAGTATTCACGTAATCAGAATAATTTGCAAAAAACCTTACGGTGTTTTAAAAAGAACTATCGAAATATGTGCCACTCGTTGATTTTTGCTAAAAGATTTTAAGCTATTGCACAGCTTTTATCGCGGGCTTTGAGCGTGGCGACCGAATCAAAAAATTCCGTAACGAAAATAAAACCTAACACCCCACACTCCGTCTACCATGTAGCTCGGCCGAGCGTTCGCTTAACGTGTATGTATATGGTACGACTGTACGAAGCTCGCACGGATCGAAATGAGCTAGCTGCTCCGAAATCGGACGAATACGTAAACAGCTGTTTGTGAGAAAGCATATAGGTGTATAGGTATCTATCATATCTTTATAATGCCACACTCACCACGTGTGCCCCTTAAGCATACATGCAAGTATATATGTATACATAGGTGTACCTATGTACAACAGTGAATAGCAGTTGCTGGTGAATAGCTATACGCGTAATTTTTTTTTTAGCTTCTGTTACATGTATGGAGTGCCTTTCCTAACTAAATAGCGGCTCATATAAGACATCCATACTTTAAATTTCATTAATATACTTCTTGTAGTTTTTAAGTAAAATGTGTGTGACGTACGGACGGACGGACGGATATGATAAATCTATAAGGGCTCCGTTTTTACCATTTGGAACCCTAATAATGGCTTCATACCTATACTTCCATCAAGTACTACGTTTAGGTGGTAAGGGGTAAATGGGGAGGTGGAACTTCGTATGTTGCGTCGAATACTAATCTGGGCGATCACGGCTTATAAACTACAAGACAGCAACCTTCAAGAGAGCTGCGATCGACCGTGGTAAAAAGAATTTGCAAAAATGTAAATATATTTCGCCTTAAGTCGTGTCGAAAGTTTGGAAGGCTTGGTGTTGTCAGATTTAGACACAAATATATTATTAAATTAACCACATGACGACAAATCGTAAACGGAAATAAAGAGACTATGAAACCTGTCTTCTGTCATTCATAACCACACATGATACACGATTCGAATATACGAATATTGCCATTAAAATTACTTAAGAGTATAGCCACAGTGCCTTCCAGGACAATCCCATTAAAACAAAAAAAGGCTAGGGTTACAAGGTTTAATTACAAAGTTTCGGCATCTACCTTCGACATTCGCGGTTGTTATCGTTAAGGAGTTCGGTCAGAAGTATCTACCTAGTGTTGGATTGTCATAAATCTACCAATATTTCAATCACTTAACATTTTTTTTCGAGTTTTGAGAGTTTCCCGTTATATCTTTGGAATACAAGGTCCGATGTCACTAAAACTAAAATGGGACTTCTTTAAAAATATTACCTTTCTGAAGAAAAAAAAACATTATTTTAAATCAGTTCATAAACAACGAAGTTTGGAGATTATAAACACAAAAAAATACAACCGAATTGAGTACTTGTTACTTTTTTGAAGTCAGTTAAAAAGTAGAGTACTTAAAATTTTAAATGTGACTAATGGCATGTAATGTAAATTAAGTAATATAAATTATGAAATCTAATCAGATGTAATATATACATATATAAATCTATTTTAGCGCTTCCATAGTCGACGCCGTCAATAAAGTTGGAAGCATTTGTACTTGCTTGACAAGCAATTGTCAGAAATGCGTGATTATTCTAATTGCATTTTAGGGGTACAAGGCCGTGTTATGAAATACAGAAAACATTTTTCTGGAACTGTTAATTTTCAAGTGGACAAGACACGTACTTAAAACGGTTATGGGTTTTTTTTCAGCAGTTTTCAATTAATTTCAATTCAGCATTTATGAATCCCCAAGATCTTCTATATGTGATTTCGTATTTCACCCACTCTGAAACCATACACCATAGAAATCAATGTTGAACAGATTTTCATTTCTATAAGGTATGAAGTTCGAAAACAATTTGGAGATTGGCTGCTACGAAATTTTCACGATTTTTTTGGGCACAAAATTTCTAGTTATTTGGAGAGTACAAAAAAAAAAACAGAAAATAAAAGGTTAACCTTGGCTAATCTATGCTTAAAAAGTAATAACGCGTATTTTGAGATTTCCTTGAGTTTTTTTTATTGCCATACTGATTTATCAGCTTTCGCTAAGGCTACATAATGGTTTTATCTGTTTTTTTGGATTATATAAAAATTGAATAAAAAATTGATAGAAAGTAAAAAAAGACGTGTCTCTTATTTTTTATTAAAGCGATTAACCCGATGGCTGAAAAATTTATGTCCACTGAAATTAAAATAGTTACGTTAACGATTCAAAATTTTTGTATTAAAGGTGTTTTTCTTGTAAAATTATTTCTTTCTTATTTTAAATGCTTTTTAGCACTATATTTTGAAATACAAAATTTAAAACCATAGAATGATTCTACTGTATTTTTGGGTGTTGCCTTGGATAACAGACTTCAATAGGTTCCACAGGTCGAAAAGATTTAGCTCTGCTGCACATGCAGTTAACAAGATAAAAAAAATTGTCAGATATTCAAACCGCCAGATTGGTCTATTTTGGCTATTTTCATAACTTGATGTCATACGGCATCTTTCTGTGGGGATATGTCGCATATATTGATAGATTTTTAATGCTGTAAAAACGGGCTGTTCGGGCTGTTCGTTTACATAATAGTACTACATAGTCATGAATTCATTTAGTGGTCTCTGTGTGAGCATGTTTTAAAAGGATCCCTTGAAATATATAAAATCTACCCGTAAACAAATTTAAAATAACTATTAAGTAAATGCTATATAAAACTATTGTTAGTTATTCAATTTGTGAATATTTAGAGGATAAATATTTAAGGACATAAACCAGCTCGATTTTTTATGTTATAAATATGCTCAATTGTATATATAACATAATATATAAACTTAAAAAGAGCTACCCTAACGTTTCTTGCTCGTTGTTCTTGAGGGAAAACTGCCGAAACGAGATAAAGTATTGTGAGGTATTTCAAGAGTGATCTATGAAATAAATATGTAATTCGATATTAATTTTTATTTCTTATGAAGTATAATTAACCATGTAACTGGCTGCCTCAATGGAATTCCAACTTTTCCGACTGATAAAACTCTAGTCTGTGCGATTGCTTTGACATTGGCACTGTGAATGCAAACAATTAATGTTTTATTTTATTCAATATAATATATCAACTGTATTATATAGATTTCAGCTTTTTTCACTTTTTTCCGCATAAACTAAACAATGAATAAATTACACTGCTACGTGCGTACAATATGCCATAGCTAATATATAGAACAGACTCATGGGATTGATTATAAATTACGGCTTGGACACAGTCGTCAATAATGGAATATTACTCTGTTCGCAGCCTTCAATCAGAGCTCAGAAATCCCCCGCGCGTCATCGGCGGTCTATTTGCGAAGGCGCGCCGGGCGGCCGCCGGAGGACCGGTCCTCGGCCGAGCGACTTCTGCCGTGACGGCGACTGTCATAACACGAAACTCCCCAACCCTTCTCTCTCCTGCCCATTTCACGCTACAGCGACGCTATCGTGTCTAACTTGCCAGCGGCAGAATGTCGTCCATTGTAATATTGTACGTGAACTCGATAAATTATGCAATTTTGTACTGTCGCAACAAAATTCGGTCGCTTCGTGTCTCCGAGAACACGTGTGCGTGCGCTCCATATAAAAATGTGGTTTTTGCCAGTGTCTGTCTCTCGTTACATTTTTTTAAACATCCCCAGTAAAATTGTACACACGTCAAGAGAGGCTCTAAGCTACAGTTCTACGTTTTGATGTGAAACATCTACTTGCGCGCTTTGGGGGTAAGATCGACTCATATGCCGTGACTCAAATTGGCATGACGCCGGAGTTGCCAACCGCAGAATGTTTTTCGGCGCCTTTCAAATGATCACAGAAAGATAGGTTTCCGGCCGGCCAGAATTAAATTATTTCTAAATTGATTCAGCACATATTTCTAAAATATATATATATAAAATGTGATTTATTACTTGTTTTTGAAATAAAAACTTAATTGAGTTTCTCTGGAAAAGAAATGTTTTATTATAAATAATGTTTTACATACAATATTTCACTTCACCATACAATTTTACATAACTAAAATTACTAACCTGGAAAAGAAACAACATTTAAAGCTATTATTTCGTTATAATTGATTCGGTTCTCTTTATTTAGCGTAACGGCTTCTTCAAAAATTTTATCTCTTTGACAACTTAAAACTTAAACTTCACATCTATCTGTCATAGAGCAATCGAATGACATTAGTAAAATATAAATTCGCGGCAAATTCAAATTAAATGAATTGTCATAATCATGGCCTTCGTTTACATATATTTGCTATATTTACTATGATAGAGTCAAGCTGTGACCGACTTGGCTGAAGTATGAAAATGGGCTGCTCGATCGGTGAAACACCACAAGTCTCAAAGAAGACAGACGCGAAATAGCGGATTCCGTAATTGCATTTTATCCAATGAGTGAGAGTTCCGGCGGCCCAATTCCCATCATCTATCAACTTATTCCTTTCTAAAAGTTTCGGTGCCCCCTCCATTAGATATCCTATTCCTATCCTATCCTAGTATTGACTCTAGAACTCCTCTGGATTTGCGATCGTCGACGGGCGGCGTTGATTACTTATTTCTCTGGTGGCTCGTATGCTCTTTGATACAAAAGAAATTGGCTGTCTGTAAAGTCGGTTTACGGACGAATATTTTATATGATAATGTCATAAGAAAACATTGATGAAAAATTGCATTATTTTATGAATTGAATTGAATTATTATTACTGAATTATCATTATTTTGTATAATACAAAGAAGGAGTTAATTGGAAATGACAATATTTTCGATAAATTAACATTTATTTTCACTCGTTAATTCAAACATTTTTCTACTTAAATAATACAGTAGAGATAGATGCGTCACAAGCCGAACGCTTAGGCCGATCGTGCCTCTCTACTGTTCCGCGCTCTCGCTCGCACGCTCTGCTCAGGCGGAACGCGACAATGAGTCATGTTTTTTCGTGCAGCCGGCGTTCATCGATTTATAAGATGTTATCAATAATGATGAAAAAGCTGCGTGAAACAAACATCACGTTGACATGATGAATCTTTGAGATATTTCATTTTAATACATATATATTCCTTTTACTCTCTTATATCAAAACTCGGGCATTGGAAAAATCTATCGGGAATGGGATTGAAATTCTGGCAGAATTTGCTTTTATGATTGTTTCGATTGACTTCTTTGTATATCTATTGTATGTACGATATGGTAGCGTTCTCGATTCAGGGACTCGTTCAACAAACAGACGGGTTAAGTATGCTACACACGCGCTGATGATAGCCCGCGTGGGTGTTCTGTGCTCCGTGATTCTACTCACAGAGAGGAAGGCTGCTGGTGGCGTGATAAATCCGTTTCCTTTGTTTTAATTGCCAAAATAAACGATATTCTGAATTCCTGACCCGACGCATGATGAACATTTTCGGTTCGTTTTGCGAGACGGACGATTGCAAAGAGAATGTCACCTTCAGATGACATCATCGATAGCGCACCAAACATTATGCCATTGTATTTTACACGAATTTAAAAAAAAATTGCTGACGTAAATCTCACTTTTAGATTTGCAAACACGTTAGCAAACGTTTATAAGTGAAAATATTGAATGAATAGAGGCGCGATGCGATATTTGTTAAATTTTCGTTAACAAAGCAACTCATAACTTACTACCTACATATACTATCTCGAATAGTGATTTCAGTATGTGACGATGTTATGGTAATAACAAAATAATCTTATTATCTTCAACTAATGATGTAATAGAGAACATTTCAACGATAACACCATAGATTTGAAAGTTTTTATATCCATTAAAATTATGTAACGAAATATGATTATGATCATGATTTAACTCTTAAGTCGGAAGCATCCACTCAAGATAATTTGGAAGTTTTAACGTCCATTAAAAATATAACCCAACCCAAATTTAACCATGATCTGATGATGAAGTTCAGATCACCTACTTAAGAAAGAATTCTTTAATGGGTAACGTAATTAATTTATAAGATAATCCAATAAAAATATATAATTTAATACATTTTTAACTATGATCTGATGATAAAGTCTAGATCACCTAATCAAAAGAGAACTCTTTAACGGGTAACGCCATTCACGCCAGAAAGTACTTTTCAACGGTTTCATTAATTAGATAAGCTATATTCAGTACTAATACAATAATATTGTAATATAGTACAATAATATTTGCTACTACATGTCTACACAAGTCGCTGGCGATACAGCATTAGCAATATTTTAGTGAAACATAATTACAATTTTCACAAAAGCTTAAGATCAATTGATGGTAAAGGTGACAAAACTTCGTCCCGGCTTTTGGCTAGTCGGTATCGATCAGAACAACCACGTATAATAATGTAACGAAATATTTTTGTCAAAGTATATGTTTACGGATCATTATCTCATCACAGCATGTCGACATGAAACCATAATTAGTGTTCGCTGGTTGTTCTGCTTGTGATACTGCAATTTACCTTCTAATTCTTTCAAGCTTTCCTCAAATGCAGTCTGTAGATGTGCCTATTGCTTCTTCCGTCTATGATTGTGCATATTTCAGAAAAATGAAGCAAAATACGGCTATTTTCATTTCTTATGGCAAGGCCTAATATTTGTTGATCTTTTCTTTTTAATTTGTTTAATAATCCTACAGATAAAAAGATTTAGTAATATCGATGTTTTTTTGGCAAGAGGCCTTTGTAATAGTAACATATTATAGTTATAAATACGTCAGTCTAGTACATCAGTCCAAGAAACGGCCCATTTTTAGATAGCTATCGCTGCGCACGCAGTTTCATGTTATGATTTCAGATTATCATTTAAAGCGGTGAATAGGAAAGAGGACGCTCGTCTCTCAGTCCTTCCGACATCCCGACGAGTTTGACTTAACTAATCACCAATCGGTGAGAACGTTAAGACATCGAATCCGGACGTACGATTGGTGAGGGTACTTGTCTTAAGGTCCAACCCCAATCTGAAATAAAAGAATGTGGAGGGTATGCTTCAGGAGTAAAGGTAATCTATCTTCACTGCTATATAAGTCCGTAACGTCTGATTGTACAAAAATTTCATGATAATCATTCGTTTTATGTCTAACCGATCTCAATCCTACCATTTTTTAAATATATGGCTGTCTGTCTGTATATCTGTTTATAACTCCAGAACGGCTTGACCGATTGCGATTAAGATTGGTACACTGCAAGAGCATGTGATTGCGCCAAAGATAGGCTATGTATGTCTGCCTGTATGTATTTTTATAACTTAAGAACAATTTGAGTTTGGAAATGACAATAAAGTCTTCCATATCAAACACGAAGGTATTGTTTTATATCCAACATGCGTGGAGCCGCGGAGAGGAAGCTAGTATATATATAAGAGCAAACTGACTATCTAATATATGAACGCATATTAGATAGTCACTAATATATGAACGCACAGCCCAAACTTCTAGGTCTAGATACTCATTATTTTGTAGAAAGGCGTAAATTATAGTGTAAGCGTATTTGTTATAACGCAACTCTCAACTTAATCGCGAATGAATTTTTTATTGAACAGTAATTTGTACTACTTTGCCAATCGTGAATTCCTCGAAAAAAATGGTTTAAATCTAAATATCATAACGGAATAAAATTTGCCTGTACTTTGAAATTCCAGGCCGTAGTTCGTAGTAGTAGTTATGCAATCTGCTACAGTTTTACAATTTTTTATTAATGGAAGAACTGATGTATGGTTAAGATTTATTTGTTTTTTGTTTTTTTTTTTGTGAATGCACAATTCACTATTGGGTGAACTCGGGTGTGATCCCTAAATGGGTTGTACCCGGTGCAGACCGCCCCCGTCGCTTCCCTCTAGCTACGCTACTGCTTTGAACCGAGTTAGAATGAAAGTTTTTTTGTTACGTGAATACTGGCCATTTAGGATAGTGATGACGTCTATACAATCAAAAAGAAAATGTTTAAAAAAGAATATTTCAGTTCAAAGTTGACGAGTTCATAATAAAATGAGTCCCACGAGTGAAAATTTTCGTGTAATAATTTGTCACAACTTTCACTGGGGGTTATCTCCAGACGAGTGTCTCGCTGAGCTTGTTTCTATACATGATGTTGAAGCACCTACTCAAATGGTAATATACCGCTAATATGAAAAGTTACGATTAGACCGTGCCTCTTTCAGAACTATACATTATTTAGGTCGACCAAGCACCACAGTAACGCCTGAAAACGTTAATGCTGTGCAAAAAATTATTTAAGATTACCGACATGCGACGTATGAGCAGATTCAAGTAACTGTGGGTATTACAATGACTGCAATTCATATTGTTTTCCACAATGAATTGGTTGTTAGAAAGCTAGTTCTATGTTGGGTACCATAATTTATCTGGAGAGCAAAAAGAAGCTCGTGTTGATTGGTGCTTATCTATTCTGCAACGCTTCAATGGAGGGAAATCCAAAGATTTTTATAACATCATTTCATGATGGAAAATCATGGTTTTATTCATATGAGTCTGACAAAAACACCAATGGGCAATTTGGGTCTTCGAAGACGAGCTCAAGTCAAGAAAAGTAGTACGTTCCCGCAGTGTGTCTAAGAACATGGACGCTTCGTTTGTATCGAAAAAAGGCACTTTGCTTCAATTTCATTACAAGAACACAGAACGGTCATTGCCAATTGAAACACTGTGGTTTGTTTGCCAGAAACGATAGACGAATTTCGTACAGATAATCCAACACGTCCCATCATCTTACAACATGATAACGCGAGCTCCCACACCGCTCATAAAACAAATGACTTTTTGGGACAGGAAAATGTTGAATCGTTGATTCAATCTTCCTACAGCCTTGACCTACGCCTTAATGATTTGTTTACATTTCCTACAATGAAAGATTTAGTACGAGGTCAGTGGTTTGAAGACCCAGGAACGGCAGTAGAAGCTTACAAATCGGCCATTTTGTCAATACCAATTTCAGACTGGAATTTTTGTTTCAATAATTGCTTTTAACAAATGGAAAAGTGCATAAAATGTAACAGAGAATAGTTCGAAAAACAATAAAGAAATAATTTAGTTATGTCCTGCACCTTGTTCTTTTTATTCACGATCGTTTCGGTACGTCCTTCGTAGATCGAATCTCTGCCTTGGTTTGCAAGTCGTGGATAGCATTATAATATTATAGCGCGTATGTTTTCTAGTCTCAATTACACAATGTTTTTTTTTTGGTCTTGTTCTTTTTGGCAGTTTGATTACAGGATATAAAAAAACAATTTTATATATCCAAATCTCCAATTATAAGTATAAATACTTGTGTTAAACACAAAAAAAAAATCTAAATATATAACACTTGTATTTGTTTTTATTAGTTCCTTCACTTGATATTTTTCATACATTAAAAACAATCTGTTAACCTCCTTTATTTTAAATAATGGAAATATAATTAAACTTAAAATACGATAACGATATATTAGAAAATAATTACCTCCCCTCGATAATTTTCAGCAATAAATAAGTTGTTATTGCAGGTCTTTGACGACAGCCGCGCCACGCCGGCGTGACGTCGTCGTTCCAAGAAGTACAAACGGGTCTCCGTGCCCGAGTCGGAGCTGTATATAAGCGGCGGGCGCGCGCCGGCCGCACACGCCTCCGCCTGCACGGCCCGACCACACCTGACCATATCTCAGTAACAAGGTATTAAATTATTAAATACGTTAATACTAAATACCTACTTAATAAAATAAATGTCATACCTAAGAAAATATGTTGTCCTCTGTACTCCGTTCCTAGAAGTATGTAGTGCTTAACGCAGTATTCTCTTTAAATGATGCTTTTTATATAAAAGAAGTTTGCTTTCTCTTTTAGAAATAGAATTATTCTTCTTGTTGTGACTTTATCTATAAAGAAGTCTAAATGAAACTTGGCTTAGATTTCAGATTCGTTGTCGCTTATGGGTTTCTAATTAAAAAAAAACTTTCTTTATTTGTGCTTTAGCTCTTGTAGGTTGTCCGTAAAAAAAGTAAAAACAGATAAGAAATGATTTTCTTCGCATTCGTAGTTCTAAACTTGAAATAAACTCCGCGCATATTTTCAAAAGTCATTCTCTCGTTGCAGTTCTATATTTATGGTGTATGACTATACAGATTTACTTTCAGCATCAATATGAAATCAGCCATCGTATTGTTGGTGCTGGCGCTGGCCGCCGTGGTGCTGGCGCGCCCGGACACCTACACCGACCGCTACGACAACATCGACCTGGACGAAATCTTAAACAACAGGAGGCTGCTGGTGCCGTACGTCAAGTGCGTGCTGGACCAGGGGAAGTGCTCACCTGAAGGCAAGGAGCTTAAGTGTGAGTACTACTAGTTTTTCGTCTTCATCTCCTCTTGTGAAAATTGATAGAGTCGAGGGACAAATAGATGAAATAGGTTTGGTCCCAAAAAAGGTGTCAGATTATTAAGTTATTATTAAGCCGTTCCAAATCGGCTCAGAACAATGATTCTTTTGTTGACAATAAGAGACACTTGGAACATTTTATAGACCTACATCTCGTAGGTCATTTGAAATTTAAAATAGGGACTATAAATAAAAATACTGATTTCGTGGCATACCACAGTGATAATCGCTTCCATGTTTTTTTTTATAACGACAATTTAAAACTATAAATCTGCATGTCGAGTAATATCGATGCGTATTCACAAGTAGTGGATAAATTCGTTGGTATAAAGTGATGTATGTTTAATCTTATCTCCTTATTACTTGTATTGTTCTATAAAGCATATCTATTTTGCCCCCAATGTACCAGATCAAAATAAAAAGTTCTCTTACTGTTGTAAGATTTCCCTGACCATTAATTACGTAACGATATTAAATGCGCTGTACGTACATATTTTTGTTGTGCTACGAAGTGAACTTCAAACACGTGTTCGCACGGACACTGTTGCCGCATGCGTGGTTCAGGGTTTGATTCTCGGTAGGCTCTGAAATGTTAAGGGATGAAGTATTCAGGTATGTTTTCATGAGCTATATTAGCATCCATAGTATAGAAGAGAGCTGTGAATGTTTTAGTTCCCAGTCCTAATTAGTCTCTGATTAAATGCTAAAAGAAGAATTATGAATTAAATGCTATATAAGGTGATTCGATTTTCACATAGCCGATTGTGTACATCATAAAACATTTGGAAAATCAATAATATGTTTTTTTTAACTATCCATTTGTGCATATTTTAATTTTACTCAGCAAGAGTTCTTTTTATAGTGTTTCGAGTATAAATATAGAATGTAAATGAGTTGAATTCTAATTTAATATCATATAAAATATCAATTATTTAAATTAATCACGACTCATCACTGCCGTGAATTAATTTTAACAAGTAGATTGTTTAATTCTCGCATTTTCAAGATTGATGCTGCGTTTATCGCATACCATACACTACATTAATGTCGTCGTCAGTGTTTGTTTCCATAAATCGATGCACTTAATTTTACAATTCAATCGAGCTCATAAATAAAGACTCCGCGGTTAATGAAGCCATAAATACATATTTTATAGTCCGCAAAGCAATATTGCGGTCGCGTATTCGCGTAGCGTCCTCGGTTCATTGGCGAGGTTCGTAAGAACGTTGTGATTTTTAGAGAAACGGAATGTCATTTTGTTACTAAAAGATAGGCCCGATATCGTCCTCATTTACGAAAACTGTCAAGGCCGGTTTTGAAGATCTTCAATGGAAAACTCTGGAGAAACCGCTTTTGATATCCTGCAACAGGTGACCGGAATATGACGCCAAATGACGTCGATGACCGTTGTGACTTGTTTCGGACGGTAGACGGTCATGATGAGACCTAAAATCAATCTAGTTATATATGTATACATATGTCGTGCATTCATTGCTGCGCCGGTGATAGCGGAACAAGTAATATTTCCATTTTTAAGTCTTACACGTTTCCCGGGTTCGTCTGTGCGGCGTGTGCTCCTGATGCGTTTTAGTGAATGTCCTAGTGTTAGTGTCTAGCTGAAATCGCTATAAAAAGTTACATGTCCCTTGTCATTCGTTATCTAAGCATTCAAGAATCGTTGGGAATGTGTTGTTAGCTACAGTGTAACACTCCTGTAAAGTATTGATAGTGTCGTTTACCTAGAGAACACGAATTTGTGTCCTGGTCTGCTCATTGAGCGTTTTTGACTCATTCGGAGATTGAATTATTATTAGAAATAGAATAGAATCATTTAATGTATCAGTCAATAAAACCATCATCGTAAGCTCTCGAAACGCATGTGACCAGCGTGGGGATTAAAGCGTGATACTTTTCTTTTTAAAGAAAACTCATGCTCGTCAGAGACATATTGTACGGGCTGTACAAGCACAAGCAAAAGATTGTACAGTTTTTAAGGTTCTAATCAATCACACATGTATGAGTGTTATTATAATTGTACAGGGATTTGTGTTCATGTAGTCGTTTACACAGTCCGCCTACACAGACACAGATCTCAAACTAGTAAGGCGGCCTGTGTGTAAGCAGCGGGGTTACGTTACTCATAAACAGAGCCCGATTCGAACACGGGCAGACTCAGGGCATATGGTGAAAAGTAGTATTTTATGTCTGTAGCAACGTCTTCCTCCCTGACGGTAACTGAACTTCGTACTTTTGCATGGCGGCCGGGCTTAGTTAATCTCTACACCACGGAGGTTGTATATGTGATCCGGAACCTATTTGTAAATAATCTGTCTTCAATTCGTTAAGTACGATTAAGGGCGGGATTTGTATTAACTGAAGTATCCATTCTGATAGGGTTCTTATTAGAGTTTGCAAGTTTTGTTGTCTTCGTTGGTAGATTATTTATTTTTGTCATTCAACCGATTTTAATTAAAGCCGAACGAGGATGAACTTCGTCAACGCATGATTTTGTATTTATAACAAATGCACTCCTGTAATCAAATAAGAATAACATTAATGAATAAATAGTATGTATTGAATTAGTATATATATATATATGGGACCATCAATGTAATAGACGTTGTGTGAATAAATGATCTGAAAGGATTATGTGCATTATATCGTAATAAACGAATGCGGAAACTAATTGCTAGGTTTTCATATAAATATCGCTATAATAATAAACGAAGCGACGCGGAATTGACCTTACTCTATAAAAGATCTATCTATAGAAATAAAGGAAACAAGTTTCTCGGTTTATTGCAATTAAAAATCATGCGAATTGACATTGGCAAATGACATTTATATCATTACCCCATAGAGACGTTTATATCATTACGACATAGAGAGTTTCGCATAATATCGACTTTACAAGCTTTTAACATACCATTAAATCATTCGATTACCACTATATTGTTTTTATTAGAATAATAATTGCTCCTTTGAAAAATCGTCAATATTCTCGCGTCATACGCCCGAACGCATTTAATGAAAGCCGTTCGAAGCTGCTATAACTTTATTGAAAACCATAAATTAAGTATCCAGTATAATTTCAGTTCGATGTTATCTACTGTAAAAGAAAAACAAATTATCGATGAAAACCAAACGAAAACAACAATACGTCAATGAATACCCACTCGAACCTGTTGAACTTGACATGTGTCACAACAAACGCAAACAAGCAAGTTTTTTAGCCCGTCCGCGAATGTACTTCAAACATTGGACGCTGTACAGAATATACCTACACGCGATGGCGCAATAATACGTCAAACTTTTTTCTTCGCGCCATTTCGATTCTAAAAAACGGAATTCGGCTACTGCAATTTCGTTTAAAAATATGGCGGCGCGGTCGTCGGGCTGCGGTGCGTCGTGAAGTGACGGTATATGTATAAATATGCGGCAATTTATGCAGCAACGTGAATAGGGAACTATTGTTTCTTGCAAGATTGAAGTATATATTTAAAATGCACAAACATTTCACTTGATTAACAAACTAATAAGCTTGAACTTTGAATCCAAGTTCGTCCTACATCATACTCGATACGCGACGTTGTTAGTGTCTGGCTAACGAGAGGAGAGACAGGAAAAAGGCGGAAAAATAAAAAAAATCGATATCTGATATTAACCGGAAAAATTGTTTTAATACTTTTTGTTATATTTGGGTTAGGTTAGGTTTAGGTTAGGTTTTGAAAGGTAGGTATTTTAGTTTGTCAATTACATGAGAAACTAAAATAGATTTCTCGTTGATTAGTGTTTTTCTAAAAAGTTTAATAAATAGTTGCGCCATAGGTGATTTATGAAACGAGAAATTTTGACGATATTTGCGACTTTTTTTGGATTCACATTTTTAATACGATATATATATATACACATATAATATACTAATACGGGTGTCTAAAATAAGAAACACTTGTTTCGTGTAATTTTACGTTTAAAAAATATAACTTAATGTGACCTCGTTCCATCAGTTAAACGAACATGTACCACACTGGACCTGTTAAGGACGTCGACACAAAGTCACATCAAACATCTTTATGAAACAGGCTCACTCTCTATGGTTATGGTGCTATAAAAAATGTAGGGCTGTCCGTCCTCTCCGACAATACGAATGGCGTACAATTATACGAACACGCAAGCAATTACGCGATATTATTATAAGGCCAAATACCAACAAAGGCCAATAATAATTATTTTAATAATTACAGAACTGATACAAACATATGCGATGTTTTCATTTCTCCTGGTGTCAGGTTACATGTTAAAAAAATAGTCAAAATCATTGATTATTTATGTTAGATTACTTATTTAGAATCGGTTGTATGGTAAGAGATAGGAATTTGAACTATTAAGAAAAAAAGTGTGAAAAAAAAGTTAAAAGCATAGAAGCGCACCAGCGTCGCGGATTATTACAACTGTCGCAATGCCATATTATTTAGATAAAAACCGGGCTTGCCTCGTACGTCGATGGCGGTCCGAGGCAAGAGGAGGGTGTTGCTATTGGTGTCGGTATCCACGTCACAACAATAGCTAAATTGTGTTATAGTTAAACATGATGAATTCCCATATGATCGGCGAGGCGTCCCTCATCACAGTTGTAGCAAACGCCAGCGGCGCATTTCCTACTATTAGGATCTTTCCTATTTCTAGGATCTACGGTTTGGTCTATCTAATTGAAGCAATGAACCTAGAAATTTAGTCGTTATGTTAATTTATTTGTGAAGCGCGAAGTAAATTTAATTGTAGTATTCGCAATTTATGATATTGTCGAACGTGCATTGTATGTGTTATAGTCAAGCATTACATTAAATTCAATTCATTTAAATTTTTACGGTTGACGAGTTGACGGCAGAATTATTTAATAGAAGACACAATTATTTATGGCGTTCACGAAATATTGCAAACCGATTTAGTTTGAGGTGTAGTCTATGAATTTATTAGTGTCTAAAAATAAGTAATATATAAAAGAAATAAATGTACTTTTATGTAATCAATGTGATAAACTATCATAAACATTATTCCATAGGCCATAAAGCTGTATTTGTCGATTCGAATTATTGGTTTTTACAAAAATACATGTCTATATTTTCGATAGGTATGTGTATTTTCTTATTTTTTTATGTTGTGAATGAAAATCGAAAGAGAACGGTTGAAAATATTTTTTTTGAGTCAGCCAAACGCAAAAAGCTGTGAAAGAAAAAATAAGAAAGTCGCAAGCATTTTAATGAACGCCGCTGGAAATACAAAATTTTAATAGACTCATTTTTTTTTCAATTTAGTATACATGTTCATACATACAACGGCACTTATAGAAGCCATAATCTACATTCACTTTGGAACATGAATATTATATCGACAAGAGAGTACAACTATTTTCACTAAATTAAAATTGTGTCAATATTATTTAAACAAAAAGCCTACCGGAAATCATTGTCTTAGGAACTATATTCGAAGGTGCTAGTCCGAATAAGTGTTTTTAAAACGAAATAGAGGCACTGGAATACTACTTTCATAATTTTTATGATTTCATTGAATAAGTTTTTTCTCATGAGGCTACTAAATATAGAAGCTAACTACTAGAAACTATCATATACTTTTACTAACAGACATTAAATACGGTGTGGAACATCGCATCGCATCGTTTCGCACTTGACTATTTTCTCTTTTACTTTTACTGTAATTAATGCACTGTAATGTACTTTCCGCAGCCCACATCCGTGAAGCTCTCGAGAACAATTGCGGCAAATGCACCAACGCCCAGCGCAACGGCACGCGCAAGGTCATCGAGCACCTCATCAACCATGAGGAGGACTACTGGAACGAGCTCAGGGCCAAGTACGACCCGCAGTCCAAGTACGTCACCAAGTACGAGACCGAGCTCCGCAAGGTGAAGAAGGTTTGAGAAGAAGAACGGATGGCAAGACTCCGGGATAGTTCCTTTACCTGAATATGATATTTGAAATTTGTTTTTTGGCCAAATAATAAATTATTTTCTACTATTTATTATGTCTTTTTTCGTGCTGATACTCTCCTTAAATGTATCTACATATAAGTTACACACAAAATTGTCAAGACGAGTGGTACACAGTTGCACAAGTGAGCAGATCTATTTGAAAAAAATTGATAGTAATTAAAGCTCAGGCCAAACGCTGTTTGGATGATAGTAGAAGTTGGAAAAATTCCTTAACACATATTAACAGGATTAACCTAGCACAATAATTTCTTTTACCACCTTCTGCCTTCACTCTATTAGTCAAAAGATTACCTCTAGAAATACTCGAGCTTGATATAACAGGTTTTCTCTCAGGATCTTTCGGGGTCGACAGAGAGAATAGATTATATATATATATTATATATATATATATATATATATATATATATATTTTTTTTTAATACAATAACTATCTATTTATGAAACCGATTTATTTTACTTTTTTAAACAATTGAATTATTATTTCATTCTGTAGTCAATATTTTTTAAAAATTAAGCCAGTTCCGAAAATATAGGTTTCATTGTGGGCCAACCCTACTTAGTACTTTACTGAAGGGTAACTTTTTTTTGCAACAGTTGAAATTTTAAAATGGATATGGTTTGAATGTGTGGTTACACAGAGTGGCGTAGTTAAAGTTCAATCAAAGGTCTGACCACGATGACACGGGGCTTGCGACACGCTAGCGTTTTGCTAATTCATTGTATGTTATCTGGCTAGATAATAATGCACCTAAACTGATTGACGAGCAATGAACAGACAATGTTGTCCGCACCACTAGTCGTGCGTGTTCGTGGCCGCTACGTCTGTAAGATCTCTTCTTACAACATTCAGCCCTCGTTTTGTTTTGGGCGAAGATACAGGATGTTATCATTCAGGTTGCTTTCAAGCCGCCTCTAGTAGAAAGTATAGAGGACAATTAACAATGAATTCCGAAAAAAATTAGAAAGCTCAGACAGGGCTTACGATAAGTTTTTCTGATATGCAATTCCAGTGCCTACCTTCTGAATAATTTATCAAACTCTCAAGATCATTCACCACTAGAGTACATTTCAAGACTATTAAAACAAGTCTAAACACGGTTAGAATATGTTGTTCTGATATGTGATTTCAGTGTTAATCTTGTGCATCTGTCACCAGAATCTGAAAACTGTTTATCGGAGTATATTTGAACATAATGCCAACAAGTCCAATCGGATTTAACCTTGCCTTTATGCAAACCATTGAGGACGGGTTGGTCTACCACCAATATTACAAAAAACTCGGAACTGGCTGTTTTTTTTATATTTGACTATAGAGCGAAAAAATAAAGCATACGTTTATGATATTTAATAAAAAGCGCTTTAGTAAAGACGTAGGTATTATACTAAAAATAAAAAGTAATTATCAAACCTGTTTTCCTTGTCTACCCAAAAGAGCCCGAGATTAAACAATGTTTGCAATAAAATATAATATTTGAGTGTAAAGTGTTCGGCCCTTTTCCTCAAAAATGCCTCAAAAAAGGAGTTTCTTTAAGCGTCTACTTTTTAAATCAAATATTGTACTTTACTACAAACATGGTCATTCTTGGGCTCTTTCGGGGTAGACAGGGAGAAGTGAAGAGACATACCTACCCATTTAAAAAGCATGTTTTTAGGTTTTTTTTAAACAATAAATTTTTTATCCTTTTATTTCATCGATTTTGCTACTGAGTTAATTTTCAATGTGCCTAAAGATTGTGTAGAGCACGAGACCTGTGATTTTTTTTAAATAATTCTAAAACAAATCTGTTGGTTTACAATCATCAACGTTTCCAGGGCTTCTTCTACGATTTCATTGTAGATAGAATTTTAACAAAATGTCACTTTTCTTTGATAGTCACTTAAAAGAACTTCTAGTTCAGTTTCGTTTCCACCTTTGATTTTTATTTTATAACAAAATTTTGTTAATAGTTAACGAAATGTAGACCTTAATCTATACTTATAAATAAAAACTGAAGAGTTTGCAAATTTTTTTTTAACGCGTTAATCGCTGTAACTACCATTCGGATTTGAAAATTTCAGTATTTTGTAGTCTAATTGTTGAAGAAGATTTTAAGCTGTCTCAACAATTTATTTTATTGTAGTTCGTTTAAACACGTTAATTTTTAGAACTGTTAGTTAAATGTAACAATTTTATTTCTTGGTTTTCATAAGTTTTTTAATGAAGTTATTTAGATAATTTATAAAATAGTAATATAAACATTTCGCCACGACCTTTAGCAGCTGAGTGATTGTGGCTTTTGTCAAGATAACGGACGGAAATTGCTACCTTGACAGATATTTTTGCATGCATTGGCCGAACCGTTTCATACATATAACAATAATGTATAGCAAATGTCGACCTTAAACAGCTCTATATTAAATTTCACTACACCATACATCTAACTATTATATTTAACCGATGAAAGTAACTTTTATGTAATTAAAGATATTTATTTCATTGGATAATATTCAAGTTGACGGTGATGGACGACAGATAGGTCCAACAGGTGTGCTGCTATACCTACATTTTGATAAATATTGTTTTAGGCGAATATTTTTGAGATGTAGATAATAACGTCTAATTTGAGTAATATTATAAATTTGAGAGTTTGGTTGTTTGTTACTCAATCACGGTTTAACGGCTGAACAGAATTAGATGTAACGTTACAGTAATATAGCTATTACTTTATATAGTAATAGAGACAATAATTTTTGCTCGCGGCTTCGTTTGCGTGAACTTAAGATGAATTACTTATTTATGTCGATCGGTTATTTGCAACAGAATTGTTCAAGGGAAAGTCAACTTTGACATCGGTCCGAAATCGTAATCTATGCGATAAATATACCTGAAAGTCGACTATGGCTAAAATACATGGCAAAATAATTCCACTAAGCCCAATCCATGACTAGGATATGTTGCTTTGTTATAGAATTGCAATGCTAAGCTTTTGCATCTGTCACCAGAATTTAAAACTTTCATGGCTTGAGCACATTATAGGACAATTGCAATAAGTCCAAAAATGTCTAGAATACTTTGTTCTGATATGGAATTTCAGTGTCAACCTTTTAGTCACATCACTTATAACCTGAAAACTAATTACAGCAGAAGTGCATCCCAAAACAATTTCAAAAAACTCGAAATGGATATGTCATCTCGTTATGGTGTTCCCATGTCAAACTTTCAATTCCATCATCAAATCGCTAAAACCAAACACGGCAAAAGAATATATCAAGACAATTCCGTCTAGCCCAAACACTCAGAGATAATGTCATTCTGTTGTGGACTTTCAGTACTAAACTTCCATCTCCATCAATAGACACTGAAATCCAATCGTGGTCAAAATAATTGTCTTGAAATGTACTTCAGCAATAAATGTTTTGACACTCTGATGACAGATGCAGAAAGTTGACACTGGAACTATATAATCTTGGCCAAAGTGGATATTAAGTCAATTCCAACAAACCTAAATATGGCTCGGAAATGTGTTTCATAATGGAGATTTAGGGCCAAAATTCCAGCTCCATTATTTGACCCTGAAAATCGATCACGGAAAAAATGTTTGCAATATAACTCCAGTTATATAATTAAAGTCCAACCATGGTTAAGATACGTTATCTAATAGTTGTTCTTTATCAGTCATCCATTAATAGTTGCTCGAGTATAGTTTTTCTATACTATTATACTACGGTATAATAGCTTTCACCCCAAGAGCACCGTCTTCCAGGAGGTTCCGGAATGTTATGGTCTGGATGAATAGACCATCAAGTAGTAAGTACATCATTTTCAAAGGGAATTTGAAGTTCGGTGCTTTTATGTGATAAGATATTAGCAGCAAGTTCCATAACCTCTTGAGGAGACCCAAGGAAAGCATGTAGACGAACATCGCATAACCGTTGGAAACCCAGGCCGTCGTAACGTATCGCCAAAGTTGCTTGGACCCACAAGTTGTATAATAATTATGGAATCCTTCTCCGTGTACACTTTAAACTATACACAATCTTTTGCTCCTACGAGCACACAATATGCTATATCTAATTTAAATCACGAATTACTGATATAGATTCTAGACAGTTCCATCTTTCCCGTAATGGCACAGGAATAAGGTCCTCGCTGCAATAGGGGACCAGAAATGCCGTCGTAGAATATCGACAATCTACAACTTTCACATAAAATTACTTTCTGTTTTCATTTAGGTATTATTTGGCTTTCTAAAGGGGTCGCAAACTTTGTATACCCAAACGTTAAAGTTTTGTGAGCTCAAGGCTTCTTGCATACTCTGAGACGGACAAGGAATTTCTCATCGAATATGGAATATTATTCTGTTTACAGCCTTCAGTCAGAGCTCAGAAATCCTCCGGTGCGTCATGATCAATTTAATTGGGAAGGCGCACCGGTCGGCTCTACGCTGAGGCGGACCGGTCTTCTAGCCCGCATGATTTCTACCTTGACGGCGACTGTTTCGTGAACTCGATAAATTAGGTAGTTCTACTGCAATAATTAAACCAGGTTGCTTCGTGTGTCCTGAGTAAGTGCGCGTGAGCTTTATATAAAAATGTGGGCCCGCCCAGTCTCTATTTCTTGCTAAATTACTTTACACATTACAGCAAAATGTTATACACGTTAAAAGAAACTCTAAACTATAGTTGTATGTTTGATATGAAACATCTATTAGCGTGCTTTGCAGGTTAGATTGACTTGTTGGCCGTGACTT
The DNA here is from genome assembly GCA_005406025.1 of Eumeta japonica. Classification (NCBI taxonomy): domain Eukaryota; kingdom Metazoa; phylum Arthropoda; class Insecta; order Lepidoptera; family Psychidae; genus Eumeta; species Eumeta japonica. The sequence continues at coordinate 80,928 of BGZK01000028.1, forward strand.
AATAATTCGCAGAATGTTTTTCAGCGCCGTTCAGTAGATCATAGAAAGACAGACTTCCAACCGGCCGATACTAAACTATTTATAAATACATTCAAAATATTTATAAAAGTTTATTTTTTATTTCGTATTTACTATTGTAGATTTTACTTTGATATTTATTACATTTAGTGTGGTAGAGCCGTACTGTGGTCAACTTGGCTGAAGCACGAAAGTGGGGCAACTCGACAGGTGAGATATTATACTTTCATAGAACACAGACATGAAGTACCTAGCAGATTCCACTGTTGCCTTTCGTCCAACAACTAAGAGTTTCGGTGGCCCACTACCCATCAGATATGCTCTCTCTATTAGACATTCTCTTCCTTTCTAAAGGGCCGGCAACATATTGACTTTTCTGGATTTGCGAAAGTCCACGAGCGGCGGTGATCATCTACTCTCTGGAGGCTTGCATGCTCGTTTGCCTCTTGAAAAGCATTTTAAAAAATGAGAGAGAGATGTAATTTATATATATATACAAATTTATTTTAGTGTTTCAAATAAAAACTGGGGAATTGGAAAAAAACTATTAGGATTAGGATTCTGGTAGTATTCAATTTTATGATTGTCAAAAATTGATTTATGTATATTTATTTTATTTGTGATATATTAGTCGTTTCTATTTACCGCTTTGAATTTCGATTCGTTTAACACACAGACGGGTAAAATACACATACGCTGACAATTGCCCACGAGGGTTTTCTATTCTCCGTGATTAGAAAGGTGTTGGTGACGTGTAGATATATTTTATTTGTTTTTGTTGGCAAAATGTAGGCCTTTGTTTTTTTGATGGTGTTGAAAGTTCGTCACCTTTCGCGTGGTTTAAATTATCGTTTTGGGTAATGTATTAATATTAGAAAAAAAATATTTTGAAATTTGCGGCTGCTGGAATCCTCTACACGCTCTCGTTTTGTGCTACTTAAATCAGTGAATAATACAATTTACATGTGATTGTAGATATTAGGCACTTTCGATTGCTTGAATACGTGTGTAAATTCGAATTAATACTGTTTTAAAGACTGTCAATCGGTAATGTGCATTGGGTTGAATCGCTTTCATATTTGACTACTAACTGGAACGGAACGGAACTGGAACTTTATGAACGGAAAGAATTTGTGCAACACCTTTTGTTTCTGAAAGCAGAAAATTGACTATCATTAATGTTCAAAAACTATGTCTTCTCTCCTTCTTAGTTTTAAACGGTCGTTTAGATACGAATTAGGAATTTATGAACGGAAGAACTGCTAGAAGTGAGTGAATTGCGATGAGAAAAGTGCTCTGATAGGCAGCAGTTAGCAGTTTAACTAATCGATGTGGGAGCAAGGGACTGTGGCGTTTATACGTGTGATAATTCTATTTAATAACTGGTTAACATCTTTCGTTAAGATATTATAGAGTATTAAAAAATAAAATGTGTATTTACATACTTTCATTTCTACATACAAACTGTACTTTTACAGGTATGGCAGAAACCCAAAATTTTAATGGCGTATTTTTGTAGGAGGAAGAGCTTATGTCCACTAGTTAACGTTCAACGGCCGCAACTTAAGAAATGTAGTCAGTAAAATAAAACAATAATAAACTAACTTTCGCTCTGTTATCAGTAAAATAATATAATATTAAACCGTCCTTTTCGGTCATTAAACACTTTGATTGAGGCGATCACATTTAAAGTGACGTGCTTTCCTAGAGATCGCATTAGCAATTTTACATACTAAATTTCATTTCGCAAAACAAAGACAATACAGAAGTATAATCTTTAGATGACATCATCGTCAGCGCACGAGATATATTGTAACTTTAATTTCATTGATATAAAAAACTGCTGACGTAAAACTAATTTTTAGACTGCAAATACGCCAATAAAAGTTTATATGTGAGATCTTGATCGATTATAAAACGTCTTGCGATCATTGTTGTATTTTTGTTAACAAAGCAACTTAGTATAACCTTCTATCTAAATGTAATTTCTTCAATAATGATTTCAGAAACATTAATCTGACGAACTTAAAGTAAAGCGGCAATTATGATCATCTCTCGAAGGACGACTTCAATGGTGACGTCGTTGATTTGAAAGTTTTTATATCCTTTAAAAGCATATAATGAAATATAATTTCCATAAAGACCTGGCGGTAAAGTTAGATTCACCTCCTCAGGATGGACCTCTTTAGCGGGAAACGTAATTATTTTGAAAGTTATTACATGCATTATAAACAAAACATATTCCTAATCGTGATCATTTTGATCCGATGTCGCAGTGAGGACTGTCTACTCTTTATGATTCATTTTTCTATGGTGAGTAGCTCCCACTTGACATTTTAAATACACATTCGATTAAACATTAAAACATAATTTTTAATCAGATCTGGTTTTGGGGCTTGGATATTTTGGTGTTGAGGCAACAGTTAGACTGTTGACAGTATTGACTTGAAATTTTGCATATACACTTAGTCTCAGCGAAAAACTTAGATTGTAGGTGTGACTTAGTATTACAGGCGAGGCAGGAAACCCCACCGCTGGTATGAGGTTTTGATTATGTGTGATGGTGGTTGTTCATTTAAAAATTTATGGGTACGTTGATCAAGTACGATTGAACGTATCTAACTATAATTTATGAGATTTAAAATGAGAATAGAAATAGTGTTGGACGGTTGTCAGTACAAGCTATTGTCTGAGGCATTCACGAGACTATTAACACTTGTAAGCGATAAACGTTCGGATCGAGCATTTGCATAGCGAGTGATTGTATGCTGCAGTAAAATTCACTCAATCATTCTTGTAAAATACATTTAATAACTTGCAAACTTCCTTCGAAGGACACACTACTTAGACATTAAAAGAGTGTGTTTAAGGTTTGGATAAATATTTATCCACGAATTGTGTCAAATATTATAATCGCAATTAATTGTGGGTATATGACTACTAACAATTGTATGAAAATTTTTTTGAAAATCTTTATTGGATACATTAACGATTTTCAAAGCAATGTTTGGAGCATAGAGTATTACGAAAGAGTAGTGCGAGCACTGTGGTATGAGATCATAGAGTTGTGAATTCAAAACTTTATTGCAAAAACTTAGATAAATTGCTAATATACGAAATGGTTTATTTGCCACGACACTGCAACATAAGTCACATGTGATACAATATTAGCAATATTAGCAATTTTCACAAAACTAGGAATTTACCTGTAATTCAATATTATGGCAATATGTTTAAACTTCAATATTATTGAAATAAGTGATTAAAGTTTAAACAAACCGTTATTATTATTTATTGCTACTTGTTAGCAACAAACAAAAATTCTGAAAAACGGTTGACCCTGCGGGCATCCCTAAAACTTTTCGCTATGATATTTATCGACGTGTCTTTGAGCTTTTCGAGTATAAATAGTTTCTATGAGTTTTTGAGGTTATTAAAATCAAGAATTTTAAAGGCCCTGCAAGCCATCCCTGAGACTTCTTATTACTTTCGACCTCGGTGTTAAAAAATAAAAGAGCAATAAATTATTGAGCTCTTCACGCTTAAAAGATCGACTTTAGTGCTTTTCAAGCTCTCTGAGCTCAAAAATGTAGTTCTAATACGTCTTGAGCATGTTTTCTTAAATATTTCAACTACGACATCTTTCAAACGCGTTTTACAACTTTGATCTGTTTTGTGGCATCCGACGCGGTTTGATAAACAGAAAAGACGACCGACTATCAAATACCAATCCATAAAAAAAATCATATGTTATTTTGGAAAAAACTCTTTTTATTTCTAATTTTCGTTAACGTTATCTTTGAAAAAACCCACTGATTTCGTAGTTCTTGACTTATTTTTTAAGCAAAAGCACCCACAGTAGTTAGATTTTGGAATTTATCGGTAGACTGGTTCACAAAATATTTTAAAAAAGCACTTATTGGTAATATTTTCAAGTACCACTTTGTTATATACCAACAAGCTAAAAGCTGTGACTGAGGGGGAGATAGAGAGATGTATTCGTCGACGCGGGCGAAAGGTCGTATGTAGCGGGCGTGTATTGGGGTGTAAGATTTAATGAAAATGAAACTGCAGTTTCACTTATAGTACGAAAAGCTCGCGTCGCTCCATTAAAAATAATTTAGATCCTTCGGCTTAAGCTGCAAGTGGCGCTGCTGGGCGCTCGTCTAACTTTATCGATTTTGATTGAAATTGAACTAAATGTAATCTGAAAGATATTTTGGACCGATTCTCGAACTGTACTATCTTGGATCCACTCTAACCCACGATCGTTCAAAATATTTGTTGTTCATCGCTTGGCCGAATTATAGGAACACAATACGATAAAATGCTGGAGTTGAGTGCATAAGAAATACAACGTCGCCGATGACGCGACACACGGCCCGCCTACCAACTTTGAAACACACCGGTGGTTCCACAGTCCCAATTTCCTGCGCAAAAATGAAGACGAATGGCCACAGGAAATTATTGAAAATGAACGACCAACGGGGGAGAAAAGGTCATGTACGACGTTAACACTGGTCAATGAAGAGATTTCGAAAGTCGTACCAAATGTAAATCGATTCTCGAGTTAGACCCGACTACTCCGCAGTATAGCTAGAGTATTGCAAACGATTGATTTATTTCGGAGCAAACGAAAGGTTAATGCATTAAAACGAAAGAGAACGGCAATCAAAACGGGTCTCGCTCTAACGTGGAAACGTTAGAAAATGAAAGCGCATACGCCAGCTCGAAAATACGACGAAAATGTAATGACAACGATCAACGCCTTTTAAACTTGAGCCGCAATTATATTCAAAGGGCCGAATCGTCACTTTTGCTCGAAACGCAAAAATGTTTTGAAAAGAAAACTACACTCATTTGAGAAGGCAAACCGGTCGAACGAAGAAGCCGTCTACGAAAATTGGCTATGGAAATTGATGAAAACAGCGTTCTTCGTCTAAAAGGAAGGACAAAGGTCGCTACAAATGTGGCGTCTACGCTGAATCGCAAAATTAATCATCAAGCACTGTCATGAAAACTTTAGACACGGAAACCACAATTCCGTGATATACGGAATTAGACAAAGACCGCACGATCACATCAATGCGATCGAAACACAAAAATCACTTCCGGATGTCAATGGAACAGGATCAATAAAAGTCTGCCGTCTGCGGAGGGTGATCTACCTCCCGAACATCTATATCATCTTCAACCTCCCTTCACACGTGTGAAGGGAGGTTGAAGATGATATAGATGTTGATGAAATTAATAAACTCCTGTACACACAGGAGTTGATTATTTCGGACCTATGACAGTAACGAAGGCCACAGACATGAAGAAAGGTACGGGGCACTATTTATATGATTAGCAACACGCGCCGTACACACTGAGTTGGAGGAGTCCTTGTCGTCGAACTCTATGACATTGGTTTTGCGCTGTTTTATTGGTCGAAAAGGAACTCCGACAGCGATATACTCGGATAATGATACAAATTTTGTCGGTGCAAATAAAAAACTGATGACATACGAGAGGTACAAGAGGACATAAAGAAAAAGGTCTACATTCGCATCATATTATGGAAATTTATACCTCCCGGCGCTTCGAACATGTGTGGCGCCAGGGACGTTTGGTGCGATCTGTGAAAACCAAGTTTGTATATTGAGAGAGAGGAGCCCTCGCGAAGAAGTTCTCCACACCCTATTGCTAGTACATTGTCAGCTTCAGGTCATTGACAGAAGTGGATATCGAATCTATGGAGGCCGAGGGTCTCACGCCTAACCACTTCTTGATCGGATGCTCATGTGGCGATGCCGCAGTGGGCCATTTTGACGACATCGTGCTCCTTGGGCCTGCAAGCTGGCGAACGTGTCAACAACGCCTCGCCGATCATTCTGGCAGAGGTGGTTGAAGGAGTACTCACCTACTCTGGTGCCCCGACGGGCACGCGGCGACTCTAAATGTACGACGTGCGCTAGCCGAGGGCGACGTCGCGCTGATCGTCAACTCATCATCACCTCGATACTCGTGGCCTCGAGGCAAAATAAAGAAGTTGTCAGACCCAGGTCCTGACAACTAAGTCCGTGTGTTGGACGTCGAGACGACTAGAGGCGTTCTACGGCGTCCCACTTCGAAGATCGTCTTGCTGGGGTCGTCCAAGCATCGGCTGTTCCGGGTCCTGAGCTTTAGTGCTGCGCACCGAAGGTGAGAATGTTATGGACAGCCGCGTTCCTAGATTAATGTGTAAAGAAATGTGTATTATTTTGTTATGAATACTTTAAGGATTCTCTTATGTTTAATTGTATTTTTTGTGTGTTAATTAAATAGTTACTTTAAATTATTGTCTTTTATTATTGGGTTAGGAATTAGTTGTTAACATTTATTTATTTTGTAATGTTTGCCTATGTGTATATTTATTGTGTTTTTGGAATATTTCTTCTCTTGTTTTTTTTTGTGTCTTATCGTATTTAATTTTAAATACGAAATTATTGAGATGCACATATGAGTAGCATATAAAATTATGTCTTGACGGGGGGACCAATGAGAGGCCGAGAACCGCGGGAGTCTACACGGTATTACCGCGAATCGGTGTACCGAGCGCACGTGGCGCTCATATGAGAAATATGTGAGTTGCATGGCCACTCCCCCTCGAATGCAATACATGCAGCACATACGTGCAGGCGGATGCGCCATCTACTAATTGCCACTGCAATTAGTAGATGGCGCATCCGCCTGCACGCAGTTGTACTCCGGGTGCTATATGTGAAGCTCGTACTGTAATAAAGAAGTCTGAATATCAATGCTGTTCATCATTTTGCCCACACACCACAAGAAATCTGTTTTCTGAAGCGATTGTGGAAGAAATTCGAAGTGCGGACTTACGCGGTGGTACAGAAATCGCCGTTATTTTTTTGTTATAGGAGTCATACATTAACTGTACTTGGTGACATTCGCACTAACGCCAGCGTGAAGTCGGCGTTAGTCAGCAAGTAGTACAAACTGGTCTCCGTACCTAAGTCTGATCTGGTATTTAAGCGGCAGGCGTTGATACGTCCGGGACACGCCTCAGGCTGACACTCACAGACAGACAGACACACACGGCACATGGCAAACACGCCCAGATTACATTTGACCGTATATGAATAATAACGTAAAGCTAGGTGTAATCTATTGAGATAGTATTAAATACTAACAAATTAAATGCCATACCTAAGAAATAACTTAGCTTTTGAGAGTTTAGCTTTTGGGGTTTGAATATAAATTATAATAAAATTGCAAATGCGAAAGTTTGGATGGATATCTTTCATTTTTCTTCTGCCATACCCAGTTTTCAGTATCATACATAAGCGTAGGGATTAAGATCCCATTATCGATAGCCAAGCGCGTTTGTTGTAAAACGCTTGTATTATTTATAATAGCAAGGTTAATTATAAGACTAATCTAATTACAAGGCTAATTTATAAGGCAAAGCCCCATTCAGTTTGTTTCCCGCATTCACTCACCTTTCGATGTCTTTGTCACATTTATAATCATTTGTAAACAGACTGCCCAGGTATAGAAACTCTTTCGCTTGTACGACTTTCTCACCTTCTATAAATATATCGCATTCAGTCATGATTTCGCCCCTTTCAAACACCATCACTTTATTATTACCGATGTTTACTTTCATACCCCTTTTCTTAACAGAATCATTCATTTTATTTACCATCTCCTACAGCTCGCACGCCGACAGCGCAAGGATTACTTGGTCGTCAGCGTATAGGAGATATTTGCGAGACAGCTCATCTATCCTTAGCCCACGCTGATACTCTTTCAAATCCTACAGATAGCTATCCATGAATACATTGAATAGGCACGTTGAAGCTACACATCCCAGTGTGACACCCCTGCGGATGCCAAACCAGTCAGTGTAAGCCCCATTTATTCTGACGCAAGCACTGAAGCCTCCGTATAGGGGTTGCAGTGCCTGTATCAATCCGCTACTCACATCATGCATGGACAGGGTTCTTCATGGATCATTTCTTTTCACTCTATCAAAAGCTTTTTCCAGATCTACGAAAATACTTTTCTACAATATTTGACAGAGAAAAAATTTGGTCCGTACACCCCATTCTTTTCAAAATTCCGCTTGTACGTCGCAAATATTGTTTACAGCCTCATTCATAACTCTTTCGATAATGAATTTCGCACACAGTTTGCCAACGACGCTCATGAGGCTTGTGGGGCGGTAATTTGTGCATACTTGCCGTGAGCTTTTCTTTATGTTATGTACTTCCAGTGTCAAACTTTTGTATCTGTCATCAGTCTAAAAACCATTCATGATTGGAGTAAATATCAAGACAATGCCAACAAGCTTAAAGGGGCTTCTAAAGATTTTTCCGTTTTTGAGTTTCATTGCCAATTTTCCAGATACATCATCAGACACTGACAACCAAATATAATCACTTTAAACATCGATAACGACTATAATACAATGCAATATAATATCTATAAGCCCAAACATGTTTGGGATACTTTGTTTCGTCATGGTGTTACAGTGTCAACCTTCTGCATCTGTCATCAGACTGTCAAAATATTCGTTGCTCAAGTACATTTCAAGACAATTATTTTGACCACGATTAGAGTTCAGTGTCTATTGACGGAGATAGAAGTTTGGTACTTAAACTTCATAACAAAACCACATTTTCTATGCGTATTTGGGCTTGTCGGAATTATCTTGATGTGCACTTTTACCGTGTTTGGTTTTCTGGTTCTAATGATGGAACTGATAGTTTGGCATTGGATTTCCATAACGAAACCATGTTTGGAATAGTTGGACTTATTTTAGGATGTACCTTGGCCACGATAGTAAAAATAATGAAATTAAAAAATGAATGAAAAGATAAGGATTCAAAGAAATTGGTTATTGTACTAAATTTAATCCAAGTGTTATTATAATGATAAATTGCACAGACAGCAAAACATTATATCACAATGACAGAATAAGTGATTAAGAATATTAAAAGTGATATGTAAGAATGATATTTAGCTGATTATATTTAAAATAATAAATGTGCTATTTTTCACAATAGAACGACTAATATTATTCTATTTCTTCCTGATATCTTCAATATCCAAAAGTACGAAAATTTGGTTTTTAAGATTAGAGTTTTTTATGCAGTCCTGGCTAAAGAGCTAGAATCTTGGTTTCGTAGAAATTAAAATTATTTTTCTTTAAAAGTCATCATTTGAAATTAGAAGATTCTAGATAAAAATGGAGTAGATTTAACGAAATAAATTTGGTCATGCTGCGTGGATACTTCCATGAATAAGAGGATATCCGGCAATTTGAAGTACCATACGAATTAATTTTTTGAACTGAGTTTATAAAGCGCAGGTGGATGAAAAGAAGAGTATGAAACATAACGAAATAGGTTGACATTAAGATTACGCATGAACGTAAAATCAAGATACGCATCGCCTCGAGTTGTAGAGTGAGTACGGCGACATTTTAAATTCAACTCTTTTTTCTTCGAAACTAGAAAGTGATTAATTTTTATATATGCCGGAGTTGAAATCTCGAGAATATCGAAGCGGTGATTTAAGTACAAAAAAAAAACAGACTCGTATTTGCTGACTTGGTTCACTTATGCGCCAACAGATGGTATTAGTGTATAAATAAATGTAGATTTATGTTCGACTAAGATGTAAATACAGTTTATTTTTATTTCTAATTTTAGTTATGTCTATGACTATTTCTCTCATGTATTTCTATTTTCTTTTAAGTACAAAATAATAAAATGATATCTAGACTTCTTCGGGCATTTAAAGTTCTTTAATAAAAAAAAAAATAATGAGAGAATCTCGCAACTTTATTAACGCGTAGGCTGTCCTAATATACTGCACAAAACCGAAATTCCGAATTTGTAACAGAATGCAGTTTTATCATATAACATTATTTAGGTCTTCAGAACACTCTTTTAATGTGAATCTCAAATTGGCTGTTTGTATTGTCCGTTTCACTTCCAGTTTTGAAAGTTTGTAGCCAGCAGCAAGACTTGAAGGTGTAAGGAAACTCTTTTTGAGATAAAAACAGTTCAAGATACTTAAATATTTTGAATAAATTTTCTAACAAACATACACCAAGTTGCAAACTCTCTAGAAACTTGCTATATTCCACCAAGTTCTCACCACTAATCCTCACAGCATATCCATTAAACACAAATCTAACAAGATCATCGAGCATACGTGCGATCAGCCCCTATTTCGATCTCGCTCGTTTGTGCTACGGAAACATCGGCAACTAAAAAAATACAAAAAGTGTTCGTATTAAATACCGTCTTCTTTGTATCAATGGGCTACCATGGTAATTCCTAAAACCATTAGGGTGCTTTTTACCGTTTTCTTTTACACTCAATTTTAATAAAAAGTTATTGTTAAAATTGATTTTACGTTTTAAGACCTTCTTTTAATGGTTTATAGCTCTAAGAGTGATTTTTTTTTATATAGGAAGATAAGTAGAATATAGCGGATAATATATCATCTGTTTATCGTATGAATATTGAATTTAGTTATTTATATTCAAAAATATGAGTACGGGTGGAGGAACTCAAAATAATTGAAATATATAGTGGCATAAGTGGCATACATAAAAAAAAATAAAAATAAGTCGAGGAAGCGTGGTTGCGTATAGAATGTAGGTAAATAAATCTTCACTGAATTAAAAATAATTTGAAAATTTAGTTAATGATTCATAAGTCCTGTATAAAAGACTTTTTTTATTAAAATTCTTTCACAATTTCCTAATGTCCTTGGCTATTACATTTGGAATTCAAAAATTTAAGTTTTTTCGAATGATCATTTACTCGCTGTTACGTAAATTAACCATATGACTGGTTGCCTCAATAAAATTCCAACTTTTCCGACTGTTGATAAAACTTTAGTCTGTGCGATTGCTTTCACATTGGCACTGTGAATGCAAACAATTAATGTTTTATTTTATTCAATATAATATATCAACTGTATTATATAGATTTCAGCTTTTTTCACTTTTCTCCGCGTAAACTAAACAATGCGTAAATTACACTGCTACGTGCGTACAATATGCCATAGCTAATATATAGAACAGACTCATGGGATTGATTATAAATTACGGCTTGGACACAGTCGTCAATAATGGAATATTACTCTGTTCGCAGCCTTCAATCAGAGCTCAGAAATCCCCCGCGCGTCATCGGCGGTCTATTTGCGAAGGCGCGCCGGGCGGCCGCCGGAGGACCGGTCCTCGGCCGAGCGACTTCTGCCGTGACAACGACTGCTACGTGAACTCGATAAATTATGCAATTTTATATTGCGGCAACAAAACTCGGTCGCTTCTTGCCTCCCAGAGCACACTCTTACATAATACATATGTGAAGTGGCAGATTATGCTGTTGCGTTTTTTTCAGTTATTGAGAGTTCCGGTGGCCCGCTACCCTCATAAGATATCCTAATTCTTTTTAAAAGTTTGGTGCCCCACTCCCCTTACCTTCAGAAATACCATTCCTTTCTAAAGGGCGAGTGATACACTAATGACTCATCTGGATTTGCAAGTTTATACTTCCTCTGTGGTGCTGCCAATGTTCGTTTGCCCTCAGAAATTTTAAATAAGAAAAAAACGTGATATGAACAACCAAAGTGAAACAAACAACACGTCGATATGGCGGACTCTTGAGATATTTAATTTTTATGTACATATATTTCTTTTTGGCGGACCCTTGAGATATTTAATTTCTATGTACATATATTTCTTTTTGGCGGACCCTTGAGATATTTAATTTTTATGTACATATATTTATTTTAGTGTATCATTTGAAAACTCGGGCATTGAAAAAAATTATTGAAATTAATATTCTTTCAGAATTTATTTTTATGAATTTTGCAATTGATTTTTTGTATATGTATTTCATTTATTTTATGTTAAATTTCGCTCGGACTCGTTTGACAGAACGAATGAAGAATACTTTACCCACATGTTTGTCAACCGACGAGTAAAGCATGCTAAACACGTGCTGTTGATAGCCCGCGTGAATATTCTATGATCTGTGGTTCCACTCATAGAGAGAAAGCAAAGAAAAGCTGTTGATTAGGGTGATAAATTTATTTCATTTGTTTTGGTTGACAAAATATATTTTTTATTTTCTGACGGTGTTGTAAGTTCGTGATCCTTACCGTAGTGTATTTTTATGTTTTTGGTAATATATTATTATTATACGAAAAAAAAAACTATTTTTAGATTCGTGGCTACAGGGAAGCTGTTCACGTACTTGTTTTGTGTTACTTCAATGTGTGAATAATAAAATTTACATGTGATTGTAAATATTGTGCATTTCTCACTACTTGAATACGCGTTGCATATTCGAATTATTACTGTTTTAAACGAGATTGTCAACCGGTAATTTGCATCGGGCTGAATGGCTTTCATATTTGACTATTAATGGGAACTATTTATGAACCATAGCGGTGTAACTTTCTTCGCATTCCACGTCCTACGAATCAGAAAAATTTTTGCACCGCCTTTTATTTCAGGGGACATTAGTGTTCCAAAACTAATATGCCCTTTCTTACCTAGATATAACCTGTCGCTTAGACACAAATTAGGGGTTTAAGGACGGAAGAACTGCCAGAAATACGTGAATTAACAATAAGAAAGCAGTAAATGATAACCTCTTTAACTTGAAACGCAGTTTGATAAAATTTGTGTGGGCAACAGACTGTGTTATCATTTTATTATAGAAATTGTGATTATACAATTAACTGGCCGGTTAACATCTTATATCAAATCTTTAGAAAATATCAAATAAACAAAAAGTTAAATTAGACAGTTATTCACGTAAAGTTCGATTGAGTAACCGACCTAATATGTAGCTAATCAAAGTAGCCTATTGGCTAAACATAACATATTTGAGTAAGTGCTTTAGAGGTATGGAAGTCAAATTAAAAGCGTAAACTGTACTTTAGTAGATATAGCAGAGTACTATGATTTATTGGTATACTGTTGTAGGAAGGGGGCTTATGACCAGCAGTGAACATCCAATTACTGAAATAAAAGAACTATTATCAGTCAAATGAAATGACATTAAATTGTCCTTTTCGGTTATAAAACACGTAGATTGAGACGATCTTATTTAAAGTGACGTGTTTTTCTAGAGAACGCATTAGAAAAAAACTGCATACCCAATTTTGTTTTACAAGACCGACAAAGAACACAAGATATAGAGTTCTTTTTATTCTTAACGATTTGCTGACGTAAATCTCACTCTCAGACTTTACGAACACATTGACAGACGTTGACATGTGATATTTTGAATGAATTAAGACATAATGCAATCACTGTTGATTGTCTGTTAACAAAGCGAATCAGTATTATTTATTACCTACATAAATATGCTTTCTCAAATAGTGATCTCAACACATAATGCTGTTACGGAGGAATTTGATGATTCTGAACTAATGCAGTAGTAACGATCATCTCTTCATTTGGAAACTCTTCAACTGTAATATAGTTTTTGTATCCATTAAAATTATATCAATAAAATAATAAATAAAAAATGCAATTACGTAACATCATTTCAACCAAGTCAAGATCATCTGCAGGAGAACGAATTATTTAATGGTTAACGTAATTATTTTGGAACCATTTGAATTATATAATGCGTCGTTATTTTAACCATGGTCGAAGGTCATTGTCAGACCATGTTACTTCTTGAGAGGTGATCTTGACTTCATAGTCAAGACTGTGAAATCAAGGTCAACGACTTAAAAAGCTAACTCTTTACTAGGTAACATTATTGCAAAAGTTTCTATATCCAATAATTTTTGGAGACGAAATATAATTTTAAACACGATCTGATACTGCAGCTAGTATCATATGCTTCTTGTGACTTACTTTTCAGGGTTAGCAGCATGGAGCAAGGATATTTTGCTGTTGAGGGAACACTTTGTCTATTAAAAGCATCGACATGAAGAAGCAATGCATTAACAGTCAGTCACATTTTCTGGATATACTCATGATATTTTATATCTTCCTGCACTAATGCTTACCTGTGCAATAATTTGTAAGAAATCCGAATCGGTACCCAAAGCAAAATCGAAAGCGGAACTAAGGATAATAGGTTGATTGGAAAAGAGAGGGACGCAAGATAGGAATGAATAACGAGACCCGGTCGGATTTAAGAGCAAAATCGGAAATTAAATCTAAAACGATGCGAATAAGATTACAAGATACAAAAAAATCACTTATTCATTATATGTCTACGGGGATGTAGCCACGGGCAGAAGCTAGTATTAAATAGTAAGTAAATGAAGTTCACACCAAGTGAAGTTTTAAACCGCAATTAATATTTATTGCTATACGTTAGCAACAAACAAGAAATACCACTCAGTATGGATTATGAGGGTGATAAAAATTCGTCATGCGTCTTGGCTAGTTGGAATCGGTCGGTCGAAAAAACAAAACACGTATAATAATTAAACGAAACATTTTTCTTAAAATTTTATAATATCTTTACGGAATATGATAGTGACTGCATGACGACATGAAATCTATAGTGCTCTCTAGATTTCGAGCTTTCCACGTGCAGTCTGTACGTGTTTCTTTCACTTCTCCCACCTATTATTGTGTTTCTTTTTCGGAAAAATAAAACAGAATGCAAACATTTTTAACCCTAATGGCACGGTAAAAATATTTACTTGGCATGTTAAGATTTGATAATGGCGATGCTTTATTGTTAAGATTATACCGCGTTACAGTTTGTGATATATCTTTCCCGGAAGATAGTAATCTTATACTAGGTAGCTGTAAAGTAAAACAGATATGAATGTATAAATTTACACACACACACAAGCACGCACGCATGCACGAACGCATGCACGCGTTCGTGCATGCGTTGCATAAAGAAGGAGCGGTGTTAAGGTGGGCGACGAGTTGAAGAACAGCGGAGGCGAAAGTAAGAGGGAGTATCGAAAAAAAAAATGCCATTTATCATATAGTTATAATTAACTATATGATAAATGACAATGGTTTAATAATGAGAAAAACATAATAGATGAAAACGAACGATTAAACTGTAGGGTTTTTAACCTAAGTCTTCTGTCAGTATTATAAATTATAATTACACTTCATTAATGTGAAAATTTGTGATAATGTTTTGTTGTTTGTAACTCAATAACGCATAAATAGTTGGATAGAAGTTTGGCTATTTCCTAGATTATATGTATGATATTTTATGCGTTCCATTAATTCGTTCCTGTTCAATGTTTATAAGCAACCGGGTTCGATATCGAAGCGGGATTTGTATCGGAATCGAGAGCGATAGCTCAATTGGCGAAGAGAGGGACGCTAGGTCTAATTAGAGAACTAGACCCAACTTGAACTAACTATGAAATTGAAACTTAAATCTAAAAAAGGCCCAATATTCAATTATAGATAGAATACTTGATATAGAAGATACAGAATTAATTATATGTTCACGCAGACGGAACCGCAAGCATTAGCTATCTATGCATATAATAAAAGCGGAAAATCCGGTGTGTCTATAGTATATTTAAGGTATAACTGAAAAATGGAGAGAGGATCATAAGAAAAAGGTGATATAAGAGGAAATAACCAATTTCATTTTTTATGTCTGTTTGTTTGAGCACATTTCTGAAATTACCCAATGGATTTTCATGAGCTTTTGACGGATACATAGAGTTTGACTTAGAATCAGAATGAAGGCTTTATTTAATTTAGATTGGATGTCAGGAAGAACGTTATACTCATGTAAAGTTCTAGCCTTAATAATTATAAGGCAAATAATAGTTAGCTTTGAAGGCCTACAGACGTCACAACACCAACGAACGACAACGTTCAAAAGAAAAAAAAAAAGCAAAAACCTGCACTCGACCTTCTGATCGCGACGCGCTCGATTTACTGACAAATATGCGAGGGAGTCGTGACAAAAAGTTGTATGTGACAGACCGAGTACCACGTGGGCGATGCCAAAGGCGTAAAGTAGTCTATTAAATAGTATCTTAGCTGGTACCGGACATTGATCCTCTGAAGTAGAGGAGGGACGTCGTTAACAAATTCAATAGAGCACTTTTAGATAAATAGAGAGTTCAGGGAGCGGATTGAATAGCAATAAATTTACGTTGTCGTCTTAGCGTATAAAGGAATTATAAGATATTGCCCTCCAAATGAATTTTGTGTGATCCGATATAGTAAAATTTAGGAAACTTGACAATCGAATTATTCTTTTTGAAGTGACAACTTCTATAGGCACGTTAAGCTATTAGAAGACAGATAACGTTAATAGAGTTTGGGAAAATATTTTTTTTTCTAACATCAACTGGTATTTCATCAGTTGAGCCAGCCCATTTTTGTATTGCCAAGTGTGTTTATGTGAAAATTATATATTGAAATTTTATTCAATTGCAACACTACTGTCGTTTTATTTAAATTAAAACATGCAATTTTTTGTATTTTTAAAACTTTATATGCACATTGAGTTTTATTTAAAATTTACTTGGCACGGTCAGCCCATCATGTGTTTTGATTTACGCATAGAACGTAAAAAATTATACAATTTTTGCTGAAAGTGCCAATAGATTTGAAAATCAATCTTATATTAATGATTTAATATAAGAGTGATTCTCACGTCTATTGATTACAAAGTATGACAATTTGATTATTGCTATTGAAATTCATTTTAAAATCTTAAAACGATTAATAATATCATATTAGGTTTTTACTTCTGTCAACGGTTCCCGATGACAGCTTATTTTTTAAATGTCCATGAAAGACACTTCGAATAGGAGTATGTAAATTAAAAGCACAAGCGAATTTAATGAGAAATGTTTTATAGATAGACAGAGCAACAGAAAATATTTAATTAATTTGTTTAAGTTCAACTAACAACTACTCGCGGCTTTGCACATACGTGCACGGACATTGTACTGTAATAATCCCTTACGCCCTCAGCTTCATTACCATGTACGTTAGCTGTACGTTAAATTGTGATCTAAGGGTAATGGTACATGACCTAAGCTATTTTTGTATTCAGATTCCAGCGCATTGATATACACGTTAGGCGAACGAGTATATCGAGTATATCGCGAATGAAGTGACGTACAGACAAACATATTGTGTTTTTGATGTGAAACTTCTCAAGTCAAGTTTCTGATGGAGATTTAACTCGCAAAAAGAAACGACACAAACAAACGTGCGTGGTTACGGTCGTTATCGATGTGAGAGAGACAGAGTACAAGACAGTGAAGTTCAATGGACCACACGAAACGCCGATGTCAAAAAATTAGAAAAAATAGTGCGTGGAGCCCCTCCGCGCGGAAGAAGTTAAACTTCGTAATGTGGAAATGAAAATAGGAAGGCGTAGAAATTGATTTTTAGTGAACTCATATTGTTTCTTTAAGACAAGCTTTATTAACATTGCTCACAATTCACAATTGATCGCATCATTTAATTATCATTTAATTATCATTTTCGAGTGGAGAAATATCCAAATCTATTGGAATATTGGACGCTACTCGTTGCTAACGCTCGTGCTGGCCTGTAGCAGGTATATTACGCGCATGCGTTCGAGTGCCACGCATTCGTTATCGCTCCGTCTCTTTCTATTCTCCCTCCCCAGGAGCGTTGAACGTTTAACGCAACAGTGCTTTCATACCCCCTCCATAGTAACGTTAAACTTTTAACGCAACCTTGTTGGAAGTCGCATTAGAAGTTTCACTTCAATAATATACTGATTGGATCCGAAGAGGATGGTATTAATTACATCTTAACCATTACGGAGTCTAAAATTTCACGTTAAAATAGAAGTGCCTTATTATTTAGGTCAACAAAAGAGCTAACATTACGTATGAAATATTTCAATACGAAGTCCCATCATCGATTTGTTCGATTCGCATTAGTGATGATGAAAAGCGTACATCTAACAAATAATGTGCCCTCGGCGAAAGCAAAAAGATTCATATTTTAGTATTGTATTAGAGCGGTTAATGAGGATAGAATTGTGATCTACAACTCTGCTTTTAGGTAACAAGTCGATCAATCTAGTGGGATATGTCTGAGCGTAGCCAAGCAACAGTTGGCGGCGCGCTGGATCACAATAAATACATTGTTTTAATTCCTTTAATTAAAAGTAACCCGCGTCAAAAACAACGTCTCTTTTTAAATAATTTATTTATTGCATCAAAGGAAATTTCTCCAAAAAGAAAATAGTTTAAGTGGCAATCGTAAAATAAAATATAAGTCAGCGTTTGGAATTTCAGACGAAAGCTTATTTTCTATGATGCTTTTGGAAACCAAAGAAAAATTATGTAGATCACAAATCATATACGAAAGATGAAAAGAAAAGAGGAAGAAAGTAATTATGTTCAAAAATACGACTTTAGAAATAGAAGAACGAAGTACATAACTAAAAATTTGACTTGAAATAAAATGTCCTTTAGACAATTCTACAAAGAACCTCTACTTTGATTCGCTACTTTTAGATAGCGTTATAACATTATAGCGCGAAAACCTTCAAATCTCAGTTTCATTACTTTTTTTTTAAAATTTTTTGGAGTTGAAATTTTGATTACACAATAAAAAAGGCAATTGAAAATATTCAATTCTCCAATTGTAAGGATATATCAAATATCACACTAGTGTTTAACTAGTGTGATATTAAAAAAAAAAAAAAACAAATGATTGGAGTTATTTAACTCTTTACTATATTTTTTTAATTTAATGATTTATTTAAAACAACTTTTCTTATCTTAAAAAAAATATAGTGTATTGTAAAACATAAAACACGGTGTCAAAACGTTAAAAAGATATTTCTCGTGTCGATCACTATTTTTTTTATCAGCAATAAATAAATTGTTATTGCAGGTCTTTGACGACAGCCGCACCACGCGCGTGACGTCGGCGTTCCAAGAAGTACAAACGGGTCTCCGTGCCCGAGTCGGAGCTGTATATAAGCGGCGGGCGCGCGCCGGCCGCACACGCCTCCGCCTGCACGGCCCGACCACACCTGACCATATCTCAGTAACAAGGTATTATTACATTTTATTGAGACGTTATTAAATTACAATAAATGCCAGTACTAAATGTATAATAAAATAAACGTCATAAAATAAAAAATAAATTGTCCACTGTCTCCCTTTCTCGAAGTATGTAGTAGTGTTTACTACAGTGTTCTCTTGAAACGATAATTTTTTATATAAAAAAAATTGTCTTCTGATTTAGAAATGGAATTGTTCTTTTGTTGTGATTTTAGTTATAAAGATTTCAAATGAAACTCAGCTTAGATTTATGGTTCAGTCTGGTTTTAGGGTCTATAATTGAAAAAAAAAAACCATTTTAATATTTGTGCATCAGCTTTAGGGTTTCACCCGTGGAAACAGAGGAACAGATAAGAAGTTACTTTCTTCCGATTTGTAGTTCTGAACTTAAAACAAACTTCATGCATATTTCCAAAAGTATTCATCCAATGAAAACCACCCAAACTCTTTCATCGTAGTTCTATAATATTTATGGTGTACGACTATAAAGATTTACTTTCAGCACCAATATGCAATCAGCCATCGTACTGTTGATGCTGGCGCTGGCCGCCGTGGTGCTGGCGCGCCCGGACACCTACACCGACCGCTACGACAACATCGATCTGGACGAGGTCGTCAACAATAGAAGGCTGCTTGTGCCGTACGTTAAGTGCGTGCTGGACCAGGGGAAGTGCTCCCCCGAAGGCAAGGAGCTTAAGTGTGAGTACTACTAGTTTTTCGTTTTTATCTCCACATGTGAAAACTGATACAGACAAGGAACAAATAGATGGAATATCCAAAAGGAGATGTTAGATTACTTCATTACTATTCTATTCTATTCCAAATCGGCTCAGAGCAAATAACCTGTTGTACAATAATATGAGACACTAGAGTATTTTGTACATCTACATCTTGTAGCTCATTTGAAATTTAAAACGTACGTTATAAATTAAAAAAATAGAAATTTAGTCGCATATCACAGTAGTAATTGGCTCCAAATATTCTAGCTTATTTCTGTTTTTGTACAATTATAATATTGCAAATGTGCATCGAGAAATACTGTCTAGGATTCATAAGGAATGGATAAATTTGTTGGTATAGAGTGGTGCACTTTCAATCATATCTTCTTATCACTTGTATTATTCTATTAAGCATATTTATTTTTTTCCTAAGCATACCACATCAAAATTAAAAGTTCTCTTACTTCTATAAGATTTCATGATTAGTAATTACGTGATGATATTACTTTTAATATCTTGTAATAGTACGTATTTTTATTTTCCTAAAATTCGAAGGCAGAGAACATGTTTGCACGAACACAGTTGCTGATGCGTTTCCAAAAATCAGCAAAAGCACGTGAATTTTCAACTTCCAGAGTGCTAAAGAGTAAATGTTAGAAAAGTGCAACATATAAAATATATTTATGGCGTCATAAGACTTTCAAATATCGCGTTGAACAGAAAGATTTTCCATATCTGAAAGTATTTGACGTTGAAGACGATCCTCTAAATGTGTGAGGTCCGGTTTGGAGCTGTCAGACGGACACAGGCGGCCCGAGGTTTGATTCTCAGTGGTTCATCTTTAGGGGAATGCCGATTACTGTGTGTATTTTCTTGATTTAGATAAGCATCCATAGCAAAGAGGAGAGTTGTAAAGATTTTAATTCTCAGTCTTTGTTAGTCATTGACTGATCAATGACTAACAAAGACTGGGGTGTTGAATGCTAAAAGAAGAATTCTTAAATAACTATGGCACAGAAGGTCATTAAATATTCATATTGCCGATTGGGAGAGTCATAAATCATTAGTAAAATCAATAAAAGCCTTTAAAACTATAGTTTTAAAAGAAAGCATTCCCATTCCGCTCTTATTCGAAATGAAAATAAGATTAGAATTAGATTATTAATTATTTCTATAATAACTTTGCTGACGTTGTCGATTAGATTCTGGGTCCCGTTCTCCACTTCGAACCTTCTCAGTCTCGGTTTTCGATTTTGCGTTTCGTCCCATTGGGTCACAGTTCCGATTTGGAAAAAACCGGCGCAAATTCTAGTATCAAAATATTTTTTTTATATCTGGAGATAGTGTTGTCTTCTATGAGTGAATGTGTAGACGAAGTTAAAGTAAAATGTTAATAGTCTATTTTACTCAAGGAAATTTTGAAAGACGCATCTCACTACTTTTCAAAGTGTTAACTCGCTCGATAAAAAGTTTCATACGAAATTAAACCTCCCTTAAATCCGATAAAAAGCAAATTATGCACGCATTTAAAGTTTATGGAGATTTTCTTTCGTTATTGTGTAAATTGGTCAAGCGTTCTTGAGTATAACGCTCTAAAAGCGTATTTCCGTGTATAATACACGGTTCATGTAGGATACAATTGTTATGCTATCCCATAAGAACCGTGCATTTTTCCGGGATAAACAGTAGCCTATAACTTTCTCTGAACTCTAAACTATCACTTGGCAAAAAATAATGTCGATAGTTTGCTATGTGAAAAACCAAAACAAATCTATCACACGGGCACAGTAAATTTTTACGGAACAAAAATTAGCCTATGTGCTATTCCAAACTATAATCTATCTTTGTGTCAAATCTCATCCAGATTCGTTTGACTGATCTGACGTAATTGAGCAACAAACATCCATCCAAACTTTCGCATTTATAATAGAGATCAATGAAATTAATTACAACTCACCACTGCCGTGAACTGATTTTAATTCTATCAGGCTTTACCGCTTTTATAATGGGCAGTCTCGTTTATACGACCAGCCAAATCGATATGCAATAAGCAGATCCTTTAATTGTCGTATTATCGAGATAAATGCTACGTTAACCGTATTAAAAAAAAACACTATAGTAATGCTGTCATCATTGTTTGCTTACATCGATCAACTCACTTAATTTTACAACTCAATCAAATATATAAATCTCCAAGGCAAATGGAACCATAACCACATATTTTATAGTTCGAGAGGCTATGCCGCGGTCGCGTATTTACGTAGCGTCGTCTGTTTACTAGCGGGGTTCGTAGAAACTTGTAGTGTTTAAAGATCAATTATGACGATTCTTAGCAAACGATAGCCCCGACTCCGTCCTCGTTCTCGAGAACTGCTGAGGCCGGTTCTGAAGACCTTCAACGAACGACTCTGGATAAACCGCTTTTGGTACCCTGCAACAGTGTCGGTAACCGGAATGTGACGTCAAGACGACGTCGATGACCGTTGCGGCTCGTAACGGCCGGTAGACTGTCATAACGAAACGTAGTGCAAATCTAGCCAGATATGTATACATCTACCTAGATTATTTTACTAGCTTAACAGGCCGAGTCCTTATATCCACGCAGGAGTCGTTCGTCGCGCATCCATCGCTGTGCCGATGACCATGGAACAATTGCGATTTCCGTTTTAAGCCATACACGTTTCCTGGTTTCGGCTGTGCGGTGTGCGCTCTTGATACGTGTTAGTGAGCTTGTCAGTGTCTAGTTTGAAATTAATGAAGAAAAATCGACGTAGTTTATCATTGCAGTTTTCGATATATAAGCGTCCGAGAATAGTTCTGAATGTATTGGTAGTTACATTGTAACCACTTTGTAATAAGGTTCTATTGTATGGGATGTCGTTGTCTACAACATGTGTTAACATGCAGCGTCTAATCCACCGCTAACTCGCGAATGTGTTCTAACATTACGAATCGTATGAGGAATCGATATGAATGATTCGAGAGGATTGACAGATGTCGCACACCTAAGCAAATGTTGATATTTTGTTTATATTAATCAGCTAAATAGTTTTAAGGTTATTAAATCTTGTACGGACCGTTTTAAAATACAAAAAGTGATTGGTAAAATATGAGTAAGAATGAGAAATTAACGAATGTCTAAACGAAAAACCGAAAAATCCCTTTTCACAGGCGTTTTTTTTAATTGGTAAACAATTGAATTGTTTACTAATTAAAATCACTCACTTTATTTATTATTACGAATTTTTAAAATAAGAAATACGTGTTTAGTAATAAAAAAAAAATTAATATGAGGACAGTAATACAAAGTCGCATGAAACATCCTTATGAAATATGTTCATGGTTATGGTGCTATAAAATATAGCTGTTCGTCCTCTCCTACAATACGAATGACGTGATGGTGTATATTATTGCATCGCATTTATTCAAATAGGTCGGCATTAAAATTTACACGCAATGTGATATTCTTATGAAGCCAAATATTGATGAAGCCAATTACAATTATTTTAATCGACGGGGAGAATCGATACAAAAAAATATGATTTATTAATTTTTCTTTTATTACGTTATATGTTTTAACATGGTTATTTAGTTTCGAGAGTTTCCGTATTTAGAATCAGTCCCATGAAAAAAAATATGGTGTTGAATTATTAAGAAATAATAAAATATGTATCTAATAAAATTAATATTAAAATTATAGTATTTGTATACGAACTGGCCTAACCACTTACCTTTTAAGGTGATAACAGACGAGAAGTCAGAGAATTATATAAATTATCAGCTCTACTTCTGATTTAATTTATTCTATTGTGAAAAATAATTTTACTGTAAAAAAAATATATATGTTGTTTGTTAAATTGTCATCTAGGTACGGTGGTAAATTCATTATAAACGACAAAAAATATTTGAATGAAAAATATTACCTGAGAGATCATTTTCGTAAACTTTAAACCGTTTTTCTAGTATACCACTTATTATATTTAAATAATTCTTGGATCGTTCAATGTATTTATATTATATGTAAATTTTTTGGTAGATTTATTACTCTGGTTCAATAAATATTGAAAACATTTTTCTTAAGTTTCACTGGTGTGGTACTTTTTTAGTCGACTCAACCAAAGTAAGTCTACGCCCAGCGCGATCTGTGTCGATTTACAAATAAGAAAAGTCGTAAGTGAATATTTTTGTAGCATATGTTTTTGAATGCTTATTTAAGCACAAAGTAGCGTTTATCTATGGTCAGAAATTGTACATATTCTTGAGTATTTTCAGTATAACTATGATACCATAGTCTTATACTAACATTAGATACGGCATCCACTATAGTTTTTCACTTATTTATTGCATAAACAAGACAATAATTTTTTTGATTATGTACTTTATATTGTATATTTATATAATATGCTACTTCGTTCTTTTTGTTATCCATTTCTAAAGACCAAATATTGTATTTACGAGAAAGTGTTGTTCAGTAAGTAAAAAATAAAGGAAAAATTAGAAATGAACACGTACTGTAATTAGATTTTTATTACACTGTTTATATATTTTTATCCACAAATGTTATAAATCTTCTTTACTATTGTTTTTTCCATTCACATTAGTTATTTGAGTTAGTTCCTGAGTCATGAGATCATCAATAAAGTACTGAATAATCAGACAAAAAAAACTATATATCTAATTATAAGTTTCTAAAAAATAATTATATATATAACTAATTATAAATTTCTACAATATCTGAAATAAAACTAAATTCAAATGAAAGAGAGGGCGTTACTATCGCCTCTGCTTGAAACTTTGCTTCTAGTTATGACCTGAGGTTTAATCTAGACATATGTATATCTATTTCACGAACAAAGTACGAAAGTACATTTAATTTTAATATCCGAAATTCATGACATTGCAGAATGTAAAAATTAGAAACTCCGAAATTGCAAGCCTTATAATGCTCATTTAATTCTTTATAGGAAACAAAAACATTGTTTTCCACTTGTAAAGTGAAAACGAAACAAGAATAAAAAATAAAAATAATTGAAAATTGCCATCAAGAGTTTAATATTCCAACTATTACAACCTAATCTCTTCGAAATAAATGAGTAACGAAGAAATGGATTTACTACTAGTTACTACTAGAGTTCGCCACAAATACATTACCTATTTTAATTGTAATTATGATGTAGCGACACCGGATTAGACAGCCATTTTCAACAAGAGACTACTCGTTATAAGTACAACTTAAGCTAATAAAAACAAAGGTTAAATTAATGGATTTTTTCACAAGTGATTGTATTTTCAAGCAGTTTCACAGTTGATTGTCGGAAAAGCTTTACAAACTGTTTTGATGTACTTCTTCGTTTATATTCCGTTAAATATATTTCTGAAGCTAACAGAATTGACCTTCATTAAACTATCTGTATACAATTATGCGCATTTTTTCATTTTTGTGTACTAATGAGAGTATGAGAGTAAAGCGATAGAAATAGTTGATGGCAAAGGCGAGAAAATTAAAGCACGACATAGACGTCGATTTCTTGGAATTATCAATCTTATGAAGCCGTTTCCAATTATATAGACAACAGTCAACAATTCATCAAAGATGTAAACCGATTCAGTGTCTGATGTTGCCTATGCGTTTATTAATGTCTAAGATTAGGTGATATTTAAAAGGAATAAATATATTTTACGTAATCTGTGCGATAAACTATTATTACGTAGACCAAAAGGTTTTCTTGAATATGATCACATTAGTCGTCCAAGTATAATGGACGCTTATCCAACTTTGTTTCGTACCTATTCTAATTACTGGTTTTTGCGTGTCTATGTTTTCAATAAGTAGGTTTGTTTTTGGTTATTTTTACGTTGTAAGTGAAAAACGAAACGGCAAGTCAGATAATCAATTTTTAGTAGATTTCCTAAAAATCTAACTATTGTATTTGTCATCATGATGCTACTTTAAAAAAAAATTGGCATCTTTTGATTTAACTCGATGAGCTGAGTCAGAAAATACATATGATTCAAAAGTTTATAAATGCGTATATATATATATGTATACGATAAACGCGGGGCTTGTAGGCACGATAGCGTCTGCAATTCCTTAGAGATCTTAATGAACCTCAACGTACATATTCTATGGACGATTATAAAGGTTGAGTTCAAATTTGAGGTAAACTGGTCTACTAGTTTAGAAATTACAGCATTTTTAAATTTTAAAATTTTGAAAAAAATCCGAAAATTACATATTTCGTATGAATTACCTACGAAAATTAAATGAAATCTACTACTTGCCGAATGACCTTTTTGTTTCTGCAACGGCGAAATGCAGAGAGCTGCAAAAGAATAGTTAAAGGTGAACTCCACCGGAAATACAACATTTTAATAGACTGATTTTTTTTATTATTTAGCACATAAGAGGATACTACAGTCGTCAAAATGTACAGACGCTTCGGAAAATAAATATTCTGTCAACAAGACAGAATATTTATTTCTATATTTTTATTGGCCATGTTGTGCCATACTTATTATCTGTTATGTTTTTAATGGCAAAATAATGCTCAATGTTGTAGTCAATCATTAGTCACGCCGGAAAAGGCTTCAAAACAATACAGAAAAATTATACAAATTAGAACGACTTAAAATCTTATCTGATATCATAAAGGAAATAAAATCTGGACATGCTCATTCGTGAATATTTATTGTCATTGACGCCATCGTCATTTTTCAAATTTAGTATTGCTTATGATTATGTGTTCTATAGCTTTTTCAAAGAAAAACAACTTAAAATAAACCAAAACTGTAGTCAAAAAACCATAGTTTGATAATGCCGTTTTTAAATTAATTATATACAAGGTGTAGGCCGGAGCTTCATACATTCGTGAAACGTCATCTTTGATATTTGGTAGCTTTCTTTATAAAGCGCTCAAATATAGAAAGCTATACATGACTACATTCAAATGATCACACTATCATAGTAACTTTTACTAAGAGAAATTAAACATGGTGCGGAAGACCGTTTGCGCGAGAGCGATCGCATTTGATTGTTTTCTCTATAATCATACATATAAATTAATGTACCATACTGTACTATCCACAGCGCATATCCGCGAAGCTCTCGAGAACAACTGTGGCAAATGCACCAACGCCCAGCGCAACGGCACGCGCAAGGTCATCGCGCACCTCATCAACCACGAGGAGGACTACTGGACCGAGCTCAGGGCCAAGTACGACCCGCAGTCCAAGTACGTCACCAAGTACGAGGCCGACCTCCGCACGGTCAAGAAGGTTTGAGAAGAAGAGTGGGAGAGAAGACTCTGGGATAGTTCCTTTAGTTGAATCTTGATATTAGAAATTTGTATTTTGGCCGAATATTAAATTATTTACTGCTATTTATTATGCGTTTTATTTTTTATTATTTAGAAGCGTCGACATTCAAGTCAGACGCAAAAACTTGTAGTTGTCTACAGGTGCGCACGCTAGCAGACCTATTTGAATCAAACTGGTAGTAATTCAAGCTTAGACCGGACGCTGTTTAGGTAATTATTATTGTAAAGGTTAAAAAAAAATGCACGCATATTAATATCATAAACATAGCATATTTATTTAATTCTGCGGTCGAATCATTCGTTGTAAGGATACATCTAGAAATGTTTGTGCTTTATACATAAAATTCAAGTGAAGTCTAACTGATCTTCACGTTAATTTGTTTGTAAAATGTTCACCAGCTCATCAGAAAACAGCGTTGTTAAACGCATTTCGGAAAGCTGTAATAAAAAGAACAATATGACAAAAATTAAGACATAATTTAAATAAAAAATATAGAATAAAGTTATTTCAAGCAGGAATGCCTATTGATTTTTAAATTTAAATTTTTCGTTTATATAGTTAAATCATATCAAATACATCTAACTTCAATAAATCATTGACGTTAGTAACTCGTAATGCAGCTTTTTGAGTAAAAAATATTGTATTTACAATAGATTCGATCAATTCTTTGAAGATCGATTATATTCGCGACAATTAAATTAAATTGGAATTGTTGTTTTATACATAATTAAGAATATTAATTTGATATTAGTTGTTTAGATTTAGACGATGTCGTTTTATATATATAAACGGTAGGGATAGGGACATATACATAATGCATAAACAGTAGTATGTGAGAAGCGCGTGCGCCACGGTCGCTATTTTAGTTATTTCATGTGTTTTACAGGCATAAATGGTTTTCCATTGACTACGTGAGGGCGACCGTATGTTGACCAGCAGCAGTCTCTGGGGCCGGACTGGCTCAGCGTCACGGTTAGCGGTCAAACTCTATTGTTGATGGTCAATCCAATTCAGAACTTTAGTTCAGTAAGTTCAGTAAGGTCCTTTTTGAATTTTAAATTTAAATTCAGTGATTTAAGGACCTTAAGCCCTCGACCGGAACCGTTAGCTTTATGACCGCCTTTCGCGATGTCTTGCCACCCCCTCCACTTCTCGCTTTTATAAACGTCGTCTATTATTTAATCTATTAAACAAGGTAATAGATGATATTTTAGTTATTTTTGCCTCTTACCGGGGCAACACCGTCACCTATGACGTTATTACGTCGTGGTAACCCGGAAGGGGTTCATGACCTTCGCACCGTTGGCACCCCCTGTGCCTTTTGGACGCTTAGACGAAACCTATACAGCCTACGGGCTAAAAACGCAGGTGCCTTAATGCTTCAGGAGGTTTTTAGTCCGTGCGAGCCGGACACACCCTGTGTGCCTGGACGCACGCACTGCCCATAATGGGTTTTTATCCTCCTTCCCCTTCGCACGGAGAGAAATACAAAAAAGAAAAGCCACGATCATGCCACAGACTTTCCCAGGACTGCGCCTGCTATAAACCAGTCTGACCATGATCAGCCCATAACAAAACAGAATAATAGAATCATTCACTTTTTACCTATAAATATGAGAACCCATATTGTTAACATTAATTCCACATTCGGATCAGTAGCATTTTGAAGAAGAAATTTTGTCTATCTAATATTATAAATAGTTTTTAATTTCAAACAAGAGAAATACCTGCTCAGTCAGTCGCAGGCCGCATCAACACTCGCATATAGGTGCTGGGAACTAAGGTGCGATCGCTGCAAAGTCTTAGTCCGTTCTCCATAGATCATTATGAGAAAATAAAAACAAACTCAAAACTGATTCAACCAAAACATTCGTCCAATGTAGGCAAGTCACATAACGTTCTAATAGCACACTAGGTAATATTATTTTCAAATAAAATTTTCGCGTAAGCACTTAATTTTATATTTACGGAGTATGTCGACATGCGTCGACTTTCCATCTGAGAGTGTTTAGGGAGCTCCAGGCAAAAGCTACGTAGGCTGCTCGAAGAATGCCGAAGTAAAACCGCACAATTTGTGTTCCTTCTGTTTCTGTGAGTTTCTGCGTTTAAATCTTAAACTTCAGCGCCGTATAATAATAGGTAAGTATGTGGAAGATAAATAAAATAAAACGAAGAAGCCTTTTGATTCTTGTTTCTCAAAAAGAATAACATTAACATTTCGGTGTACTAGGATTACAATTCTTATTAATTGCAATAAAAAATACATGGAGGATATATTAACATTTAAACCGTTTTAGTTTCCTCTAAAACAACATTTCATGGGCCATTACAAGCTTTTGCTTTATCGAAGTAAGCGATTGTCTCACAGTTAAATTGCACTCTCGTAGTGCGTGCCACGTCATGCTGTGGATAATTGACATGGACTCTCGTGCATTTATTTGTATTTATTTTACATAGCCTATTAGAGGGGCAAACGAGCAGGAGAGCTATAAGGGAGTAGATTGTGACCACCGTCCATGCATATACACTCGTAACCCCAGAGGAGTCAATACTACCGGTCAATACTACGTCAATACTACGCCAATAATAATACTAGTCAATACTACGTTGCCGATACTACCGGTACTACCGGTAGGAAAAGCATATCTGATGTAGAGAGGACTGATGGAGAAGGAGTGGCGAGATGGAAGGGTAGTGAGCCACCGGAACTCTAACGCACTCGACGAAACGCGACTGTGGAAGCTGTTACACTTTACGTTCAATTTCATGTCCTTATTCTGTGAGGGTGTGATACTTCACCAGTCGAGCTGACTCATTTTTGCGTTGCAGTCAAGTCAACTACAAAATGGCTCAACTACAGTAGACTAGTGGTTCTTTATATCTGAATTAGACCTTTTGTATCACTTGACAAGTAGATATTTTCATAGTGATCCATGGGGAAATAGGAATCCTAGTTAAGCTTTTGAAATAATCAGTAGAATTAGAGGGTGGAATTTATTTCTTCTGTATCCACCAAAGCATAGGAACAGTGATAAAATAATTTCAATTGGAAGCTTCAATTGAAAAAAAAAAAAAAACAATAGCGCCTGTTAAATATTTAATAGCAATATATTGTCAAAACGTACCTTGGCATAATAGTTTTATACTGTAACTAATAACACCTTAAAGTGTACAGAAAGAAGTATGTGCTTTGAACATAACATAAGTTTACGCCCATTAGCCAGAGTTTTAAGTGGAAACCACAGATTTCCGGTTGATAATATAATCGTGTGTGAAGGTATTCGTGTATTATATATTGCTGCACTGACATTCATCAGTTGTGTCTTTCGAGCTCGGAGGGTTTCGAATAATTTTGGCTAGTATTTGATACGCCGTCAATAAGTTTTGAATTAAACTACTTCAGAAATTGGCAATATCATAAATAATCTTAAAACTAATATTAGTACTGATACAGAACACATTAACGTTTGAAGTGTATAAAAAATCTTATAGTCAACGATCTAGTGAATTTTTTACGTAAAGGTATCTTCCCCAATAATTCAAATCAGAAAAATAACTCCGATATATAAGTATGAAAGTAAGTCAGATCCACATAATTATGGACCAATATATATATATATTTTGCCAATAATATCAAAGACTTTAGAAAAAGTCCTACACGAAAGACTTAGTACTTACCTGACTTCAATACAATATCTAAACCCGAAACAATATGTATTTCGTTCTAAGTGTAACACACAAACGGCAACTATATATCTTAATACGAATATAAAATATAATATGGACAAGAGACAAATTGAATTAGGTGTATTCATTAATTTAAAAAAAAGGCCTTTGATACCGTAAGTCATGAGATATTGTTATGGAAGCTAGGTAGTATAGTTACGGCACTGAATGTATTTAAATCATATTTTACCTATTGACATCAAGTGATCCAAATTGAAATACAGGTTTATGGCTGTGGAATACTTCAAGGTTCAATATTAGCCCCTCTATTATTTTTGGTGTACATTAATGATATGATAGTCTTGATTTGCAGTGGCTAGGAAATATATTTCTTCATGCTGATGATACGTGTATATTTTACTATGGTTCTGAAATTAATGAAATTATCACGCAAGTACAGGAAGACTTTAATACACTATCACAATGGTTCCAAAATAATCGACTGAGTATTAACTATGTGATCTTTTAACTCTCTAACAATAAACGAAGAAACAATTAACATGAGTGATCAATAAAAATACTTGAGACTGATTCCTAATTCTTGTCTGGGGTAGTTCCGCAAATAGAAATATACAGGAACTTCAGGTCGTACAGAAGAAAGTGATAAAGGCGCTCTTTCAATAAAGTTTTTAGACGCCGACCGTTACTATATATGATAACCCTAAGACCAGTAAATAATTTATATATATATATATATATATCATACCTACCTTTTAATCAAAAGTGTTATGAATAGGGACACACTAAGTTAAAATTTATAAGTAATCACCAAGTACAAAAATACAATTTGAGAAGAGCATCTCACATAAGTACACTCCACGTAAATCCAAACACTGTACATGGTACTAAAACCATAATTTACGAAGGTGTTAAATTACTTAAGAAACTGCTTAGAAGTATTAGAGAAATTACGTCAAAAACATCATTCAATAAGTGCCTTCGGACCTATATTATTAGCAATGAAACACGCTGTATGTTGGAAACAGCTTGTGGCGAGCGCTGGCTTGTGCCCGTCCACTGTCCCCATAGGCGCCATTGTTTTCTACCTATCCGCGATAGGCGGTTGCGGGCGGCGGCGCGCACGTTTTCATTTCAATTATTATTTTAAATTTCAAATTGTTATTACGTGTGGTATGTACGTATTTGCACCTTGATTGTATTGTTACCTATTCTCTCTCAAGTTTATCGTCTGCTATTCAGCAATAATGTAAATTACAACCTTGTATAATTTCAATGGCAAGCGAAAGTAATAATGTTCTTATGGAAATAAAGATTCTCTAAACTGAATTTGGTGACAATGCAGTATGATGATACCATCAAACTTATTTGATAATGGATATCGGAGGTAGCCATAGTATCTCCTCAATTATGTGACGTAACCTCGTCGTGTTTAGGCTCGTTGAAGGTATCTTGACGAGCACTATGTCTCT
The DNA here is from genome assembly GCA_005406025.1 of Eumeta japonica. Taxonomy (NCBI): domain Eukaryota; kingdom Metazoa; phylum Arthropoda; class Insecta; order Lepidoptera; family Psychidae; genus Eumeta; species Eumeta japonica. The sequence continues at coordinate 113,182 of BGZK01000028.1, forward strand.
ATTTAGTGTACAGGGTTTATGCTTCCAATACAGGGCCGGACCGTGACTTAAGGGCCCCTGGGCTAATACTACTTAGGGGCCCACCTATTTTTTCGCATATCATCTATTTTTGACTTTGACTTAGCCAGGGCCCCTTGAATCCATGGGGCCCTGGGCTGAAGCCCAAAAAGTCATATGGTAGATCTGGCGCTGTTCCAATACTAACTAATTTCTAATAAATTCTATATGTTTTAAACAAAAAAGGCGGAAAAACTAAAAGCAAAAGAATTTTATAACCTGTTTTAATTAAAAACCATAACCTATAAAAAAAAATAGTAACATTAGTCTATATATTACACACATATACACACACACACACACACATAATCCACACTTTGTGTGTAATCTCTGTCGATATTAAACCAGTCAATGTATACCCCAATTTATTCTGACGCAGGCACTAGTGTCTCTGTATAGAGATTACAGTGTCCATGTAAATCTACTCATATCGTGCATGGATAGACTTATCCATAGATCATACTTTTTCACTCTATCATAAACTCTGTCAAGATATATGAGAATACAAAAGACCTTGTGGCTCTTAGTCAACAATTTTCTGTGATATTTTGCAAGAAAAAAAAACCATATTTTATTTTCAGTATCATTTGCAACCCCTTCTCAATTATGGCTTTCGCATTAAGTTCACCAACGATGCTGAGGAGGCATATAGAGCTGTTTATAGTTGTCAGGCACCAGTCATTAGGTATCCTAAGGCTTTTGCAGCATTTATTAGATAGCTGGCACAGCGAGCTTGTTACTACACCCCCCGATACCTTTCAGCATCTCTCACGAAACCCCATCATATCCGGAAGCTTTTGCAACTATTGTACGTTTTAATTACTACATAATTTAATCAATCATAGTTTCATTTTATTTCCCTTCATTATTCATATATTCAGTGGCAGTATTATCATCTGCAATTGCCTCCTGTCATGCAAAAACACTTTCGAAATAATATTTCCAGCGTTCTTTGAAGTTTTTTTCCTCATTCAATATGCAGCCATTATCTTCTTCAATCACATTTATACCTGATGTCTTAGAATTATTTCGAACCTTTTCCACCTTTATTTAACGACTTCAAAAAAGGAGAAGGTGCTATGTTCGTCTGTGTGTATTTTATTCTTTTTTTTGAATTGTTCAGCGATAACTTCGTCAATTGTGGACCGGTTTAAAAAATTAACTTTATTGTTTGAAATATTATTATTATAACAATAGCGTCACTACGTGTGTTTTCAGTATAAGAATATGTATTTTTCTGATATGCAATCGAGAGTGGGTCCGAGATCGGAATTATGGTTTATAATGTAGATTATATAGATTCATGTAAAAGATGAAAGAATTCGTTATATGACCACGGAGGTAGAGCCACTGGCGAACTATGTACGTTTTGAAAAAAAAAGAAGGAATTAAAAGTAGGACGAAAAGCGGAATCAAAAGCGAAGCCAGGACAAAAATTGAAAGCAGAAACAAGATTGGGAATTTGGTTGTCCATGTTGCGATCGTTAATGCTAACCGGTCGACATAAAGGATGAAAGGATTCATTTGTTGTCCACGTGTGTGGAGCCGCGGAAAAATGCTAGTGATCTATAAAGTGAGTCATAAAGAAATTTTCTTTTTCATCTGAGATGCAACTAATTGATTTACCTTTAACTGGAACCGAATTAAAAACAAATAGTTAGTTTTTTAAAGTCTCTTTTAAACAATTATGTAAATTGATTTTGAAGAAAGGTTTTTTCATTTTTGTAAAAGTTATTTTATTTGTTTACGAAGTTTCCGGATTTATAATTAGAAATTAGAATTTATCATCAAACAAAAAAGTAACCAAACTTGAAAAAAGCAATTTCATATATAAACATGTAATGTTATTAGTTTATTGTTTTAATAATTGTGTTCATTCTTTATACGTATGGATAAGTATAACCATAACAAATTGCTTCTGATCTTTCAAAGGATACATATAAAAAATAATTTATTTTTCAGGACTTGTATTACAGTACATCTCTAATGCAAATCCTGAAAAAAGCATGAAAGAAAGGCTTTCAGAAATTAAACAATTTAATAATCTATAAAATACAATGTAACACAGAAAATTACAACAAAGTCTAAATATAAAATTATAATCTATAATATGATTTTTTAGCTTACTAGAACTAATTTTAAAATCACACATGAATTTTAATTTAATGCATTATATCAATACACAAATAATTTGCAACAACATAGCCAGGTTTTTACAATTAAAATCAGAAACTTTTTGAAAAACCTTAAAAAATAAAATTAGAAGAACGCATTAATAAATATGCCATACCCATTTTAAGAAATTTTAAATTATTAAAATAAAAACTAATTATTGTCGTCAACGATGAACAACCAAAATTCATTGTATTCGTTGCAAATTACAAATGCTTATGTGGCGATATTCTCACATTTTTATTTAAAGTACATAAGTACAAATGGTACAATCCTATTGGTCGTGACGTTGGATATTCCTATTAGGACGAATTTTACTAAACCCATGTTTTTTTAGTGAGCATGCCGAAGTAATTTTTGATATTGACATTGACGTTAGATGCCATAGCATTAATCATCAATATAAGCTGACGTCACCAACATCATTGGTTAGCTTATACAATTATATTATTCGGGGATGACGATGCCCTTGGCCTTCGCTCGGTCCTCATACTTCTTCCGGTACTGCTTGTCGGGGTCGAACTTGTCCGTCAGCTCCTTCCAGATTTCAGGCTCGTTCTTGATCAGGTGCTCAATGACGATGTATGTGCCCTTCTCCTGTCGCTCTGTGCATTTGGCGCAGCCGGTGGCCAACGCGTCTTCGAGGTTATCTGGAATTGTATGAACGAAAATGAAGCAAGCATTTGAGCACACTTTTTGCGATGAAGTAACGGCCGCTAGAGGGCTCTCTAGTATGGGAGCAATGGAAAGATTTCGATCTGGATTTCTAAAAACTCACTTTTGATGCTGCTCTCTTTTGACGATGAACATATATATAGCCGTTTTGAGCGTTTAGCAAAAATTTAACTTTAAAAGGTGTAGATAAAAGGGGATAACGCCCTGCTTAGAGATCTGACGTTCCGATTAAGATAATAAACGAATCTGAGAGTTACGTTTGAGAATATTTACAAACCTGGCATCAATATTAATTAGAATCAAAATATATGTAAAGAATAATCACCCCATTATCTAGCTGTTATTATAAAATTTCTATTCTTCCTTTGATGACGGTTTCAATCGCGGTCTGTATGTCGATTCTATTCAGGACTGCTTTTCAGATACCTAAACTATTTTGTGTTTAATATCTATCTTTTTATTTAGAATGTGACCTCAATAATCAATTTTGTGTCTAATATTTGAAATCTGGTATAAATTCAGTCTCAAACAACTTCTTTAAAATTAAGCCCTTTATGAGTGCGTAGTAGTACCTTTAATAAGATATGTATTCTGCGTGTAAACTATATTAAGTAAATAGGAATTGCACCATTCAACCAGACATAAAATGTGTTTGTTTGTTGGCGTATTATTACTAGTACATACTGTAATTTGAATATTAATTAAATTGTGTGCATTGCTTTTCAGGCACTTTTTTTCTAATACGGCATCAATCTTTATCAATATAAATACCTTTCATTATAAACCATCTTCGTCTTTGCTGAAACGGAGCTCACGATTGTAAAATAGTCTAGGAAACATCGTCTTAATTTTGTAAGACCTATTTATTATATGATATGTGACTTATACTATATGTATGCAATTTCTTCGTTTCTGTTGCCATTTCATATTTTACAGCCGCCATTTTGGTTTAAGAAACACAAAAAATAGCCTATAACCATCGCACGGCGTAAACAAATTGATACACACCTCATTGATCAAAATCCATTTCGCCGTTGGGATGTTTCGAGTGTACAATGAATTTCATATACATACATACATTTACATGCTCAATTACGCATGAAAAGCACAATCATATTTTTTCTTTTGCGTGGTCTGGCAAAAAATTACTACATTGTTTTTATAAATTATGAAATCTCCTTTTCAACGAAATCCGGAATGAACCGCTTGTCTTTAATACATCTAATTAATTCTAAAGGTGTTCGTACCCACAAGGAAGTAAGTCTACTGTTGTGAAGGACTCACGCGCAGCCGCAAGGGACGTGGGACCGGAAGCGGACAGCTTTGTATCTTCCTTAATTTAGATTGACCGAACTGATTAAACCATGAATTTGGCGCTTGGTAGGCATTTATCATTTTATGATTTCGTTTACATGGACTCTATTAAGATTTTTTGCTTTCGAGCAAATTTATACATAAATACGCTAATATATCGTACATAAATATATCACTAGACAATTATGCATTCTAAGTGATACTGTGAGTAGGTAAGTCTATTGTTTGTACGTCGTATAAGCCTCCAATAATGAATCGATTGAAAACTGCATAAGGACGGCCATAATAGTGAAGACGGACGAAGTAAGAATTACGTTCCGCCCAGAGTATACACAGTTCTACTAATACACAAAGATTCGGGGGACCAAATTACAATAACACCTTCAATGACTTATACATTTGAGCATTTTTCATACCTTCGAGGTTCTTTAGATGTCTTGGTTCTGTTTTCGGAATCGACCGGCGTATGATCTAATGACGCCGCTCGGGGTAAATGGTGGAAGTTCAAATCATCATAGACACCCATTTAAATCAAGGATCTAAATTAATAATAGTGAAAATGGCATTGAAATGTATGCAAATCCCAATACTAAGCTCTCTACACTGTCTCTATTCTCTAAAGTCTATGCCCATGAGGAAGGGTCGGCAAGAAAGGAGGAAAACTTTAATTGATGCTATTTGCTTCTTCTTTATTATCTTCTTTAATTGATGGTCATACTTTGCTATAAGAACTTTAATACCTTCAAAAATATTTTTCTTTCGATGCAACAATTATCACCCACATTCGCTCTACGTGTATGTATACTTGGTTATGTTTTTGAAAAGCAATGATTATTGGAAAACTCTTATATTTAGTAATTAAAGGAATAACATATACAATTATTAGAATTAAAACGTGTGATGTTTTGTATTGACTAAAAGTGAACCAACAACATCATAAATGTATATCTTATTAATGATACCAATCATTTAAAATTTTTGACATATATTTTTAATTAGCCTTTCGCCCGGAATTTCGGCCGCAGAGACGTACCATGTATCCCTTCATGTTTCATATTAGTCGATCTTGTTGTCAATGACAATCTTTGTCTCACTTTCAATTCTTGTTCGGGTAATGTTTCTGATATCTATCTCGATACAAGTATGCGGTATAAATACGCGGACTAAGTCGAAGACAAATCTTTATAAATTGCAGTCTATAGATTGTTCTAACATATAAACTATATTAATACTAAGTACCATCAAAATTCGTTCAGCAATTTTGATGCGACAAAGTACAGACAACAAACATCCAAACAGACTTACAAATGTTTTCCTTAATAATATTAATAGGGTTAAGTGTGTTTCCGATTTGCGCTTGACTATATTTCTATCTTTTTTCGTCTGTATCACTTGCGCCGTAAGCCGATCATTGCGACTGCTTTTCTAGACTCACTTCTAAGCTCCTTGCCCTCGGCGTTGCACCGGCCCTTGTCCAGTACGCAGTTGGAGTAGGTCAGCAGCAGCCGGCGGTTGCTGAGGATCTCCTCCAGGTCTAAGTTGTCGTACTTGTCGGTGTACTTGTCGTCGGCGAGCGCGGCCGCGACCAGACAGGCTATGATCAGGAGCTTCATTGCGACCTGCGGTTTATGTAGAGCAATAAGGTTCAATGAACTATAGAGAAAAGTGTGCTCGATTCTCAGCTTTTGGTCATGCGTAATATCGACCTTGTGTAACGAATTTATTTCGCTTTTAATTAACTATTTTATAAGTGAGAAGGTCATTAATATTATGTTAAAGATTGCATAAACCATCATTGAAACTGTAAGTTACAGTACATATAATTATACTTATTCAAAAACTACCATTACCTATCGTAATACTATGCTACATGGTACAAATTTCGTCAAATTGTTAAATAATTAATTTTAGTTTTTTCTTGTCGATTATTGAAATAATAAATTATTTTAACATTACGTTTAGAAATGTAGATAAAGATTTGTCATTTGTTTCTATATACAAAATATGTAATTATTATTAATGAGTTAAGTATAAGCTTTATGTAATTTTAAAAAGTATAAAATAACTTTTCTTCTAAAATTCGATCTACAAAAGCAGGTAATTAAAAAAATGTCAGAGTTTTAACTAGAATAATATTAATGATACTTTTCAATAAAAAAAATGTTTTTTATTCATATACAAAAGGAAGTAATGTTATTATCTTTTTTACACAAATATAAAATTTTCTCCAAAAACATTATATATCAACCAATTTATAAATTTTTCGTGTGTCAAGAATTTCAATTCAAAACCATATTCATGATAATTTATATATACATGCACACTGTCAAATGTATCATTGGCAAGTCCACCACTTCTCCCTTAACTTAGGGCGATTCGTTGCATTATGAGCGAGTGGCGTTGTCGAAAATCAAAACATATCACATGTTCATATACCTATGTTTAGAAAAAAACTGACCGATGTATGGCATGAAAACTGAGATGCGGTCGCTTTTGCTTCTACATATTCATGAAAAAATAGTGTAAAATACAATGGAACGACCTGTTTTGGTATTCTAGTTTTATCAATAAGCAGAGGTTGAGGCGTATTTTAAATTGTATCGAATATTCTCGAATATCGTTTTAGCACGCGGCTAGAAATCTAGGTAAATATTTGGAACCTAGCAATCCGGTTCTGCTCATCACCTTCTACGTTCACTTTTGCACGTCTCATAATGCCAATATATAAATAATCTGCTCGATGTATATGCGCGTTTTGAGGTTGTGTTCTACTCTAAAGATGTCAGATTCAAGCAATTCCGATGATTTAAAATGCTTCCATCTTATTGATATTGCATTCTTTGAATAATATGAATACATTTAGATAAAAAAAAACGTTCGTTTGGTATTAAAAAAATGTCATTTTATTTAGTACACAAAAATAGATTAAAAAAATCCTTGGACGTCCGGACGCCTGTACGTGCGCACGCACACGACCACGCCCATAAAACTGTATGGACGCATTTTTTTATTAGCCTTTGAATTACAGCAAGTAGTTTCCAATTATAATTTTTTTTCGACAATTCGGTACCGTTTAATTATCATTAATAAATATAATTTTTCAGACGAGAGCAACGACACCACTACGCTCAACAATTGGGGTATCGCGATACCATTCAGCGCTTGCAGAGGTCGTGATAAGTTGTTTACTGGTTTGTTTTGGTGTTTATTTTCTTCTCAGTTGTTGAGGATATTGCACGCCTCATAAGTGAAGCGTTGAGGTAGTGCTCTACTCTCGCCTTACAAAAAATCAAGTGATTTTTTGAACTAAAAGTGTCTCTATTTATTTTTTATCGCACTTATATAATAATATTTACACATAAATACACTAGTTTCAACACTTATGATATTTTTAAAAGACATTTTGCTTTTTAAGTTAATAAAAAAGATGCTTAACAAAATTATTCCGTGGACGTCCGTGTGTCTGTATGTATCTATACACGTGTGGTCACGATAACTCCTGAAAAATTTAACTGCTCTAGTCCTTTTTTTTCCAAACGCTTTAGTATTATCCTAAACTAATTCGCCTCATAAATGGGGCGCTGAGGTAGTACTCTGCTTTCGCATTATAAAAATCGAGCTATTAATGAACTTAAAATTTTTCGTGTTACTCATAATGTACTTATAGACTTATGTAAATGCACGAATGATAAGAAAAAACATTCGTACTAATATATTTGTAAAAATTGAACGACCGCTACGAAGTCTGCACTTTAGGATTTCCCCAATTTTTTTTTCATTGGAGTTACGATATAAAAGATATATACAACAAATTTGTCTTCCATTCTCTATTTATTTAGTTCTTGTATTTGAGACTTTATAGCACAGTACGATTTACAATGTGCACATTTACGTTTGTCTGTCCCGGTAAAACGTACAAAGGTTTTCGCTGTATGGTTAAGTGACTGTACACTTCCAAAATTACTTGACTAAGTAATTTTGGAAGAGCTTCTTCATGACGTTGAAGCGAACTCTACTGGCTTCTTTTCGTTTCGGCTTCCATTTCTGATTCGTATTCTGTTTTTTTACTATTATATTTCTCAACAAAAATCTAAAGACCATTAGTATTTATCGTACAGCCCCTCAAGAGTTCTTCATAGTTTAAAAGAGTTCATGGCATTTAGGGCCTTTTCCACGGACACCTTTTAAACTCGCTTTTAACGAAAAGTCTCTTTTAAGATGAAATTTTAATTCAGAACTAATACGTGAATGAACATTTTTAATGAAAATTTTTAATGAAAATTAGTAAAAAGTGAAGCTTATTAATAATGATGAAGTAATCTAAATGAGAATTATATATAAATTGAATAACATTGGTAATAATCCTGTTAAGTGTCAATTATAATAAGAGCGGTGGTGGCGAGTGGTCAATGCGTCTTTTCCGAATCAGGAATTAATGGTTTCAAACCTCGATCGCGTGCGAAGTGACTAATGAGCATTCGAATTGAGTACGATCGTAACAGCTGGCTTTGTGTCTCCGAGAGCACGTCAAGTCGTCTGTGTTGGATATTGACATTGCACCGGTGTGAGGAGCTGAAGGACCAAGGCCCAGAATAAAAATAAAAAAAAGAAACTGCGGAGTACAATCTCATTGTTCTGCTGTGGAGTAATAATTAGAGGTGTCATGGGTCAAAGGGTTGGAACGAAGTTCTTTTCCCTATGTATTATGTACTAAATAACAGGCACAATTAAATGAATCAATGACGTATGAGAGTAATTAAATTAAATTACATAAAAAAATTAATTACATGAATTAAAGTTTGAAAGTGGTTAAATTAAATAATAATATTGCATAAATTAACATATCAATAACAGTGTTATGAGAACACTTAACAACGCCATCCTTTTTCTTTATTAAAGATTTTGTTAAATTCGTCAATCTACACAACTACGTAATTTTTGAAATCAATAATAGATGTCTTTTTTTATGTATAACTATTGATTTAGTTGCATGGACGAGGCGTAACGCTTTTTCGTTGTGTTACGATTTCTACCAGTCAACTCCTTCAGCAAGCCGGGTTAAGTAACTTCGTTTGGAAAAGACAACACAAAAAAATGACAATTTACCTACTAAATAAGCTCAAACTTATTTTAATATTCACCACATCTCTGAGATCGGATGGAAAAATACCCATTCACATGCACTCTCGCTCTCAACCGACGAACGCAATACAAAGGTCGCGTTATGAAATCGGAGACTAGGCGACGGGATGCAGCAGACATCTCACAAACAAGGTCCGTGTATTAACGGCATTTTGTCTTTTTTAATTATAATTCATAAAAGAAAAAAGCTATACAATTATAGTTTTCGCCTGGTCAGAGTTTTGATCAGTCCACTGTATATCTTATCTCATTATAGACGGGCGGCTTAAACTTTAAGCCCTCCATGCCGGCCGACGCGACGGTGACGTTCGCTACCGACACGGGCTTGACACGCTCGTCTACGAATGGAACGAATGGTAAAAACTTATAAGTGATCTATTGAATCGAAGCCGGGATTCGAAGTCGGTACCTTTCGGTTCGAAGGTATTATTTTTGATCACCCGGCCGTCGCTACTGTCAGCCGTATGTCTGCTTAATTCTGCGTTAGTATTGGGTTTTTAGTTCTATAAATAAGTTTTTTTCTATAAATAAGTCTATTTTCGTCCAGCAGCTCATCGCGATGAGATAACGTCTGATATGACGGTATGAAATCACCCAATTTTTTGGGAGGAAATGAAAATTAAATTAAAATAAAAAAATTTAAAAATCTAAAAAAAAAAATACTGCACCGAATCCGCAAGCGGTCACATGTCCGTTATCGCATAGACGAGTGCTTGTTATGATTTTACGTTATTAAAATAGTCGCTTGTCGAGTTACTACAAAAAAGCAATGATGACGGGTTTCGAAATTACATAGGAGTACGCGCGCGTGCGCCGCCGGGCCGCCGTCAAGAGTGCCCGCCGCCGGCTCGTGTCAAGGTGTTCCTCGACGAAATAAAATAAGCGTGTTTATACTTTCCAATTTTATTTTGTTAAATCGCTTTGAGGAAAAAAAACGGAACTAATTTATTTATCTTGTATTTAATTTGTTTGTCACACATAATAAATAGCAGTGTTAGAGAAAAGTGACTTAGTCGCCATACGCAGTTTCGTCCGTGGAGATAAAAATAAATTATGTTCGCCATCTTTATTTAGGTTTCGGTTTAATTCGGGTTGCTATCCCGATGTCAGCACAGATAAATTATCTAATATTCAGTACCTAGTATCCAGTACCTAATATTAGGTATACGTCTGGTGTTTGATATCTTTCTTTCGATATATTTTTTTTTTGTATTGTTCATTTTTTGCATTTGCCTGGTATATACGATGTTGAAATATATCATTTTTGCAATTAGTTTCACAAAACACTACGAAGAGCTGACTGATTATAAAATTAATCCATAATCGTCACAAGTTATTATTTCCTAGCTCTATATATCAGTATAAAATTCCAGTAAGATCCAAAGCTAGTAGTTACGATGAGAATCGTGCGCAGGCAAACAGACATACAACTACACGCACATAAAGACTGCGCAGCGGGCTTCGTACAGCTACGTACTACATTATACAGTACATGTAACCCACGTAATTAGTTACAATCTTTTTTTTTATTTAAATCCTGCGATATCGAGATAAAACAAGGAATAGATTATAAACATATATATATTCCTAAGCTTCCATAATAACACATTCCATAGCTGCAAGATTGTCCTGGACTAAGTTTTTAATGCATAAGCCAACAAATAAAAAAAAAACCGTGATCTTCGCAAATACAATATTTCTTTAAATCACGGTTTTATATTTAAATTTTGTTTTTATCTGTATGTCTAAAATATACATACATATTACGAGTGATGCACCACACCATAAAAAATAAGAATGAGATTTTGTAGTTTGAGCTGATATATTTTTATATAAGTAGATAAAGTTTAATTTAATGGGATTATTTAAAATTTTAAGTGACTTTTAGATATATTACTATTATGTTAGAAAAAATACAGAAGCTGAGAACTTTTGAGGGGGTTATGAATCGAATCCCAGGATTATTTGTAATTGAAATAAAAACATCAGCATAGTTTCTTTCGGGAAAAATACAGTATTTGTTGATTCTATAGAATAAATATAAATAATGCAAACACAAAATTATTAAAAATGTACTAGAATATTACAAACAAATTCTACTGTTAAATTTTAAATTCAACTGTCAAATCAATGGCTGTAATTTTTCTATTTTTCTCATGAACGTGCTCATAAGTACTATGTTCATATTTTATGACAAAATCAACAATAACAATTTAATAAATTTAAATTTTTTGGCAAGGCAATCTTAAATAGAATTTTAAAATTTCGTAATAAAACGAATTTAATTTTACTTATGTAAGTCTAGCACGAACCGAAACGGACATTTTTTAAATGAAAAAAAAATACTGACTTGATCCCCGTGGCGTGACGCTGCAGCACTCGCGGCGTTAACTTACGTCGTCGAACCTAACGCCGCCGTCTTATATACGGTCACGTATGAATCATGCGCAAACGCCTCGTTCCTTGCAATCGTGAAGATCATACTTTAGTAGTAACGCTGTAAATATATATTTCTTAAATACCTATAGTAATATAAGGAAAGCTTTTCATATTACATCGTCAAAGATAAATTACGTTGAGTAGAATATTCAAAATTCAAAAACCTCTTTTTTAAATAGATATTACATATAATTCTTCAAATACGTCATTGTAATATTAATCTAACACTCGTTCAGAAAGCAGTTTTCACTTAAGAAGGACGACAGGAAATATAAGGATAGCTCTTATCAAATTAATTTGTACACGATGGCATTTAAAAACAAAATAATATATAAAGAGATATCTAGATAAGAAGTAGAGCTTTATTGTTCATGGATATTTGTCCTCAACATAAAACAGGATTTTTGTATAACTTTTTTTACCGAGTAATTGATTAATATCTTATACTTACTCAAGAGGAGGTTTTGAATATTTACAGAGATCGTATTGGAGACACGCACACTGACCCTAAGGTGAGTTTGTGACTTTATGTAATCTGCCGACATGAAAATAGAATTTATTTTTATTTATAGCACAGAGTCTGTGCCTGTTATTTATTATTGTCAAATGTTTCCATTTTTTTTCTTTGCAATGTATATGAAACATTAGTAAAAACATCGAATGTAGAGCGATATCATTGTCGTTTGTGCACGTCACTAGAATTTAAATAACCCATGTTATGTTTAAGTAATATTTCAATGAAGCCTTAAATTATAGAAAAATATATTTTATTTCTATTATCTCTATAATTCAATATCTATTTATATCTGTAATATAATTACAAACGGCACAAATTGAATTTTCATGCCACTCTGTTGAGAAAAACGCATGAAAAAAGGTCAGTATTACATTTATTCAATTATATTGGTCTTTGGAAAATGACAAATAAAATGGTAAAAGGAGTGTTAAATTCATTAAAGGAGTTTTAATGTGAACTTAACATTAAAAGGAAAAAAATTATTCAGCAAAATTTAGCTGTAAGAGATATGAAATTCTGAAATAGATGAAATTTAATTTTACATATTTATTCCTTTAAAAATGTTTTGTTAAATACGTGTTTATTTCAATAAATAGGATTTAAAGTATGTTTATTCGTTATTTAATAAATATTTAAAGACAGCTTCTTCGTGCGTATAAATTAGCAGCTATTATTTCTATCATACGCTAAATTAAATAATGTGACATAAATTACAACAAACAAGCGTGAATTACCTTAGATATCGATTTTCACAGCTTGTGATTCATAGATGAATATGATTGTGATTAATCATGTAATTTTTCTGCAAACAGTATAATAATGAATTGAAAAAGTAGTAAATAAAGAAGTTCCTCGTTAATTTATAAAATATTAAAAAAATGAAATGTTACAAATTAAAAAATTTTGCTCGTCGTTAAATTAATTATCAAATCTTCCGGTCTTATTAGTTTCGTTCTAACCCCTGTGGGCTTAATGGATCACTCCATTTCTTCTGGTAAACCACGCGAGACGATATCGTGAGCTTATCGGCGCACCGTCATCCGATATGTCGGCAGCGATAAACATATTCTAAGTAGCGCTTCTCTCGAGAGGCGGCGTCGACCGGCGGTGGATTGTCACGTATCCGTTTAAACGTAATTCGCGGAGGGTCACAAGAAAATGACAAAAAATAAAACAAACGTAAACGTGACATTTCGTTTAAATCGATTCAAGGTTTGTCTTATGATTTAGAACACCTTGAAACCAAATTTAAGGTACTGAGTACCGTGACGGGCTCACGCGTTTTAAAATTAATGCGTTATTCACGGTTTTTTTTAAAGATTCGCTCGAAAGCCTTGCAAAAAAAGGTTAACCATTAACTCAATGATAATAAGCCACTCCCTATTTTTGTATTTGGTTAATATACTATCTATTATAACTTTAACGAGCTAATTCAATTTATATATATGAAGCAATGTATAATAAACAGAGATTTACGAAAATTCAAAATGCAATGCAATCAACAAAAGGTTTGTAGACGCACTTTTTATTCTTAACACTAAATTTATGTATAATGTATTTGATTTAATTTATCCTTAAATCCGATATTTATTTGAACAGTCGAATATTTTACTAATGTTTAACATCTTTAAATATTTCCCAATATTTATTTATTCACATATATATTTATTTACAATCCAAATATAAGTTTTGATATCTATCTTTCGCACTGTTTCGTGATAAAACAGCAGAAAAATTTAATATTAGTACTAATTTCATACAATATGTACTAACATATATACAATTATTTTTCATTATGGGAAAGCGCTCTCTCGCTTTATGTAAGACTAGCTTTCGTCGGCCGCTCCGCCCGCATGGCTATTGTATGAATTCTTTCACTTTTTATATCGACCAATCACGCTGTCAACTATGATCTCAGCCTTGTTTCTGCTTTAGATTTTTTGTCCTGGTTCCGCTTTTAATTCCCGTTTTGGTCCCGCTTTTGACATTTTTTTTTTCAAAATATACATTATTCACCCGCGAATTCTTTCATCTTTTACATAGATCAATATAATTGATATTATTAGGATATAAGGAGAATCCTTATTATTACAGTGAAAACACACGCAATGCCGTTATTATATTATAAAACGATCTTACTTAAGTTCTTGGCCTGTTCTCAGCCCCATAGGCGATTTAAATCTCGAACGGATTTTGAACTTGAACCTCTCCTGAACGTCGTAGTTATCAATAACCAATGGATATAAGTACAGAATACGTTTTACAATCATGAAAGCGAAGCCGCGAGAAAAAGTTGGCATCTTTACAAATTATAGCCTGTATGGTATTTTGATGTATAAACGATATTACTGAAAATTTTCAGCTAATTTTTTTCAGCTGTTACGTTATGTTTAACATAATTGATCATCTTAGCATAACAATACGCCATATTAATAAGCATATACTATAGTAGTCAAAACTATAAATACACTGGGACAGGGTGTATATGGTAAAAAAAATATTGAATTGTATCTTTGTGGTTTCATATCACAGCCTGATATAAACAATACAGTTTCTTTACATAACTTTAAGCTATATGTTAACAAAGTGTGGAAAGGCGTAGTTCCAACATTGACTAGGTTCTAATCGCGGTACTGATACATACTCTATCATAATCTTCCTATTTCAAATCGTGGGGTTTGAATGTTAAGGGCTCCGTGCTGGCCCAGTTTGTGGCTGGTGAACAGATCCGTCTCCTCTTTAAGGGCACGCGGGGCGAGGCCCCGAGTTCCGCGGTCTTCGAAATGCCCTCATCGCTCATCGTCGTTTGACTCGCGTGTAAAATCACATTCTATTTTCATTCGCGTATTATTCGGCTTCCTAAAAGAGTCCCAAACTCTATGTATCCGCAGGCCAAAGTTCTGTGTGTCCAAGGGTCTCTCTGTGCCTAATAAGATATAGTTTAAAAAAACTAAAAAACACGCTTTAATGACAAATCGAACTAAAAAGCGAAAAATAATTCTTAATATAGGAATAAAATAATGAATAAAATATTAGTATTATCGTGAAATAAGCGTGAGGCGCTTTGTGTTATATCTTTCATACAATTTTTGGACTAATAGTACCGATCGAATATTTTCGAGAACTATTTATCGAGCACCCCACGCTTTTGTCACAGTAATACTAATATTTTTCGTTAATTATTTTATTCCTATATTAAGATTTTATTTTTCATTTTTTAGTTCGATTTATCGTTAAAGCGTGTTATTAGTTTTTTTAAACTATATTTCATTTTCTTAATTTTTAGTCTCAAAGCGATATCAATAGTATTTATAATCAAAAGCCTTGATTTTAGAATATCTTACGTATGGCAATGAATTTTAGTTTATATCATTCATGTCTACGTAACCTTTTCATTTGATCTGACGCATCACTATTGTTATTATATTAGATTGGGTGAAGTCAAAATAAAGTGAAGCACTCGACATAAGTTAACGTTGCGATGTACAACTTATGGCATACACGAGGTTTTTAAGATTACGTACTTTCAAATTTTACAAAATTTCGGAAATTTCTAAATTTCTTTTATGATTTCCTAATTTACCCATTTTTCATACGATTTCAATTTTTTTTCTAAATTATTAAATATAAATTATTTTTCAGAAGTTTTTCAAAAATGTCTGAAATTAAAAAAAAATTTCAAACTTGTATTTTTAGCTATATAAAATGATTGTATTTCCATCAGATCTTGATAAACCTACAAAGTGTAAATGAAATCTGACCGTTTAAAGTGGGTCAAAATTGAGTTCAGAGGAGTCGGTTACAAACAAACGTACATACATACATACATATGGGTGGAGCTAATAAAAGCTTGTTAAAAACCCTTAACCCTTAAAAAGGCTTAGCTTTCGATTGCTCGATAAGTTAAATAGCTTTTAAGGAAGAGAATTGCTCAAAAACAATCAAATATATTAATATAGTCGCCCGTGATCATTTTCTAGCGGTAAAAGCGACATTGAAGTCGTTTTAAAAAATATTACCTACGGAACTATTTTAGTGCAACTCCGACTGAAGTTGACCAATTCTGCTATTAGTCGGCGTGGCGATAGTAACCAAGGCGAGCACCGTACAAATGTCGTTTGCATTTTAGCTTTGTGTCCTTTTACTTTAGGGAAAACGGCGGTGTTACTGTTATTATTAATTAAATTAATCGTTTTTGTTTATAACGTTACTGTTTTTGACATATCGACAAATGTACGGATAGACGAACTTGTGAATGTATACGACTAACGAGACGATTGATCATCGATGTCCAATCTTAATCAAATATACTAATCTGATCACTGATCGCGTCATTTGCCTTTACTTTCTAGATTATTCGATGTGGAATATCAAAAATCACGCGTGTCGGTGTTCCATCAAAAAACTAGTCTATGGCACAAAGTCTAAATTTTGTAATGATGAATGCAATTATATTGTATAGTTAAAGTCCATCGATTACAAACTCTATTTGAGCAGTCGACTTTCAAATAAAGGCGTTCAATTATCCGAACTTACGATTTATGTGACTTTTACATTAAATCTTAAGTTTTTTTGAGAAAAGAATAATGAATAGTCATAATAACTAAGAGAACAATTTATAAATAAATGTCAGATCAAATAATACAATATCTGCGATATTTGTTTCCGGCACTCTGTAAAATTATAGCGTATTGTAATGTGAGTAGAAGCGGCATGACGCTTTTGTTTGTTGAGATCGCGTGACGATTGAATTACACGATTTTTCATGATTTTCATGATCTGAAGCTTTGAATTTTGAAGTTAAATTTCTCATGGCCCATTAGGAAAGTTTGATCACAGTGTATTGCGAGCGCGTGACGCGCCGACGTAACACATGATTCGGTTTGGCGCCGGTACCAAGACAGCACACGCATGGAGTAGTATAACAATGTTTATTTTATAACTAACTAGCTTTTGCCCCCTGTTCCGCCCGCGTAGACACAAAATGAATTCCGGTTGAGGTCCCGCTTTTGATTCTTTTCGACCCTAGTCCCGTTTCCAATTTCGGTTTTCGGTCCGGCATCGCTCTCTATTTTTCCGTTCTCGATTCTGTTCTCCGTCCCGCGAATTGTGCTTATTAGAGAGAAGCGGGAGAGGTAGTATAGTGATTGCAGATGAAAAATCTTTTTTTTTTTGGATAAGATTTGCATTAAATCCGTTCTTAGTGAGCGTATACGTCCCGTAAAGAGTAATTATGCCAAAGTTCAAGTCGTGACGAGTCGGTCAGTCGGTTAGGATATTTCACCTATATATAGATTTTATGTGGCGTAACTTAAACAAAATATTTGAAATTCCCAAAAATATTTTTGTTTGTTTATCTAATAGATATTTTTATTTTAGGCTCTGAAATACTGTTATTGGTTTAGGTTATGCCAATATACTGTAAACGAACACATTGGTGGCAAACTTTATTCTATTAACACCCCCGTTTATTTCTTGTGTTAACTAACGAACAGCATACATCAGAATCTAGGTAACAAATGTAGGAATAAAAAAAAACAGGTAAATACACGGTGGTCCTCGAGTGGTGCAGAGCATTCTGAAAGACACAAGTAGCGAGTGTAGTTCAGACTATTTTTGAGTATTTTTCTTTGCGTATTTTCCCTCAGGATACTCAAGCTCAGGAATGAGATAAAATGAAAGATCACGTGGTAGAATATTTCTCTAATGACTGCTTTTTACAAGTAATAGTTTGCTTTCGAATATTTATTTTTAAAGTATTATATATTTCCTAATGAAATCACTATATGCATTGTTTCCTTACAGATTTTTAAATTCACCACAAAACTAGGTCGTATGGTCTTTGCTCTCTCATTCAGTTGTCTGTGTTTCCATGATATTCTATAGCATTATCTGTATAGAATTTTATCTTTAAACTACAAAACAATTTTTTTCAGTAAATCACGCGCATATCCTATCCTTTATTATTATTTGAGAATTCATAATTATTTGAAATTATTCATATTCATATACGTCTGTCTCTTTCAAAGTCCTACCCTTGTTCAAATTGAAATATTATACACACGTATCCGAATAAATTAGTTCCAAAGTCGCAACGTCCCATTCAAAGCGACAGAAAGCGCATCACGCGACGAAACAAAGATTTGATTAATTGGCGAGAGGTTTAGCGGACTAACCTCTTTTCTCGGCACCAGTGGGCGTGTAGTCACATTGCAAAGACTTACGTTCGAATTAGCTTATGCTCTTGATTTCACACATGCACAGATTCAGCATTGGACATTAATGTTATTCCATATTTTCCGATAGACCTTATGTCCGTCCGTGTGTCACCATCTGGCGTTTGAGACTCAGACGATGTTTTTTTGCATAAGTATAACAACCACTGGACAAAGCTGTATAACCGAAGAATAATTTATGGTATAAGTAAAAAAAATAAGAAAGTTGCTCAATTTCAGGAGGTTTCGGTCCAAATATCATCTGTCGCCATTAAATTTTTGAACTTGGCCATGGGGAAAAAACACGAGTATGCGTTTGAAAATATTACGAAAATTTTATCATGCTCGTTGAAGAAAACTAACTCATGGTGTTTCAATGTAAAATAAGTGTTACAAATAAATTTAAGAAAATTTGAAAATCATCCATGACTTTCTAGAACTTTCTTAAGGAATAGGTTCAAATCAAAACTAAATTTAATAAAAGTACCAAAACCCACATTCTGCGCTCGCCAAGCGAACACACACCGTCGTCTTGCTAATGACATTCACATACGAACACATTCATTAAAGGTAATACACAGTATTACATCCAAGTAGGAGCGTCAATTGAATATACCTAATTGAATATATGATGACACCATCATGTGATGGGATATTTGACTACATGGTTTTGTTGTTGCATTAATTTTATTTTAACTTTATTTTAACTAGATAATTACAAAAATAACTAAAACGTTAAATTTTAAATTTCTAATTAGACGCAAGCAAAGAAAGCACCCTTACGCTATGACGTCATTGTATATTAGCACCGTATAAAAAAGACGCTAAATTCTGTTTTACAAGAATACGATGACAAAGGCTGTTTTATGGCTTACGGTTCGTTATTTCCTTAATCGGTTTTAATTTTAATTTACTAGGGTTCCGAGTCAAAATGGTAAAAACGGAACCCTTATAGTTTCGTCATGTCCGTCCGTCCGTCCGTACATATGTTACAGGAATTTTATTCAAAAACTACAAGATGTATATTGAAAAAATTTATAGCGTAGGTGTGTTGTATAAGTACCTACTTAGTTTGGTGGTTAAATAATAAAAATAAATAATTCTAAGGGGCACTTCATACATGTAACAGAAGCAAAAATATTATTTTTCAGCTAACATCAACGAGTGGCACATATTTCGACAGTTCTTTTAGAAACACTTTAAGGTTTCTAAGCAATTGTTCTGATTACAAGAATAATTTTGTAAATAATCGCTTCGAAAGTTGCAAAAATTGTGTCCGCGTGCTTACTTCTGTTCAATACTGTTTTTGAGTTATTGTCGAAAAATTGCACTTCTCATCAAGAGGACGTAAGTGGTATGAAGATATGCTTTTTGCTGGTACACTTCAGTTTACACTAGTTTGATAGCAACAGTCGACTTACCTACTTGTTTTTCTATTTATAGGCGACTAAAGTGCTTATAAGTATTCTGTGCGGGAAACATGAAAAAAGTGTAACAACATACATTTTTCATTTATGGTACATTTCTTTTTAATAATGAGATCGGACCTCTATAATGAAAATGGTCTGACATACTCTAGGCCAGTTGTTTTTTATTATATCAAGTTGATTCACATGTATTCCATCAATCAATGGAATATTATCAGTATCAGTGGACTATTCAATCACATGTGCCAACAATTTGCAACTATATAGCGAATATGCACTTACTATACGCATGACTAAGTTGGCATCACACAATAGTATTATTAATGGATAATTTATAGGCGTTTTATATTAAAATAAGGGCTGCCGCGTTTCACTCAGAGAATGAGTGCGAGGAATATCTTATACCTTCCCAAAAGTTCCGGTGATCCACACCCTTCCATCACATATCCTGTTCCTTTTTAAAAATCGACAATGGACTGGTTGAGCTGGGAATGTCTATGGGCGGCGGTGATCTCTTGCTCCCTGGTGAATAGGCATGCCCTTTTGCGTCTTAAAATGCTATAAAAAGTAGCGAAAATACGAAGGACACAGTGGAATTATTGTCTCTTGTATTGAGACATCCCTATTATTATAAATATCAACGTGCCATATAATAAACAAAGGTACGAGCGTCTTCACTATTAAATATCGTATAATTTTTTGTTGGGTGTTACTGGAAGCAATAATTCCGTGTTTGTTGTTTGAGTTGAAGGGCGTCTGCCTGTAACTTACTCAGTCGCGAACATTAGAGCAGTTGTCTCGGTAGTGATGCATCATTAGCCACAAAATAATGCAGCTGAAGTTTTAGCTAAGTGTACTTTCAATTGGAAAGAAACGAAAGTCGGCTTGTAGTTTATTGACATCAAATACTATCACAAAGTTCAAAATAGGCTTAGAGTATGTAAACATGCAAGGGTATGAAATTATTTATCTTATGACTTTTTAACTTAGTTCAAATTTAACTACCCGTTTCAGTTTCAGAGAACAAGTTAAGCGTTCGATCTCAGATGGTGTGGTAATAGAAGTCTTGAAGAACCATCGAATCACATGGAGGGCGTAAGTTTGAATCCTTTCAATATAAAATGAAAAGGTCCTGCGAAGGTATGGTTCAGTGTCAAGTGCTAAAAATCTCGCACTAGAATACTGTACGTTAGTGGTTGACCTCTGATCTTGAACTTGACGTTATAGAGTATGGTGTCATCTTAGTCGCTGATTGTTTGCAAAAAACCTACATGTATAAAAACAAATTACAATACAAAGCAGGTGTAACTTTCTGTTGTTATAGCATCTTTTTGTATATAATTTATTAATTATTGCTGGAGACTTTTAGAGTTTCAAGGTAAACGAAGTCTTAGCTCTAATTGTCGAGGTAATTAAATTGCCCGCGTTCTCTTTCTTCTGTTACTTCCAGACTTTAGCATCTCTCGCATTGGTCCAGTGCAAGCATCACGGTTTAACGTTTCGGAGAAAAGTCCCGTCCAGTACAGTGGGATGTCATATTGATTGTACAGGAAACATTTATGTTTCGTATCATATTTTTACCATTATAATGGGGGTGAATACATTCCCATAATCTTTTTGTTTCAAATTGGAGGGCTTGGATAAACCTCCCACGCTCGTTCATTTCGGATCAGGGTCTGAAACGATCATACTTTTAATATTGTCACAAAAAGACCTACGGCTTGACGTAGTTTCCAAATTAAACCAAGTTTTTTTTGGGTTCTTTTGACTTTGAATACAATGGTTATGTCCAGAATTCGAAAGCGTCACTTAGCCTACTCCACCACACTACTAGATTAAATTATTCACTCTAGACTTGTAGAATCTGTGTGGTATAAATGGATTATAGAGTTTGACGATATAACTACAGCTTCTTCTTCTACTGCATTTTTTGAATGGTAGAGCCAGGCTGTGGACAACTTGGCTGCAGCACTAGAGTGAGAATTCTGGTGGTTCCCTTCCCCTCCATCAAACTTCCTTCATTAGATATCCTACCCTTATCCAATAGGCAAGCCACACGCTGGTGACACCTCTGGGCTGCAAATATCAATGGGTGGCGATGAGCTCCTATTCTCTGGCGGTCCGCAAGCTCGTGTGCCCCTCGTAATCGCTATAAAAAAAAACCTTGAGGCTGGAGACTTTTCATGATAAATTACAGTTCTGTTTGTTCGGAGTCGTGTTTCGCGGAACAAACGCCAGGGGTTTTTACGTTGACACTTTTTTACTGACGCGTACAGCCTTAATTGCCGGCCCACGGCTCTGGGTTAGCACGCGTCTCGCGGCGGGTACCGCTGACGCGCCGTGATGCCGCACTGCATAAATAACGGGTGGGCCGTGACCGGCGATGAGCTGGAGTAAGTACGTGGTCAAGCGCCAGTCGACGCGCGTTTTTGGTTCTTCGTCGCTTAAGGTTGACCTCCTCTTTGGTAACCAATTTAAAAACGAATACGTGGTTGCGTTTTCAAACGCATTCTTGAAATTTTTACTAAGTGCAGTTCTGAAAAAATTAAAACATTTTACATGTATCAGACAAGATTATAAAAATATCGCAAAAATTAATTGAATTTTTGTCTCTGTACTATCATTTGAGCGTGTGCAAATATTTTTTTTGTTATTGCTATTCTTGCATAAATGTCATAACAAATTATTTGTGTTATCATAATTAAGTTATTCCTTTTGTTTTTGCTTGCATAGTTCTTAAAATAATCATCTAATTTTTAATATTTTTCCACTGTACAGATCCGTAGCAGGTTCACTCCGAAATTGAGAACTTTCGAAGAAAGAGAGGCACCATAGGAAAAGTTAATAAAAATATTTATCGTATATATATATATATATATATATATATATATATATATATATATATATATATATATATATATGACTGAAGGGAGTATTTTTTAAATAAATACATCTTGTATTTTAAAATTTATACAATAGTTTAGTATACAGAGTGTGCCAAAGACGTGGCCTACCATACATATATATACATAAATACAATCGCAAACATTATACTCGCTGTGGACAGTCGGATAAAAACGAAAACTAAATACATAGTTCTTTCATACTCTTTGCTTTATAAATGTCATACCGTACACGACGCGATGATCAGAGGTAATAAGATTTCAAAATGTCTTAGGACCCTTCAAAAAATATTTATGATTTATAAAAACAAGCTTTGCGTTGTATAGCGTAAAACCAAGAAGCATACAATGAATCTTTCTCTTGTACTATACGTCGATCAATATCGTTGTAAGTTTTGACCTCAATCCAGTCCTTCTCAGAATTTTGATTCCTGTTTCACTGTCGAACGGGTCCCAGGAGACGCTGTCGTTTTAATACCGATCCTTATCTCCATTGCGATCCTGGTCCTGATGCTGACCTTTGCCCTTTCCTGATCATTGGAATCAGTAATGACTAAATATCACCTTTACTGGATTTTTTCAGTGCGTCCAGCCGTTTGAGCGTTACTGACGCAACATTCTTTTTACGTTTATAATATTGGGAGAATAGGAATGCCATATTTAGAGCACTGTCACGAAACAGACAACATTGTGAGGGTTATCTTCAATGCATCGAGGAACCCTAGATATACATCGTCACAAACAGTCATCTACTCCTCAATTAATCGTGTTTGAAGTTTGTAAATATTTTAGGTAGGTACCTAATGGAACCTAATATTTACGAATTCGAAGTAAATAAAATTTAATGTACTTATTACTGTTAAAGGTGAGAATGCAAGAAACATTCATTAATCACATCCGCATCAGAATCTGTGTTTATATTATTATTATTACATAATTGTGAATTATGATATTTCATATATTATATACTAGTTTTCCGCCTCCGGCTTCGCCTGTGTGGACATAAAATGTGTTCTCTCACTTTTTTATGTTGAACAATTTCGCCGTAAATCTGAACATAGTTGCCCCTTTGAATTCCAGAATTGAATCCCGGTATTGTTTCTGATGTTGATTTCAGTCCCGCTCATGATTCCGATTCCGGTCTCTCGCTCGATTTCGATGGTCCCGTTTTCATTGTCTCAAGTGGAGCGCATTGTGATCAGGGAAGGTCGAGCGTAGGTTTATTTTTTTTTTGAATGTCTGTTTCTCTTATTAGTTTTCGATTGCTATAGCTATAAGCGTTCGGAGGTTATAAGCCTTCGAAGCTCACAATTATTAGTTGCTTTGTAACTTCTCAAGCTTGACGGGGATAACTTTTTTGACATCTGATTCATATGAAATAAAGCCTATATTGTGCTTCAAACACGCGGATATCACATTAAACTCCATTAAGCAATTTTACAGGTATATGTAAACAGACAGATAGGGAAAATATTTAAGAAACCTTATTTTCTCTTATATTATTTTTTCTCTTATCGTTCTAGCCCCATTTCTCATACATATCTTCAATGTACAGACACATCGGGTTGTATTGTTTTATTATATCTATACATATGGTATTTTACATAAGAATATATTCTTAAACACAATCGCTAAATTTAAAAAAAAGAACATTATATAAGTCTTGTAATCGAATTTAAAACACACTCAGTTTCTGTATTCACCCAGTAAGTAATAATTTATTTGTCTTAATCTTTAATTCTAGTTTCTTTTGTTTGTGACTCATTGTTTTTTTTTTGTTAGAATAAAAATCGATGCTCCTGTAACTGCATTATGGTACTTTTAAAACTTATTGTTTTAATTGCATGAATCTCTACTCATGTCCCATAGTTTATGTTTGGATAGGATTTATTAAATAGTAAATTAATTATTATGTAAATAATTGTCGAATATTGTTATTTATGTGGAGTAACGTCCGTATAAAAGTTATCTCAATATAATAATCTTTTATACACATACACATAATAAGACAATAGACCCGGGTGTGTCTGTACATTGAAGGTATGAATGAAAAACTGGGAAAGGTCGACGAGAGACACGAATTACAAGAGAAAAGACAAGCAAGAGAAAACAGTTTTTAGATTTCTCGTCTCTCTGTCTGTCTGTTCGCGCACATCTCTGAAGTTACTGAACGGATTTTAATGCGGTTTTCACCAGTAGAAACAATTTGGCCTGGAACAAAATAAAAACATTATTTTATTTAAATCGGATGTCAGAAAGAAGTTATCATCGGGAAGGAGTAGTGGTGTTGGAAAGTGTAAAAAATTCTTTCATACTACAAATCTGCACTATCACAGACTAAGACAGACTATATTTTATTTCGATACTAACATTTGTCCTGGCTTTATACGAATTAGAATCGTCGGCGCTATCGGAGAGCTAGGACCGCAACCGACATTGAGAATAGAATAGGTCTGTAAGTTTTACTATTTTGTTCCGTTGACATTTCGTACTTGTTTCTGTTGCGTGTGAATAATAATAATTATTATAATGATAATAATAAAAATTGTTATGGTTAAGTTTTATTCACCGCATCCAATAATTTGGCAGAGCGAAACAAGAGCGTTGTTCAAAAACGTAGCTGGAGCAACGAACGATTTGCACATTCCGGGTACCAAACCGTAAACCACAAAGCGACACAAGTGTCCAGCGTCCGGATCACCGCAGTGTTTCGTCAAGCGGAATCCTTACGACGTTTTATCACGTTTGTCTCGACTTCGCGCAGGCCGTTAAAAACCTGGCAAAGACGCGTCCTTGCACTTAATGTCTGATGTGAACGTATTTTGTCACGCGTTAACCGCGCGCTATTTGCACATACATAAATTATTAAAGGAATCAGATGAAAAGTAACCGTAAAGTTTACTCGGTGTGTTGTTTAACCGAAAAATTGATAAAATCGTGATATGAGCAATAAGCATTAAATGGCTAAATTAAGATTTTAATCTGTACTCAGAAACCTTAGCGTTAGTAAAATGTAGTCATAGAAAAAAAATATTTACTAAGTACCAGTGGTATTCGAATGAGACTTATTTTCTATTAATTTTATTTAATTTTCTCAACATAAGTTAAAATACAAACAATAGCTCTATTATTATTAATATTAATGATAGGGCTTTACTATACCGTAAAGCAGGCGCTGACGTGTAAAAATCATCAAAATTATACAAAACTAATTTCACGTAACATTTCATGATGGAATGAAAACCTACATTTTTTGTGCGATTTTACCAAGAGTCCAAAAACGAATTTAATCCTGTTTAAAACCATGACCTCAAATCTGCGTTTAAGCTCAGTTCCATTATCAAAATATAATGTTTTAATATCAATAAGTGTTCACATAATTATATTTCTAAGTCTATTATGAGGGAAAGTAACAAAACCGTATTCATTGCAGGGCGTATACAAAGTGAATGAAGCGATAGATGAAATTTTATATGAGACAATTTTTTTTGTTAACAAAAATAATATATGTTAATAAATATCTTTAAATAAACGATTTCAATTAAAACAAGGAACTTCAAAAGTATATTCAGCCCCATTCACTGCAATGAGACCCCCAATGACGAAGTAGAGATTTCACTAATAGAACGATATAAATATCATGACTTAAATTTGACGTTCTTGAGAAAAAATTTGAATCAAGATATTATATGCAAAGTAAATCCAAGCGCCTAATGTTTTCAGTAACGCAATTATTAACAAGCGCTCATACGAGAGCAGTTTAGTGGTCATGTGTGTTGCCTTAAAAGCAGAAAGTGTCGTTTTTAAAACCTGACTACGGGCAAATTTATCATGAGTTTTCAACTTAAGCCTCCGGCTCTGGTCATCGTATTGGTTCTTAGAAGTCCCCGATCCGCACTGGAACAAAGTAGAGATCCTAAGAAGCAAGTCTCGATGAAGAATAAAAGACTAGGAGGTTATGGGTCAGTAGTGAGATGATAAACGCCAGTCACAAGAGAAAAGTATTTTTTTATAAAACACTACAAAAATTATACAGTTGTTTGTTCGTATTTTTAAAAATTTTTCGTACTTGAATTCAATACGCTCGGCCACGTTTCGAATTGGAACGCGTTGATGTCTAATCCTTAAAAATCTAGTTAGAAGTATTATAACTTCATCCGACTGTTCATAGACTCTCCTTTCATAAACATCGATTTGAATTCTAGTTTATAAACTCCTACATTTATATTACTATTTCACATTTATAAAAAGTTTAAAATTGAATATGAATATGTTTAATAAGAATTGTAAATATAGCTCCGTTCTCCAAGCATACGAAGTAATTATGATGAATATATGTTACGCATTTTTTGAAGAATAATTGAATAAACTTGCTGTGATTACTTTTATAAAAATATACTTAGATTTATTATTTATATTCTTAACTTAAAAGATATTCAGATCAAAAAATAAAAATTAAAAATAAAGTGCGAGTAAGTTCATATACTGAAAATACAGTGAAACATAAGATTTAAAAATAAGCTAGGCTGGTCGCTAGTAGATTACAAAGTGAGCAGTTATAAAGTGGTAACTAAGAATCGACAAATGAAAATGGCGATTCGTATATGGTGATGGCTATGAAATAAGTTCGGGGAAAAATTTTTTTTATATTTTTTATACAAATTTAATATAATTTTTCATCATATTTTATTTACATTTATTTATAATATATAAACCATTTTGTTCAACAACTTGTTGAAATTTTGTAGGTAGTGACCAAATCCCATTGCTGTAAAAATTTTATGACTTTTGAACAAAAAATTGCAACTAGTAGTTTTGACAGTCCCCTTTTGATTTTAACCGAACGTTATCTAAAAAATTCTCAAGAGACCAAAACAGATGAAAATTTGAGGGAACAAGGTCAGCGCTGTATGGCAGATGAATTAACACATTCTAAACAAACTATCTAAATATTTGCTGAGTGGTTAAAGATGTGTATAGTCTGGCGTTGTCTTGGTGTAAAACCACGCCCTTTCTTTCTGTCCGCCCTGTTATTACGGCCGTTTTTTCTCTACTACTTGCTTGAGTCTCATCAGCTGTTGGCAGTAGAGATCCGAAATCCGAACAGTAAAAGCTCATAACGAATAAAGCCCTTCCAATCCCATCATATACACAGCATCAACTTATTGCGAGTTAATCCGGGTTTCGCTAGTTTGTGGTGCTTGCATGCCTTATAAACGTCATACTTTTCGCACGTTCTTGAAGTAGGTAATCTATTATTGATCATCAGTGATCAATCTTTTCTCAAACGGTTTTGATGCATTACACTTCAATAGAGATTTGGAAATGAGTAAGCGATTCGTTACATTTCTTTCAGTGAGTTCGTGTGGAACCCAAGTATAGAGGTATTGAGCTTTTATCTATATCTAGTTTTTGTAAAATGGATCAAAACTGTTTTATAGTCAATTCTCAGCTCTTCAGCTGTGTCATAAGAAGTAATATGCCGATCTTGCGCTACTTTTTCGAAAATGGCATCGAATTTAGTCATAACAGGTCGACCAGAGCGAGGTTCATCTTTGACATCAAAATTGCTGGACTGAAAACGCTTGAACCAGTTTTGTGTTACTCTTGCTGACACTGCATTAAGTTCGTAAACTTAAATTTTTTTTTTTGCGGTTTGTGTCTCATTTTTCCCTTTTTTGTTACAAATCTTCAAAATGTATTGTTTTCTTTTGGTGGACAAAAAAAAAACAATAGAAAAATGGCGTAAAACCGTTTTTATTCTTTTTTTAAAATATCAACTATTTAATGGTAGCCGGATACAATCAGCACAGCGAACAGGATTTTGCTGCAAATTTTTACTTAAAACGTACAAAAATATTTTTTTTCCCAAACTAATATACTGAAAAAGTACTCTGTGGTTATGAGACACTTCAACATCTGTCTTATCTACGCATTTGTATTACATAAACGACGAGGCGAGTGTGTTGACGCACGACAATTAAATTGCAAGGAAATATGTTTTCATATTATTGCTAGCGAACGCTGCTGATTTCATCAAAGCACGAATAGACAAACCATTGAATTATAATTTATGCGAAATTACAAGCCTTCGTAATTTAATTAAGCCTTAATTAATACAGCGAATTAGTGTTTATTCAATTGATAGATGTAAACATTTCAGATTCATAAAAGTTTTTGGAGAATGTAGTTGGATGAATTTATATTTCGCCCGGAAAATAGCTAAATGTTTCACTTGAACGTTAAAATAATCTGATTGAATCGTGAAACATGTATACAAAACATAACACGGGAATATAATAGAATATTAGGTACGTTTTCTATTATTGTTTTAAACTTCTTGAATGTAATTTACTTTGTATTTAAAATGTATAATGAAAGTTTACCGAATTTAACAAATAAAAATTAGAGCACTGAATTGAATAATGATTTAAAAAACCAACTTCCTTCTCAAAATTTTCCTGAGTTGCCACCCAAGTTCTTTATAAATTACGATAGGTCTGAGCAAAACAATAATTGATAACTTTACGCTATTTTATAATAACTTAATTACGTATTTCACAAATTTACCTAAAAAATACCGTTTATTTGACATCGTTTCATTATAAAAAGTATATTACTATTATTAATATTTTTTTTTTTGATAGGTATTCGGTTCGCGGATACAAGTTATGATTCAAGTTTATTTTGAAATATCAAAATTTAAGCCTGTACGTATATGACCTTTGTAAAGTAATGATGTGTGTGACAGATAATTTATAAAGTGAAACTCAGTGTCGCTTTTCCATTATTGGCCAAGTTATAACTTACTTTTAAATATTTGATTTTCTCTTTTATTTATAACTTGACAAAAGGTCAATATTATTACTGTTATTATTAGTATCATTATTACTATCATCACCGAAATTTCAACCCTTCACCTATCTCTCGGTTGAACTTCAAATCGTCGTATAAAATTAGAGTCAAGACCGCCTACCAACAGAGACCTGTAATTGTGATGTATCAATAATTCTTGATTCACGACTTATCCAACGAAGGGGGTGAGCACGCAACACTCGGTCGGTTCCATCGGTATAAAACGTCCTAAGCCAGACACGGCTGGGTATTATAAAAAGACGCGCGGTCGCACTGCGCACAAGCAGTACTCAGCTTGGGTTTGCAAATATCTACTGCTACGAATAGCGTTAAAAAATATAAGCTACTTGATGTGAGTGTTTTCCTTTTTCTTATTTTTTTAAGTTATTCTTAAAGTTATAAAGCGTATTTGAATTTGTTCCTTTTTATTGAATTATTTACCTATTTTAAGGCATTATTAACTGTTAATGTACGTTTAAAGAATCAGGAATTCTGGGTACGAAATTCGGAGTAGAAAAACAAATTTTAAGATTTACGCATTTTATCAACTATAATTTGATTCGCTTATTGAAATCAGAGATTAAAGGTACAACATATTCAACATGTAGAATAGGTTTGTTAATTTTTTAAAATGTTCCCTAGACAATGGAAACCTGAGACTTGTTACGATTCTGTGTCTCTGTCTAAGTGTTACGTTTCCATGCCGAAACCGCTGTACCAATTTTGTTGAAATTTGGCATGGAGGCAGTTAACACCAGGGAATGCACATAGCTTACTTTCGGTTTGTTTGTTTGCTTGCTCGTTTGTATGTATTTTCATAGCTCGACAATAGCTTAACGGATATTAATAGTGAATATAGCTAGTGTATTAATAGAGAACACCATTTTGTAGTATATAGGTAAGTTTAGTTTATTTTTAGCCTGTTTTTCTTGTACTTAAAACTCGACAATGACTTAATCGAATTGGTTTGAATTTAAAATGGAAATAGAAGTCGATAGAATTCATTGACACATAAATTGTAGGTGACCATCTATGTTTTTGTATGTATGTGTCTGTATAAAGTAGAAGATTTAAAAAGCATTAATTTCATTTTATTTTGTTGGTCATGCTTACTACTCGCGCTGTTTGGAGAAGGAGCGGTGTTAGAGCGAACGATGAGAATTGAGAGGCTGAGATAGAGGGAGGGAGACGCGGTATGAGAGCTTGACGTAGAAGGACTAGGAAAGTAAGAGAGTGTCAGAAATCCAATTGTAAATATGTTATTAAAAATAGTGGTTTAATAATAATAAAGTCATAGTAAATTAGAACGAACTACGGGTTTTCGTACTGCGTCTTTTGTCAGTATTATATCCTTTTATTGTGAAATCATTAAAATAATAATTTGTAACGATGATTGGATATTTGTTATTTAATTACGCATAAACGGCTGTACGGATTTAGATGAAATTAAGTACTCGGATAAAATATTTTGTAGACTATACACATTTATATTTTATATCTCCCATTAATGAGCAATAATATACATGATACCGGAATCGATGTCGAAAGCGGGATAGATATAGTCATCGAGAACAATAGCGCGATTAGAAAAGAGAGGCACACAGAATGGCAATAGAGAACTAGACCGAATCGGAACTAACTGTGAAATCGGAACTCAAATTGAAAATCGGTTCCGGAATGGTATCAATTATAGCAAGATTGCTCGATATAGAAAATCAGGCATTGATTATATGTTCGCGCGGGCGGAGTCGCGTTTAAAAGACAGTATTCAATATAACTTAAGCTTTTGAATAGCAATCGATAGTTATTGAATAGTTTTAAATATTTAGGTTTCTTCAATAGATACCGAATCATATCAAAACCGCTTTCATACAACGACCTCTTCCGAACCCATAAGTAAAGTTATGTTTGCGCGACGCTGATTTTGAGCATTTTCAGCCAGTATCCGGTCGCTCGATTACGTCATCATTTCAAGGCCACGGACCCGTGACCCACACTATCTCGAAAGGAACTTTAGTAAGGCGATCTTTTCTTGTGGCTATCAATTATAATTTTTGAGAAATGGTCATGCCGTTGCACACAATTTTTATGTGACTCGAATTTCTATGAAAATAGAAAAAAGGTATGTAGTACCGTCGGCGCAGTCGTTCAAAATTGATGTATTGAAGTCGTCATAGTATGGAGAATGCGGGTTCGGACGTAAAGCTTAGCTAATATTACGTAGGCGCAATTAGTTGGCGGCACTGATATTTAAATTAAAAATTAATGCTCTACTGTTTCCTAAGGCACATGCTTCTTCATTATGCACGGTGTGGGTGTTTAGCGTTCAATAACACGACGTTTGGCGGGTGTAGCATTGTGCATACGATTGCATTGCTGTTTTAAATATTAGTATCAGATGCCTGTACAAAGTTTACTGCGCTTACGATCAGCGCAGTTTTGATCTTTTGATTATAATGCAAAATTAAAATTAAGGGTTTTGAGGCTATTTTTAAATTTTTATGTTTGGATAAAGAACGACTTTAAACTCAGGATTAAGCTTTGAATTAAAAACGGTAACAAAATTAATTATACTAAAGAAAAGTAAACAAAATTACGTTTAAATATTATACTATTGTATATTGCGAAATGGCACTCGTCCATGGACTGACAAACAATACCGTCGTAGTCTATGGACAATAAGAAGCAATAAAGATCAAAATCGCCACCTCCAGTTTCTCGATCGTTTTTTTTTAAGAAAAAACTGCTAAATATTAAAAGTATTATGATTTCTTTAAAGTGTTACCAAGTAATCGTTAAGTAGAGATATTTTGAATTTTTTTTTTAAAATAAATAATATTTATACATAAACGATATACAACGTATGTAATTAATTATATCAATAACTAAAACATCGATAAGAAAAACAGAGAGTCAAAATTTCGTTTCCCAAAGACGCAAAAAGCTCAAGTCCGTTAAAAGTAATCTATGAATACTTCGAAAAAGATCAGGAATGGTTCACAAAAAAAAAAAACTAGTGCAGATAACAAAGTCTCTTTTACTGAGGCTTAAGGTTGGTCATGAGTATGAAATAGGTATTGCCACACAATGCCTCGTAAACACTAATGATGTAGCACGGCACTAGACGTCTAGATAATAATATGGCAATTAGATATTTAAATAATGAGACAATGGGCTGTAAGGCATTGTTGATACTTTATCGGTGTGCTCATTTGATCGATTGAAATAAATTGGCGTTGTACCTTTTGTTGTTTGCTGACTTTTAATGTATTAATATTAATCACAATTATTAGTTAAATAATTGTACATATAAGTGCTTTACTAAGGTTAGTAGTTATTTTTATTTCTTCTGTTGTAGACTTTTCTTAGGATATGTCGGTAAGTTATTAGAAATTCCTATTTACGATGTCAGTATGAAAAGAAACGGATTCCTTGTAGGATCACTCGTGTGTCTGTCTGTCCGTGTGTCAGCCGATTTGCTTCGAATCTATTAAGTAGATTCGAAATATGTACTAAACATGTATAAATTTCGGTGACCTAAACACCGACTTGTAACGTAAATAATTAAATTCTGGATATGGGCGTGGATTATTTTTGGGAAACAAACTAGGAAATTAAAAAAAGTTTGTCACTACATTGTGACCTATCAATTAAAAAGGCTTTTCTTATGGGTCTTAGATACATACTTTCATTTACAATTTTAAAATAAATAATATTAGGTGTTGAAAAAAATAAAGAGAATCAACTATTCCCGCATTCTACTTTATTTCCGAAAGCAGTTAGGCTAAAATTTTTGAAAAATATAGAAAACAGTACTTTATTCATAGATTACAGACTACAGTGAAACTTATAAGAAGAGAATAGCTTTAAAAAAACTTTTTAATTTTCTCAATATTGCGCTTACAAATTTACGTCTGCCATTGTTTCAATTACCACAAACTAATTTAGGTTCAAAATAAATATGATACATATTCATCATACGTAACCCTCTCCACACGAGTTCAACTTCCACGTGTTTTTAATTTGACAAGCCAAGATTTAAGTGTTTGCAGTCGCTGATTAGACAGAAAGAGAGAGTAGTACCATTACGTTATATCATACAAAATATGCTTAGAACTTAGTTTATGATATTTGATAGGAATAGTTTAATAGAACATAATCTTTGATATGTTATATTTACCATAATTTTAATCAATTTGAAATTAATTAATACTTCTTTTTGTTGTATATAATTTACATACAATATTTGTATCAATCTTAATTTCATAATAAAGTTATATTAGATATAGCTTACATGAATATTGCAGTGATAAGTATAGCGACGGTATTCAGTGCCAGTCAACTATTGTATTTAGTAGGTTCGATTAATTTTAGTTGAGAGATAGGCGCCTTCTCAGTTTTGATTGGCAATTCTTCTTATTTAATAAAGACGTATCAGGAAATCAAAAGTATCGTTTCTTGGTTTAACAATTTAACCAAAACTGAATTTTAATATTTTTACCTTTACGATTTTATATTAAAGCAAAAATGACACCCGGTCGTGGTTTTATTCTATCATTAAGAGGTATCGCTTTTAATCTATCATATTTAAAATAAAAGTGTAATTGTCTAAATGCAATGTGTGACGACGCTAAGATAGCATGTCGGATTTACTATACATTTCTCAAATGTAGATTTCAACACTATATTCATGAATACGGTTGGTGATGAGTTCTAATAAAATCTCCATATACTTAGAGATACCTATCACATAGGCTCGGTCGTACTCACTTACATACAATTACAAACATATCTAGATACAGTTCGTTGAATCAGCAATTACTTCTACTAACTAAAAGAGCAATAGGTGTTGGCGTTAAGCTTGTGCAACGTATTTTTGGAACGTGGGAGAATTCGCGAGATGCGATTGGCGTATTTTGCGATCTCCCCAAGGCATTTGATTGTGTTTATCACGAAACTCTGATCGAAAACTACATCAATGTGGAGTAACAGGCCATCGACATTCTGAAATTATATTTGAGTAACAGATTTAAAAGGGTTGTTGTCAATGGCATGAGATCTTCAGGATCTGTAGTTCACATGGGTGTACCACAGGGATCAATTATTGGTTCTTTTCTTTATTTAGTCCATATAAATGATTTACCTAGCCATATTAAGGAAGTTCGTGAGATAGTACTGTTTTCATAGTTTGTCCAACAGTCCACTTATAACGATGTGAACAATGCTATCGCTAAGGCAGAAAAATGGTTTACTGTAAATAACCTACTTCTTAATGAAATGAAAATAAAATGTATAAAATTCTTACTGACATGCAAGACATAGATCCGGAACTATTTAAATACGTAACGAAGAATTGGTGTTTGTTAATGCTAACTTGCTCCTGGGAATAATTTTATCATGGAGTCATCATATTAGTAAATTGGCAAAAAGGCTTAGCTCTGCCGCCTACGCAGTCAAAAAATAAGAAATTTATCAGATGTTGAAACTGCTAGATAAATTTATTTTGACTGTGCCCATAGCTTGATGTCTTATGGCATCTTGCTATGGGAAAATGCCATAGACATTCAAAGAATGTTTTTGTTGGAAAAGTGGGCCGTTCGCACGATTTACTATCTCGGACCTTGTGTATCTCTTAGAAATAAGTTTAAAGAAATTGAAATCTTAGCTCTGGCATTTTAATTCGTTTACGAAATTTTATTATGTTTTTAAAAAAATATAAATACTTAAAGAAATAGTGATCGACATAAACTCAATGCAAGAAATAAAAATGAAATAAGTTTCATGTTAGTCGACTATGAAATGTCACAAACTTATTCAGAGGATTATGTGTGCGCATGTTCGCATAAATTTAAGAGTGTTATTAAACAATCACTCAGTAAAAAAGCGTATTTACAATTTCCGAATATTTAGAAGACAAATATCCACGGGCGTAAGCGGCTCGAATTCTTACCGGGCAGTTTCGTTAATTAATGGTTTTGTATGTGTTTTGACTATGCATGATGAAATTAGAAAATAGGGACCCTTAAGTTTCTTGCTCGTTCTTAGCGACAAAGTTCTTTCTTACTTTGTCGCTATTAATTTAGTTAGTAAAGTGTAATTTAATAATCTATGAAATAAAAATATTTTGAATTTGACTTTGAAATATTATGATATATACAGACTATAAACTTCCTTATTAGTTGTAAATTTCACAGTAGTCTTTCATACCTCAAATCCCAAAGGAAATTAAGCATTAGCGTTTAATTTTAGCAATCATTGATTAAAGCGATTTATGTATTCTTATTACCAATATTATTATCACAGGGTCAGTTCTGAATTAGTTATTTATTTGATATTCCCAGATCGACCATGAAGTTCTTCGCGGTGTTGGCTTCGGTCTGCTGCGTCGTCGTGGTGACGTACGGCAGGCCGGCGACCACTTACACGGACAAGTGGGACCACATCGACATCGAAGAGATCCTGGAATCGCAACGCCTGCTGAAATCCTACGTGGACTGCCTCATGGATAGGGGGCGGTGTACCGCCGACGCCAAGGATCTGAAGGAGACCCTGCCCGACGCTATCGAGCACGACTGCTCCAAGTGCACCGCAAGGCAGAAAACGAACTCGGAAAAGATCATCAGGCATTTCATCAACAAACGCCCCGATCTTTGGAAGGAGTTGTCGCAGAAGTACGACCCCAACAATGTCTACCAGGAGAGGTACAAGGACAAGATTGAGATGCACAAAGACAACGCCTAAAAGAAAGATAACCACGTTTTTTTGCTGTTGCGGCATTCTTATAAAATCAATAATTGAAGATTTTATTGCTTATTATTATGATGAATATGTAATGGTATATGAAATTCGATTTAGAATAAAACTGAAAGAATTAGGAGGACACTTTATTTTTGACATTTTTCTTATAACACATGCGACACATTTGATACTAAATATTTTTTGAATTCCATAACTTTAATGTGAAAAATTAATTATTTAGGGTAATTTAATTACGTACTATTCATGTTAAATGTTGTATTTAAAATGACAATAAATTTGACTGAATTATTTTCTAAGATTTATATTTATGGTGCGAAAGCTTTATTAGATTAGATTTAGACTTTAAATATATGTTTGTTTCTGAATTAAACATAGTCTCATTGCACTTATTATTCATGGTAGTGGTCATGTCTTTTTTTGATAACAATAAAGGTCTTCAACAGCCGCTAAGTAAAAATTGAAAAAGAAAATCATTTGACATGCCGAAGAGAAAAATGTATTAAAATCTTTTGTGTTTGCTTATTTATATATAGATTACGGATGTGCTAATTTTTATGAGAGACTAATCTTGGGGAAGCTCTAGAATTTCAATTTAAAATGTGACAAACAAAACAGATTCGTTTCTCGCGCATGTACTCTACATTAATGTATGTGATGTTTTATATTTCACATTACAAGTTGGTCCCACTGATCAGCATATGTCGAACTATACAAAATTTGCTCATATTATATGTTAATATGGCCATAGAAAGTACAGTCGTACGATAAATTTAATTTTATCACATTAAAATAAATTTAGTACCTCAACTTACGAACTACGTTAAATACGACAATGATGATTTTTATTGTGATGTACGCAGTAGCACTTAACGGAAAAAGCGCGAGGGTACACAAAAAAAATGGCCAAAACGCGTTTTAATCTATAAAAATATAATTTGTATATCGATAAACAAATTTCAATTAGTGAGATGTCATTATAAAAGTGTTAAATATGCATTGTATTAATCGCCATTAAATCTAATATAACACAACACTGAATTATCTTTTTTTGACACAATCATTGGGAAATATAATGCGATAAGAAAATTAAATGAAACGTAAACAAAGATTAAAAAAAAAATTGAAACAGTGGACCGTTTATTGACGTGACAACGTCTTAAATTAGGTTGCGGCTGGGAGTCACTTTGAAAGTGTAACGCTCGGTAACGTAACGATGAGTCACCGAACGAGAGAGGCCCGCCGATCCTGCGTCTCTCCCACTCAACTATGATCGGTCTGCCGCGCGCGCAGCACTAGAGATTAGTGCATAGCTTGCAAATGTATTGCAAGTTATTGTATGTATATTTGTATATAAATACGTATGTATGTGTAAAGGTAAAAATAAAATTTTGTTAATATGAAATTCAGTGCGAGATTCTTTGTATAAATTAATGTTTTAAATATAATTCTTTGTATAAATAAATGTTTTAAATTGTTACTATTATTTCATCCTTCTTCCTACTATACGAATGAATATTCACATTAAAATGATTTTACCATTCAAAGTCGTTGTCACGTAAAACTTTCGCCCGTATACCGACTTTACAGGCAACCAAATTTTTTTATTCTCGATTTCCTCGAGTATGGTAGATTGTAAATTTTGACGATGACACGTAGTCCGAATTATAAGCGTAGTCACAGTTTGAATCTCTGACGACTAAGTCTCACGTATTCTTTTCTAATTTTTGTTCCGTAATCACCCGTCTTAAACAATAAACCTATATTACGCAGTGCGAGGAAACAATTCTTTCCCTCGCGGTTCAATCTTCCTCTTTGATGAATCTATCGAAAGATTCTCTATACTTTTTGTCCTTGTCGTATCTCTGTACCAGCTCCTCCCAGACCTCGGGGTGCTGCTCCATGACCGCTCTGATCACGGTCCTTATCAGTTTCTTCTGTTTCGGCGTGCATTTACCGCAGGATGTCTCCAACGCCTCTGGTATCGCTTCTGAAAAATAAAATCATAAAACAGTCGGTTGAAGTTTATGGCGCCAAGTATTTACAGACATTTAGACAAAAACTTTTTCCTCGACCTTAAACATTTCTGGCTATTTATTAGAAAAAATTGTGCCTGCTTCGCTGACGATTCGCGTGTGTGCAAACATTATTGTTCATTGTGAATGTTAATCTATGAACTTTTATGCGAATGAGTATTCCACCTAGTTGAGCGTCCTAAGGACAGGAGAAGTTCCTGTCAGACCAGGCAAAGGGACGTCGAGAGCAACGAAAGGTACGCTGTATGTGATTCCGGAGACATTGTTACAATTATCAAGTCCTGTCCGCGCGCTATCTAACACTTACGAATTCATTTTACGTGCCTATTGAGTAGGTATCTAAGGTCCTTCGAAAGGGTGTGATTCACCAGTGTTATCAAACCCTACCAAAGGACAACAGAAGAAAATGTAATCGAAATTTAATAAAAACACTGATGTTACAATAATATTTAGGGTAACTTACACTACTTATCGAAAATGAATTTATAAAAAAGTATAGAAAATACTTAACAACTTTAAAGTTTTGTGAAATCGGTAGCGTATCAGTCGCCACGTTCGATATATATATTAATATGTATTTTTTATGATATATATGTATTATATATATTTTATAATAAATATATATTTATATATTTTTTATTTTAATATATACATTAATTTTCGTTAACAATTTATCACCTGAATTACAAGCAGTGATAAAGTAGTATGAAACGCACTGGACAACTGGTACGTATTCTTGTCATTTCTTTCATTTATTCACTATTAACACCGACACAAATGCAAATGCTAACTTCTGATGGATAATATATACTATACATTATGTAATAAATGCATTATAATATGCTACATTTTAATATTATGTAATTGCATACATAAATAATAAGGTATTGGAATATTTATTAAGGGAAAAATACTTTTAATTTACTCTTATCAGAAATAGTAAGTAAAGAGTAAATTGAAAATCCCTTCACCTACTTCAAGTAGCAAACCACATTTATTTTTTCTCACTTCTGAAGTCTTTGGCTTCAGGCGTGCAGGGCCCCTGCTCCAGGAAGCACTTGGTGTAGCCAATCATGATGCGGTCGTTCTCCAGCAGGGGCTGGATGTCGAAGTCGTCGTACTTGGCGTCATAGAAGTCGGCAGCAGTCATTGCGGCCATCGTCGTAATGAGAAGCATTTGTACTGGCAACATTTTGATTCTGGAAATTTTATTGATAAAACACTCAAGACCAAATATAGAGCAATTAATTCACTGGTCAACCATGTTTACTTTGAATAGAGCGTGTAGTTACTATAAGACATATGGAAACCGAGTAGTTGATGTCTTATTTTGAAACGAAAAAAATTCTAGCTCAAGTCTTACCACAAAATCATATAACACACAGCAGTGTTTGTTTTTAGTAAAATATAGAAAGCTGTGAAAAGGACCTTTAAAAACTCATTGTCCTTATTTTCTTCTTTTTCTTATTTTTATTTTATTATTAGTCCATTAAAAAACATTATATTATTTTTTCATATGTCTGTTTCCACCTTGCCCTCAGCGCAGTAATGCATTGTTATTTAAAGGTTGTGGGCTGTTTATTAATGTGGTTAATGTAAAAGGTGTCAAAATAAAATAATTTTAGAAAGAATTTACTAGCGTATTTCTCAAAAATTTCCTGTAGCCTACATAATTATAAGAAACACAAAAATTGATATAAATAGTTAAAAATCTCACTGTGAAAAAGGGTGACACAAGTTACTCTATCAAAATATTAATTCTTTAAACTCATATTAATCAACAGTTACATGCAGTCGAATGTTAACTGTAAAATCTTACAAACATATATTATACATATATCCTTAATATTAATTAGCATAATCAGTTGAACTAAAAATAATTGCAGTCCATCATGTTTAGAAAATTTAGACATTATTTTGAAAAAATAAAATAATGCGCTTTTCGATAGGTTATATTCACCTTTTTTTGTTTTAATATGAATATGGCGTCCTAATAATGGGCGCCATCTTGAAAATACTGTCATATCTTTAATTCTACTAGCGACCCTTCATCTCCCATGACATCATCATACTTAACTTTGATATGGGATGTATATCGGGTGTACTTCGAGACATCGATATCATTATTCCAAATTTTTTTTTTTATTCACCGCATACTCTCTTCAACTATTTTACAGTTGTTCTTTAAGAAAATCTTTCTTAATAGGGCTTAAAATACTTTCTTAATAATATACCGCATAGACTTATATATTGATGACTTCGTTATAGAATTATCGGTTGTCGATATCTTCCGCGCAGTCGGCAACAAGCAAGCGTGAATTGTTTAAGGATCATTTTATTTAAGTTAAAAATGGCCGTTGTTTGAAAAACTAGTGCTGATTGGAGCCAAGGGGTGGATCGGTATCGAAAATCACAACCGTAATCGGATCGGGACTGAAATCGATGACAGCAACGGAACTGAGGCGAACTATAGAGTCGTTATTCGACAACGTGCAGTTACAATGGGTTGAAGACAATGATCATAAACGGGATATGAACCGTCGACATATTCAGAAATAGGGATCATTTTAG
This sequence comes from Eumeta japonica, assembly GCA_005406025.1. Lineage (NCBI taxonomy): Eukaryota > Metazoa > Arthropoda > Insecta > Lepidoptera > Psychidae > Eumeta > Eumeta japonica. The sequence goes on from BGZK01000028.1 coordinate 154,261, forward strand.
ATTAACGACATATAACGAGAAAAAGTATCGTGAAACACTAAAGACAGACCGGTGGATAATGAACTGATACCACAACTGTTCTCTTTTTTCGAACAAAGATACCGAAAGGAAAGTATTATATTATTATGTTCTACTGTATACGATATTAATGCTTACGATACTTTTCTGTCGGCCGTTAAGGAGTATTTGGAAATTTATTAGTGATTTTTAATTCCTTTACACATATACAACGATACACTCGGTTTAGTGCAATTTATTAGCAGGAAAAACTGTTGCGTTCATTTGATTGCAGGTTTCGTCTTGAAGATATGCAGATTGAAGGTTGTGTAGCGTTTAAAAGGAAGTGAATACACGTCGTGCATTTCCTGTATAGAGTATTGTTTGATAAGTGACCATTGGCGAACATTATGAAAAAAAAAACGTTCTTTTAATACTTTTAAATTAAAGCAGATGAAAAGTTCGACGTTCGACGTAAATTTTCGGCAACGTCTCTTATTTTAGATCTAAGAATTAACATTTAAAATATCTTTAATTTGTATTTGGAATAATGTCTTAAATATTTCATTTAGATATAAAATTATAGGACGTTCATACAAATATCTTATTTAAATAAAGTCTTTGATTGTAACATGATTACATAATTAATGATTTTAGCGTTTGTTCAACAATAGTTAACAAGCTAAATTACTAGGCAGATTCTGTATAACATCCGTCGCACATGTGACGAAAAACACAATCAACAGCAAATGAACGTTTCGTAATTTGTCCGTCTTCACTTAAATTGTATGGGGATGTCATTTAAAATAAAAACCTAGAAGTATTACCACAGTAGTAGCAACAACGTATAACTACGGAACACGGTAACGACCTAGATTGTTAAAATATTAGAGTGAAGTTGACTTCGCAACATATTAAGCATTAATCCTTCAAATCTTAAAACTTTTGTTAATTTGTACTCACTTAAGTTCTGAGAAGTATTTTTGTATTTCTCCCTCGCTTATTTTTGGATATATACAGCGATATCCAGAGGTTTCTTTTATATTCCTCACTAGCGTCCGCCCACGGTTTCACGCGCGTGGACGTAGAATGTATTCTATCACTTATCGACCGATCATGCCGCCGACCACGATCCCGATCTCGATCCCGCTTTCGATTTTTATTCTGGTTTCGATTGCGATTCTAGTCTATATATATCGGTTCTGTCTTTATTACGTTCACGCAAGCGAAGCCACGAGTAAAAGCTAGTAACTTTATAAATTACGGGCTATCGTTCTGATTGTATCAGTTATGATACTGTTAAGTTTTAATTTTAGTAGATAATAAAGCAGTTTTGATTGAGGAGCTATTCAACTTAAAAGATTATATTAAAACAATATATACATATAATTAAAGCAAAATCTTTAAACAGTTACAGCATTCGAATAAGTGTTGGAAAATGATTATCTGATTAAAACCATTGACAAAATAAATTCGTACTTGTTTTTAAAGTATGCGTAGTCGATTTAGTATTTTCCTATTGCAGTTCAATAGTAGTTTGTTATTTTTAGTTTTTACTCATTAAAAACGTAATCAATGCGTTTTATAGTATAAACGTATTATCCTACTTCTTGAACCTACTTTAAACTGCACCATTAGGAAAAGGAACTCTAAGCTTTTGCTCTTGACTCACCTTATCCAATTTAAATGTTGTAGCTTCCTATAGTAGCTTTTGTATGATGCACCGCAAACGGCCGACAGACAAGAGCTTCGGACTAGCTGGACATGCACAAGTCGCTTCTATATATGGCGTTATTGCCCGTCGTGACCGCAATCACATAGCGAGTAATTACCATCTTGCCGGCCGTGTGTGACATTTAAACGTACACATTAGTGCGTTGACGTGTGCGGCCCGCCGCATACTTCCTTCTGCCAGATCGACCTGTCACCGGTCATCGCGTTGACGGAAAAAACCTTAATGGAAATGTCGCAGGTTTGGATTATTTGTTTTCCAATGAGACCGAACAAAATGGCTGTCTCTGTGTCGCGGTGTTGAGCGCTGTTAGGTAAAAGAAACGAAGGCTAAAAGAAAATAGATGATACTTCCGTCTCATAAAGCGTTTAGCGAAAACTTTTAAAAGTAACAATCAAAGTGAGGGTTTCATGACAGGTTTGTTTCATTTTGATACATGGTTGAAATGTTTATTTTTTTATTTGGCAGCACCATCGTTACTATAAATGATAATATTGTCATACCACATTTAGGTTTAAATTTGTAATCAGATTTAGTTTTTTTTTTATCACAAAATATATCGAACTAAACATATAAAATATTACGGGTAATCGTATCGGTATATACATTTAAAATAGATCACACAAAAGCATCGATGCCTTATCTGTGCATGAAGCACTTCGGTGAAGTTCTGTTCTGCTGGCTGAGTTTTTAACAGTCAGCTGTTTAAGAGTCGACATATATGCATTTAGTGCCGTGTCATCACCGAATAATGCTAGCCATTTCATGCTATCAGGAAACCTGAAATCCCCAAGACTGTGACGAATAGCACTCAGGCGAGGGTTAAAACCCACGTTTTCGTTCACTAGAACCGGACGTTCTTCAAAGAAAAGTCCGGCCTGGCTGATCTCCTTTGAGATCTCGTAGGACCACGTGGAAGACTTTCCCCTACGAGCTTCCATTTTCAAAGTCTGTATTTCTATGAAAGACTCTCATGTAGTTAAATGATACAAAATTCTTTACTCAGCAAATGGACCCATAATGGGGCATGTGCTCGCCAAAATCTACTGACACTGAAAAATTATTGGTGTTGACAAGAAGTAGCACAAAATTCACTTATACCTTATTAACATTCAATTACGGACTGAAAGAAGTTTACGTAGGTTTACAAAGAGCATTAATGCATACAGGACAATCAAGTTCCAGGTGTAACATACAATTCGAATATGTTTAGATATGATTTCATAAGCATAACGATTTTTATTTTTATTATGCTATTTATTAAGCGAAACAAAGACAATTAAAACAACAAGATAGTCCAGAAATATATATTGTCTATCTACAATTATCAAAACATATTACAACGAAAACCGTTAAGAGCAACTTGTCGAAAAATGACATCTTTCTACAGACGAATCTTCATTATAAGTTTCAATTTCGTTTAATTCTCGAGGAGTTCGCTGAACTCCTTCTGGTATTTGCCCTCCGGGTCGTACTTGGCTACCAGTTTCTCCCACAGGTCGGCGTGTTTCTCCCTGATGGCCGATATCAGCTGTTTGCCTATTTCCTTCTGGCTATCGGTGCATTTGGCGCATTTCGTGTCCAGTACCTCTTGTACCTGCTCTGAAAGAGTAATTTAATGATCACAAATGAGAACCAGAACAGCGGACGTTTTTCGTTTACACTATCGAACTTTGGTCGCAGTCATCATTAATTGATTTTAAAGTAATATAGATATATTTGCAATTGAATATACAACGCTTAAAACAGTAGAAATGAAATTAAATGACAACTGTAATTGTTGTAAAAATTAACTGTGCAAATATGCCAGTAACAGTTAATGTAATGTATTATCACTTTAGTTGTACAATGTTTAAGCATTATTTGTCATGTATTTTTATTGTGCTATGCTATTATGTTTCAGATACAAGACCATGAATTACGATTCGTTTATTTGGGAAGTAGTTATTCGTGTATAAAAGTTAAATGAGTATATAATGAACGTTCTTGTATTATCTATTAATCGTACTGTCAATAGCAATTTAAACATATTTTAAAAGGTAATTTTAATCGAATTCTTAAAAAAAAAAGTAGGTTTTATTAACAATTGATTTTAAATGTATAACCATGGATAATGACTTTAAGTACCTCTTAAACTGTAAACTTTATAAGCTTCTAATCAATTTACATTCAGAATTGATATTGAGAAGAGTTGTTAATGACCATTTAGGTCATTAGCTACGTTCACAGTCTAAGTTTTCTTGGACTTTAAAAATGTGCCACATAACTCTTCATCAACAAATAGTACTCGTATCGCAATTGATGTTTTATTGAAGACCATAGACATCAGCCGGCTAGGCGACTATCGAAGATGAAGGTCTAAGTCTTTTATGAATTTGAAGATGCTCCAATAAACTTTCATTTACAAGCAGTACATGTACCGCAATCTGTCGTTTCGTTTCAAACTGTCGTTTCAATGAAGAACGCAAGCATTAGCTGGATAGGCGACTAGCGATGATCAAGGTCTAAGTATCATTGAAATTCGAAGATGCGTCTTAGAAATTCTTATTGACAAATGAATATACATATGTAGTAATTAAATTATTGTTTCATTGAAGATGATGGGTTTTACCTGGTTGAGTAGTTAGCGGTGATAAAAGTCTAACTTTTTTAAACATCGAATGTATGATCGAACAAATTAGATCTGCAACTGTTTCATTGTTTGTATAACAATAGATTATTTTAATGTTGATACAATGTACGTAGTTTTTTTTTATTGTAGTGTAGTGATTATTGTTTAGCTGGATTAAATGGAATTACTTATGAAGAGGAAAACTATTCAAAATTCGATGATTCACTTTTTGGTTCAAAAGCATATTTTCGCATCTGTTTCCTTTAACTTTATCCATATTTGACAAAATAAAAAGTCCTTGTATAAAATAGACATCATAGAATCAGTAATTAAAATCTTTTAAATTATCATTATCAAGTAATTTGTAAATGAATCATTTTTTAAATTGATTAAGGTTCGTTTTTGCCTACCATCATGCGCATACTATCGCGCAATAGCCACTTGTTGAATTCAAAACCTCGATAATGAAATTAAAACTACATATGTCTTGTGCCGCAGGATTTTGCAAATTAAAATCGAAATTGAGATCGACAAAAGTCTTGCATTAACAGAAAATCAATGTTCTACATTAAGCTACGAGTATAAGGAATACTACGCCGATCGTCTTGTGACTCGATGTCACACAGTAAATGACGCCAGAGATAAAAATGGACAAGCACGTAAAAGATTATTTTGTCTTCCTATTGAAAATTGACCCTGGCAGTAAATTTTGATAATAAGGAATTCACAAAAATGATTTGTATCATACTTTTCATAGTTTCCGATATATCGACATGTGGCAGAAGTTTTAAAAAAGTTATATTATCTTGGCGTAGTTGTAAGCATTATTGCATTTATGAGCTAAGTACTATAAACTAAACATCCCTACTAAAAAGAGTAAAGGTAATTATTAGATTTAAAAACGTATAAATTTATTATTATCCACTCATGCAGTGGCCATGTATTTGTTACATATGTTTACTACATTAAAAAAATATATTTACATGTCATTCATATGACATTTGCCATCATCAAATGTTATAATATTTATCGGTTCTCCTAATAAAACTATATTTCATAATTGTTGGCTTAAAACAAAAATTATGCCGGTCGAATGTGCAAAACATACGTCGGGCGGTAAAGGAAATGTGGGTAAATTTTACGAGAGGGAGCCGAGGATATGCGCCGCCGGAATCCCGACATCGCAACCCGACGACGACGTCGCGAGTTGCCTCAAACGATGCCTTTTGCAGGACGAGGTCGATGTCCTTTTGAGGGACGCCGTCCTACCGCCACCTAGGCCGAAACCTTCACCTCCACTTCGACGCCCTGTACCTTTGGACATGCGTTACGCCGGCCCCTTCTGTCACGTAGCGCAATTAGTTAATCCACCCGCAAAAACTAAATTTCAAACGCTAGTGAGTGATTTCAAAGATACCACATATACGTCGTACTGGAAAAAGAACGTTGGGCAAGTACCCGATGAAGCGCCCATGTTTCCCAAGGATTACGACATTCTCGGAACCACTTACGGTAAAAAGCTACCCAATGATGGTCCACTATACGACATTTTAATGCCCAAGGAGCCACTGCCTGATAAAACACCGTATTCTAGGTACGCCGGAGTACAAACCGATCGGTGTTACAAGCCCCCGTTTAGTAAGTTTTTGACGTACGGACACAAAATATTCAATGAGAGACACGGTATTTATGCCAAACGTTGTTTAACTGATAACAACGTTTTGAATGGTAAATACCTTAATAAAGTACTTAACGCGACACAAACAGCTTTTCAAGAATTCCATAAACCCCCATTAGGTGCCGTTCACGAACCCAATAAAAATATAGAGAAAGTTCCAGAGGGTTACGCGTTTGGAGATTTGAAACCACCTGGGAACATTCCAGAATGCTTAACTACTTGTGAAGTAATACCAGATAGAGACTACTTCAAGAAATGCTTGAGACATTTGAACTCATTGCGTAGGAGTTTACATAAACGTTTCCTACCTTCGTTTTTCAACACTTTATATCTCAACTTTAAATACTTTGACAAAGAGAACACGGATTGGTTGCCAAAAAAGACAGTGTACGATTACTGTGAAGCGAAGTTTATAAGACTAGAACAACCCTTGATAGAACACTTATTGAAACTATTAGATGCTTTTTGCGGATCTAATATTAAATATAAAACCTTAGTTAGTCTTATTAACTACACGCTACCTACACCTAAGTTCCCGAAAATTAAAGACATTTCCGATGAATGTTTGTATTTTACAACTACATATAGAGAAATGGTAAAGCCATGCCAGAGATCCGATACTGGACATCGTGCTGGCCTACCCTCCGGAAGGTATCTCGACATGGACTACCCGAAAGCACCTTTCGGATGCTGCAAGGCGGATAACAAGTATTTGCCTCAGGAATCAACTGCGAAGTCACGTCTGAACCCAAGTGTAATGACGCTGATGAATGTAACCCATCGAGACATGTTCGCTCAAAGAGAACAGCAGGAGGTGAAACGAGTATTCGAAGCTGCTGGTGAGATATTTACCGATGAAAAGTTTAATGCTGTTTGGGAAGAGGCAAAGAGACATCATTCCCAAGGTTTGGTATGTTATGAAACGTTTCGTCGCGCTTTGGATAACTACGTGGGCAACTCGAACGTAAAAAAAGACGACGGATCTATGACATCTTAAGGTTTTATTAACGTGATTTTTTTTAATCTTCTTAATGTTTTTAATAATTTTTTGAACTCATATACTATTGTAGAAACGAATATGAATATTTGCATGTGTATTGATATTTTTATTGGTGACGCTCATTGTGATATACGTATTGTGAATGATTTTTTGAACTTTCGAATAAAGAATTTTGATATATTTATTAATCGAACATACAGTAAGTGATAGTTAGAAATATAATTGCAAATTTTGTTTAGCATTTAAGAGGGGCAAACGAGCTTGCAAATCATCAGTGAGGGAGGTGGTGCAGGGTGAATATCTTATTCATGGAGGGTTGGAGGAAGGGGGGTGGGCAACCGTAACTTTCTCTCACTGAAGAAAACGCTATAGCGGAACCTGTTACTTCATGCTAATTCTGTGAGAGTATCTTATTGGTCAAGCCAGCCAATTTTCGTGCTGTATCCATACTGATTACGGCATGGCTCACCACTCAAAAAGATTTTATGTCTCTTAATTAAAAAATAAATAGAAGAATGAGCGGTGTCGGTTCAATGGTCAGTTTCGTTTGCAGAATCAGAAAGTTCGGGTTCGACTCTAGCTACCGCCGCATTGGTTAATGAGTTGATAATTTAAGTCAGATTAAACCGTTTGCCCTGTGCGTAGGAGAGCACGAGTACGGGCCATCAATTCCGAATGTGTTATACTTTGTTAATGAGGACGGTTGCGAAAATATATTTTTCGCATAAAAAAGAAATATAAAAATTATCAACCATTTCTTTTTTATGTAAAAATTTTACTCTAACGCCGTACGTATAAATATTGCATAATAAAATACGATTCAAATAGTCTTCGCCCTTTGGTATTTTTAGAAGTTGATCGAAAATAAAACATTTCTTTACTCAAAAATTATACGTCACTGCTCAGCCTAAGAATTTAGATAAAAGATATCGGACATTTATGGGTTTTAGAGAAATTATTCAAAATCACAAAAAAATAACTAATTAATGCGAATGTTACTAACCCTTAATTTTCTTCACTTGTGATGTACAAGGTCCTTCGTCGAGCAAACACTTGATGTAATTCAATAACAGTCTGTCGTTTTCCAGCAACTCGGAAACGTTGAAATTACTGTCGACTTCAGGATACTTGTCGTCGTCGGGCCTGGCCAAGCAGACGGCCAGCGCGCAGCAGACTAGGACGGTCAACTTGAACATGATGTTTGACGATGAAGGCGTTGAAAGCGATTGTGCTTTGTGCAGCAACAAGGCCATTATTTATACTTAAAAGTTACGGTAATATATTTTTTCCAGTGTTCGTGACTACACCAGGATAATGTACATGATATTGTGGTGATCATAATCGGTATGACGCTGTATATGATTATGTTAATTTCATACCTACGACTGTCAAAAACTTGCGTAATGGAAGAAACCATTAGTGTCTAGTTTTAGGGTTCTGTATCATCTTTAGTCAAAATTGAAATATCTATTGACGTTGTTTTATTTATATACACACAATAGTTTACACCTTAAAGAGGGCACCATTTGTCTGCGTTGCTACGATGCTTTTGAAAATACATAGCTCTTTCTGCTTATCGGTCACGAGTGCTTAAAATTTAGCTCCCATTTAATATAACACTAATTTGATACATAGAACTTGTTTTAGCCCTTTAAAGCTTAGCTGTCGCTGAAGACCGGTTGACTCATCTTCCTCAAACATTTGCTTTATAAATTTGATTAATCCTTTCCCGCTCGAAGATCTTATTCGCTTATCCTTTTCACTCTAACGTAATACATGAAAGAGATGGAGAGTGTAATCCCTTTTTAGAATGCTGCTCTAGAGAAGAATCTCTCTGTAGAAGAAACCCTTCTCTAAGGCAACAAGCTAAACCTATAGATGATCAAACCACTTCAATATACCATTTTTAATTCTAATCACCAGATATTGTTTCAAACCATACGTTTTCTGCACGTCACTATTTCAACTGTCTTGTAAATATTTTTAGCACTCATACTGTATAGGGATTGCAATCTCTATTACATTGATTTTATTTTTTGTTTGTTTAGTCAAGTTCAAAAATGTCACTACTGTCCACGAATAAAGGAAATAAGACGTGGCGCGTCTTAGCACCGTATAGAGTGTCGACTTCGTACAAACAGCGCTTCTACCGATTACTACTACTGACGTGTTATTCGTGTGTATGACGCTCATGGACGCACGCGCCGACACACCGCGAGAGTAGGCTCGGCAAGAGGGTGAACTTTAAGGGTGTCGACGCGGCTTTTTAATGTCTACATACGTATTCTTTAATCTAAGCATTTTATTATAGTGAATTATTTATCACAGAGAAGATATTTAGTTATCTACATTATTAACCAATTTCAAATAAAGAAGGAGGTTCTATGTTCGTCAGTATGTATTTATTTATGTATGTTCAGTGATAACTTCGTCGATTGAAGACCGATTTAAAAACTTTCTTTTGACGTGATAACGTCTTATAAATCGATGAACGCCGGTTGCACGTACGAAAAAGTATGACTCATTGTCGCGTTCCGCCTGAGCCGAGCGTGCGAACGAGAGCGCGGAGCGAGTGATCTCTCTTCCACTCCATCGGCCGATGCGTCCGAGTAGAAAAGAGACAGCAGCCGCACACAACCTACACGTGAATGTTTTGTCAACTGTTTATAAAGTGAAGTGAAAAGTTAATGTGGTTTCCATTGTTTGTTACAACAACAATTACGGCAAGTGATAATAATTCAATTCAATTCATAAAAGTATGCAATTTTTGATAAATGTTTACTTATGACGTCACCACGTAAAATTATCGCTCGTAAACCGACTTTATAGACAACCAATTTTTTTATAATTTTTTTGTTTCATCTCAAATCTAATAGATATGACAGATTAATTGCTAGTAATGTCCTTGGGTAATCAGGATATAAAGAAGACTAATAACAAAATAAAAACTATTGAATTTAATGACGTTGTGATCTCAGCTATGTTGATTGATCATATTCAATTCAATCGATCAAGAAAGTCGAATATAACGGCGGCGTTTTACATAATGTATTATATACAAATCCAAAATCGAATATTTTAATATGTATATTAATGTTAAATTAGAATTCGCTTTGATTGGTATATTTTATAGTCGGCCCGAGTTAGCCTTCGGTGAAGGCAAAACAAAAACCTTTTGATTTGGCTTCACCGAATTACAATACACATCTCCAGGTTTTTCGCTTCGATTATAATATTTTTATGATTATAATGTACTACATAGTAAACGTTTTCGGCCTTACTCAATCATATCAATTTTTTTTCGTTACAGAAGTTAAACAATGAGACCAGTTTGAGGCCCGGTTTTTTTTAATTCCCTCAGATAGTTTCCTAGTATACATAGGATTGTTAAAAACAAACTCTGTGAATATTTAAATTAAATTCAGAAATATTGATCATGACTCACTAAAAAAATTCTAGACAGTTTGTTTAAGGTGGCTTGTCAATGCTTTCCAATTGAGTATTTGAAAAAACAATTATCTAGTTAAGATTTTTTACACAATCAAAAGAAATTTTTGAGATATAAGAATTGTAAAAGGAATATTTCGTATACTTAATGTGTAAATCAGACTTAAATATTCTTTCATTGTCTATGTCAGCACTATTGAACTAAGTGCCATTAGTCAGTTTAGTACCGGATTCAACTCTCTGTGCGGCGCCCTGGCATCTTAATATCTTCGTGAAGCATGTACGTAAATGTAGTACAAGAATTGCAATACGGACTGCAGCAAACATGGGTTCCTTCTTTTTATTTACCTTATTCATTATCATTTAAATATCTTTACTTCTATCGTCGTTCGTAAACAAGCCTAATAAATTAACATTTCCACTTGCTTAGCCCTGTCACCTCTTCCCACAATATCGCATTCAGTGACGTTTTCGCTTCTTTCAAATATTGCGCTTTCTCTTAGCTTATTTTTGGATAAAATCGTTTTATTTTCATTGCCGTCTTTTACAACATGCATGCTGACAATCCAAGAGTTGTTTAATTGTCAGCAAACGGACATTATAGCATTTGTACAGAAATTTATACATTCTTAGTCTACATTCATTCGTAATACTGAAAATTGTTTAGACAAATATAAATGATTAGGTTAGTAAGTGTAGTGATCTATTATTATGCATGCCTCTCTGAAAAATGTATGAATTTGTTCTGCTTCTCTTTTATTATCATAAAAGCCCTATTTATTCTATTATTAAATCCCTTGTACAAAGTTTGACGTACATTCTATTTAAAATTCGTTGTACTATGAAGACATAGAAACATTTTGGACATTATTATTACCAGAATATTTCTATTTATTATCTGTATTATAATTTTGGTCTGTATTGGTCTGCAACATTTTTTTTATAGGATATATAAGAGGCAAACGAGCATGCGGATCATTGGAAAGTAGACGGTCATCACCACCCATGGGCACCCGCAGTTCCCGGGTTCGCAATAAATGGGATTTATTTGTGCGTTGCCTTCCTTTTAAATAGGAATAGGCCCTTTCCTTGACGAGTGCTTCGTCAAAGTTCATTGGGAATACGATCTGATAATAAATCATTCCAGAGCCCCATTGAAAGTGACAGAAAATGGCGCATGAAACTTACGCTAGTTCAACACCATCCATCAAGATGGTGCTAATGGTATTTCCGGAGTGTGGAACGATGACGTAAATCAGCGGTAGGAATGTGGTTGAATTGTTCAGAGCACTTGGCATAGTATACGCAAAAGGTTTATGGAAATCCCATTTTTTTGGAATTTTACCTCTATTTCTTATATCTTATTTTCATCCACAGTCCTTCGATACACAATTTTAGAATATAATTTACTAATGGCGGTGAGGAGAATTATTACTTGAAATTTTGGCTCATCTGTCATAAGACACTCCCCTTAAGCAGGACTCCGGGGCCATTGTACCAGTGAATAGGCACTGCGCTATTCTATCAGTAATCAACCATTATTGTTACAGTAAGCGTACTAATAATTTTTAATTATTAATGGAACAGCCTCACCGCTCTTTAGTATCCGTCTGTCATAACTTTATTTATGTCATTTAACGGGGCAAATGAATATGCTAGCCACCAGATAGTAGATGATCACCGCCACCCTTGGATACTCATAACCTTAAATGAATCACTGGTGCGTTTTTGTCCTTTCATGAAGGAATAGGATATCTGATGGAGGGAAGAGTGAAACACAGGAACTTTTAGATAAAAATAAGAGAGGGGAGGTTGTAGAAGGGAGGGAACGACCGGTACTCCAACTCACCGGACAACTGGATAACTGGCAGGTTGCCCTGTTTTTGTAATTTTGTTGAAGACAATGTTACATTTCTTTTGAATCAAATATTCAGTTTCTGTAGCACTATTTGCTATTGTTTCCTCGCCCTTAAAACTACTTTTTGACACATTTGATTTTTAGAATTCATTAGTCAAATATAAAAAGGCATGCTTATGAATTCATTTAGTTCGTCTTTTGATATGTATTTCACCGCCTTATAAAGGTTATTAAGGCTATAAGTTTTTTTTAATATATCGCAATTTTTTTAATTATTCTTTTTGATATACTGATATTAAAACTAAACTAAACTAATATACTAACAAGGTGTACAAGCAGAACACATTGTTCACAAAAATTATAACCGCTGGGAAAGAATGGTCCTTGAGTGGCGACTAGGAACTAGAGGTCGCAGTGTGGGACGATCTCCCACCGGGTGGACTGGAGACTTGGTTGACGAACTGCCGTTGGCTACTGGGTAGCTATATGCAGTGGACTTCCGATGGCTGAAATGACGTCATCGATGAGCGATAATGTATGTGATTATTTAGTTTATAATTTTGAAATATCTTAGTTAATAACGGATAACAACCATAGTAACGTAGCGTAACGATAACGAAATGATAAGTGCATTTTGACAAAACACTATAATGTATACCGTGTACAGAAAATGTTATGAGCAATAAATTAAATTAATCATAAATTAATTAATGGATTTAAACTAATCATAAAACCTGTTCTCTAAATAAAAATAATGTGTTGTAATTTTATTTCGACGTCTTTGTTTTATTTACTCCCTAAATACATACATTTCTTTCATAATAAACTAATCGTGTATACGTCGGTAGGGAATCACTATCAAATATTGTGAAATATTTATCTAATTGTTTATTACTTAAAGTAGAAATGCAGAAGCAACCATGAGCAACACGTTTGTACAAAGGTACAAACGTGTGCTGAGAAACTGAGTAAGCGTGTTTATGTGTAATGTTTGATTTGGAGTGCTGACGACCCCTCTGTATTATATACAAAGAATATTTTAAAACGATTAAGAGAAAAAATGCAAAAAGAACTATTAAAATTGCATACAAAAAGTGCGTAGTACAATAATGATTTAAGCACCCCTTATTAATATTAAATGTGTTCAAATATATATGTAATTTTAAGTGAGGACTTTAATATGCGAGTTTTTTGTACACAGACATAATTCATATATAAACTTTATAAACAAATTGTAGATAATAAATAAAAACTTATAGGACAGTGGTAGAACCTTTGTATTTCAATGTAATAGTAATCTCAGGAAATATAGAGCGAACGATAATTTATTGCCTAATAAAGTTCTTAGTTTTCACGGCAGAGTCGCACTTGACCGGGGTTTTTTTTAGCTTTTTACGAACGAAACCTTGACCGGTAAACACACAGACGCCGGCAGTACAAAGGGTATTTTGTTTAAATATAGAAATTATCGCGTTGTTTGTCGAATAAATCTGACCACGCCGGCGCCGAGAGCTGCGTTCGTCGTTTCTTCGAGACGGTTCCGTCGCAGCTCCAACTCGAAAAAACGTGTCAATTACAAATGAAGAGACTTATTAGATTTTATACGATCACTTAGTTGAATGTTCAACGTTTGTTCAAGTTAATTCATGTCAGCGTGATCCATAAGGTTGTTTGACATGAATATACCCATACAACTTTGTGAAGACAAACATACGTTCATAAAAGAATAGCAGACACACATTCACAGATACAGCTTTAGACGACAGCTACCCGCCCACTTACTCCCACGCACTCCCGCATGTGTGTATTTATATGATAATTAAAAAGTGTGTTACATTAACACGTTAACGACCATAGTAAAAAAAAATACATATTTTCTCAATAAATATTTTATATCTATAAATTATCATTACATCTAGACTTCGTTAGAAAATCCGTTTAAATAGTTAAAATTATCAGATGAACATAGGTGAGTATTTTGTCACTTAATCAAAGTCCATTTTAGTTTCATTTTTTTTTTTTGATTTGGACATATTCAACAATCATAATTAATTCTAATCACATTAATAACAGAAAAATATAATCAGGTATTACGATTATTTTTATTGACTTTTCAGTGTATAATGAAAGAATTCAATCGAGTGACAAATTTAGACAATGAGAAAATACTGATAAACTACACTTATACACTTACTTTTTTTTTATATAAATTTTAATATTTTCTACGCCATTTTCCGTAGAAGTGGGTAAACGCGCCGCCGCCTACGTTTACTAGGACTGTCACAACGGACGACTCGTCTCACCGCTCATACGGGAAGTTGTCATGTATAGCGTTAATATAATTTGTCACTTTTCGTAGCAACACCCTCTACATACTTCAGACGATAATCCGCCCACAGGACACTACATACAAACATGACAATGCAATAGTCGAGTATAATGCGATAGGCCCTATTCCGCGCGGTAGCGGGGTGATGCGACAGCGGGCTCACTTACTTCTGTTTGTATGTAAAAGGAATATCACACATGTAGTCCAAAGAGATTTAACAGATACTACCCGGACAACCTGGCTTTGCTCGGCGTTTTTTCAGCTTGTCGTGCAAATATTGTCACTTCCCACGAGAACTGCTGCACATGTTACATTTATCTGTGTAAATACGACATCATATAATGACATGAAACATTTACTTACGTAGGTATTTCACTTATGCGTAGCCATCTGTAGTGCATGTAACGCCATTTGTTGTTGAGAAAGAATGACATAGCAATAATGTAATTACCTCAAAATTCTACGAAATGCAGCTAAATATTTTAAATATCCATATAAAAATTTATGTATGTATAAAAATCGTTCACTTAAAATAGTAATATAGGACAGAGGAAATTCCGTGCAAATCAACATTCATATTTTTTGTTTGTTTAGCGTCAAATACGTGTTAATGGGAACGAGAGAGAATTTTTGGCAATCATCAAAATCTTTACAGTAAAACCCGATGTACGTGTTGTAACACCAATATGTATGTATTGAATCTCTTTATGTAGATCCAAATACCGATATTCTTAACTTTACAATAAATTATTTTATTACAAAATTTCTTATCAATAATGCCGTAATCTTACGTATTAAATAGTATTCATATATTTTTTTTATCCTTTAAAATTTGATATCCTCGAGTGTGGCTGTTCTATAAATATTCGTTTCCATTGATCAGGAAATTATACAGCGCTTGTCTGTTGGAGTGGTGGGGGTCGTACTTGTCGAGCAACTCCATGAACCTCGGCTCGCTCTTGGCCCTGATGCCCAGCAGCAGTTTCCGCACTATGACCTTCTGCTTGGGCGTGCATCTATCGCAAGCGGTCGTTAACGTCTCTGGCAGCACCTCTGCGGATATAGGAAAGGAAATAAATAGAAATACAAATAGAAACACAAAAATAAATAAAACAATTCACTAAAAATCGATAAAAGTATAATGTATTCATTTATTTTTTAATAGCTTTGTAACCGTGGCTTCACCCGAGCGGAATTCGGTCTGTTACATAGAATTTTTATCGCATCGCAACCCCCTCCTTTATTCACACTGGTTTAATACTTCTTCAATCCCTCCCTTCTCTTGTAATACTTTCTATAATACGAACATCTCGTGATCAGAAGGTCGAATGTAGTTTTTTTAACGTTGTAGTTCGTTCGTATTGTAACGTCTATAGGTATACGATGCTAACAATCATTATTTATCTTGTAACTTCTCAGACTAGAATTTTAAATGTGGATATTTTACTTCGTATTTCTGATTTAAATCAAATAAAGCCTATATTCTACTCTAAGCCAAGTTGTATTTACTTGTCTAAATCTCACTGGTATTCGTTTGGTAACTTCAAAGAGGTGTGCTAACAAACTGACAGCCAGAAAAAAAAATTCAAATCAGTCCTTCTCCATTTTTCATACATACTTTCGATTTAAGACATATTTAATAAAAATAATAAAAAACATAATCAAAAAAGTAAATAACTGTTGTTGATTATTAATGAACCAACCTATGTAATTTATTCAAGTGCGTTTGGTGCCATATTACCGCTGTTCTCTCCAGTGTTAACTTCCTTCCGATATTCTGTCCGAGTCCGCATTTAGTGCGAATAAAACGAGACGCAAAAACTCACGCACATTTCGTTCGCGGAAAATCTTGTGACGCAACGTGAATAATGAATTGATTTAGGGTCAGTGAGTATTTGGACATGGTGTTAGTGCATGCTAAGTATGGAAATGAAGCAGATGGTAAATAACGTAGCTTATAGTACCTAAGTTGTATTTTGTTCTTGTTTGACGTCTAAGGTCATTGGCATGCATACGACTTAGTTACGCATTGTTGCCGATGCGCGTGCGTAATCAGATGGCATTAATGATACAGAGTGTTTAACTTATTCTTCGCACTAAATTATTAATTTTCATTTTATGAGTCAGGCAGTCTTTTTAAAAATTTATGGTAAAGATTAAATAGGAATATTATGTACTATTACGGACACAAGTGACGTGGTACTATTAATATACAGCTGTATGCATAGAAAAAACTCTCTCGGTGGGTCAGGGAAATATTTTAACGCTACACAAATTGACTTTGTTTTCCTTATGCCATTGATATTTTTAGTGACAAAAGTTCATTAATAAATTACTAACGATGACCTACCAACAAATGTCGGTACAGCTTTCACGTTGACTGTACTTCGCGGATACTCAGAGTGTTATGAATGATTTTTTTTAATTTTAATTTTGATAATGGATATAAGTGGCGGAGTGGCAAGAGATTTACGCTCGTCGAATAGTTTATCCAGCGTGACAAACGAATATAAATACTTCGGTTTGTTATTGATAAATCCGTACGTGCTGTAATATCTTAAAATAGATATCGGTGTTTAGTAAGTAATTTAAATTTCCCCTGAAAATTTATAATTTAGTGACATCCTCCTAATTAGAGGTCTTAGTGTGACTATAATTATATATTTTTTTTATTTATTACTCGATTTTATAAATGGATCTTAAAAAAAATTAAAAACATCCATTTTGTACATTTCAATGTCGTTCCATCCTTTTATATATTGATTTATCATCTGCCAACATGTCACTCCTAATATATATTTTTTTAATTCAGAAATATGCAAATGTTATTTTTCTTATAAGAAAAACATCTTGGAAACGATTACTGTAAACTGCATCTCTCTCCAGAAGATGCGATAATTAATGAATTTGTCTAGTTCAGTATAAATTTCTATAAGGAATTTGGTTACAGAACAGGCAAAATACGAAGTTCTGTTTAGAGTTTTTTTTTGTGAAATCTATTGTTCCTGTTGTAGTCTGAGACACGTGCTTGTTTCTGTATTTACTATATTCTAGGATACTTTTTTCTACCTACGGATGTGGAATACTGAAGTTTGGATGCACAGACGCCGGTGAAGTGCATGTAGGTCTCTACTCCCCTGTCAGTTTTTATTTTTGTAACATTTTGACAAAACACACTGGCACAAATTGCCTGCTGCTGACGTTAAAGCACATTAGATAAAAGTCCTTTTAAAATATGTAGATGAAATACGTCCTTCTATGTAACTACGCTATGTACTCTATTTAGATAAAAGTCCTTTTAAAATATGTAGATGAAGTACATCCTTATATAGAACTACGCTATGTACTCTATTTATTTTTTGTACGCCGTCTTTGATAAGTCTCCTTATAATGAAGCTGTACTCGTATCACATTGATGAGGGCGATTAGGTATTTGTTGTGGACAATGTTAAGTCAAATTATTAAACTGTCGAGTTCAACTCTATTGTTCAATCTATCTATCAACTTAATCTACTGTATAATCTATTATAAATAAATCTTATCTGTTATAAATAAATCTTATCTATTATAAATAAATCTTAATCTATTGTATATAAATCTTAATCTATTATTTGACAATTTTGTGTAGCCTTTTTCCCGACATTTGTTAGCATGTGGCGCCCATTATATTAGTATTGCAAATTTTATCATTTGTTTAAGTGTACCACAAAAGTGAACACATCATCATTTGATACTACCAAAAAGGTAAACATATCATTATTTGATACTACCAGAGGTAAACATATAGCTCTAAAGTGAAGTCCAAAATCATCAACAAAATAAGAACTACCCTTAAGAACCAACCCTTAATTTTGT
The DNA here is from genome assembly GCA_005406025.1 of Eumeta japonica. Taxonomy (NCBI): domain Eukaryota; kingdom Metazoa; phylum Arthropoda; class Insecta; order Lepidoptera; family Psychidae; genus Eumeta; species Eumeta japonica. Next base: position 172,768 of record BGZK01000028.1, read on the forward strand.
ACGCCTCTTGCATAAATATTGTCCATAGTTGGTTATATGTTTTTTTTTTTTGTGATTCAATGTTTAGAAGTGTATAACGTTAAAACACATAGTGTGTAATGTCCGTTTATTTTTTTTTAAACACATCACTTTCTATTTGGAGCAATATAGCTTTTGTATCTTTAAGATGATGCAATCAGCGGTCGACTAATAAATGCGATAGAAGGAGATAATAAAAGGTGTGATCTAAATGTAATCATAAAGTATAATGTAGTTAATGTATTGGTGTGATAATAATACAAGAAAATGTTTTAACTTGAGGAAAAACAGGTGAGTATGATCTAGAACGAGAACAGAATATTAAAAAGATGAATATAGTTATACCAACGGAAGAACTGATGTGCTGATGCGGAAGGTTATTTTTGACATTAAATCTAGTTAAACTCATTTTTTTATGAATGACCTTTAGCACTTAAATTCCTTTAGTACCCGGATAATCGAACTTTCCACGGCGTCTTTTGAACCGATGGTGGGAAAATGATAACTTTCCTGTGGAAAAATATTCGTTTTCCAGTAATCGATATATAGGCAAATAATGTAGCATGTATATTGCAATGTAAGGAGAATCAATAACTATCTCAAAATCGTACTAAATAGGTCTAAATAAAACAAGCTTAGAATTTTTGATTTTTAATTTTTTTAAACATGCGTGTGTATGTGTGTGTTGACCTTTCATTAATTTTGAACGGATTAACCGATCGATATTGCAATTTATTGCATTGTATATAATTGCATTGTACGACATTGCAACGTAATTTGATCAACTCAAACTTTTTGAAAATTTGAATTAACTCGGTTTGGGAGATTTTGGGATTTTTCCAAATATAAAGTTCTTTAAGAAATTTTTTTAATTTTTAAAGTAACTTTAAGACTACTCAACCGATCGACACCATATCTAATCAAATGTTTACCCCAAATATTTGCTTCGATTGCCATAAGTTGTATAAAAATCGGCTAACCTGTTCAACAGATTAAGTTGAAAAAATCTTTTTTGAAATTGTTTCTTTACAATGTTTTTAAACTACTTTAAGATAAATTCTAAAGTCTATCCAGCTCGTCTATTTACAAAAATAACAATAAGTGTCGCAAACGGCATCAAAATCAGTTGATGCATTCAAGATATATCGGTAATGAAAAATTAGAGAAAAGAGTTTTATAATGTAATTTGTGAAATTCTTGATTGATTAATCTTTGGAACTCGGTCATCTTTTATGCTTCAAAACTTAAGAACTGTGTCGAATGCCCTAAAATCGAATAAAGCGTTCGAATGTCATTGTAATAGAAAATATAAAAAAATAGCGTTCTTTTTTTAATCAATTTAGGTTTGATTTTTTATTCACTGATTTTTAAACAAATTTACATTGAACTCTAGGGGCTCGTAACCTATTTTAACTACATTTTTTATTCCGGAGAGCTTGAAATAGCATTAAAATTTACTGCCGTTTAAATTCTTGGACGCCAAAACGTTCGAGCTCAAAAGCTCAAAAGTGGCAAGAACTTTCAGGGGTGGCCGGCAAGGTAAATCGTTTTTTAATTTTTGAACTCAAGGCGCTCAAATACACATTAAAAATATCATAGCGGGAAATTTTTGGGGTTGGCCTGTGGGTATAAACGAGATGAAAAAAGTATGAACCATTATTCCTGTTTGTTTTTTCTCGTCTTTCTAGAGAAGAAGAGCATTAGATAAACGTGAAAATTACTACTTTTTGAAGTAAAAAATTATGTTAAGAAATACCTTTTTGAAATGCATCAATAACTGTTATCTCTTACTTTTGAAATGTTTGCCGTCCTTAGTGCAAGGGCCCTTATCCATGACGCACTTGTAATAGGCCAGGAGCACTCTCTCATTCTGGATTATCAGATCTGCGTTGAAGTTGTCATAGCGCTGATGGTGCTGAGTGGCGGCCAAGGCAACCAGCAACAGTAGAGAAATTGACGATTTCAACATTGTGTCACCTGAAAAATTAAATGATTATTGTGTAGTTGGGCTTTTCCATTATAAATATAATACATGTTTATAATTGTTGTTATTTTTTAATATCACGTAGCTTTTCGCGAAATGATATTGATTGCTTTCAATAAATTGGAACATCCTGCTATATAAATGTGCAGCGTCTGTCTGTGATTGCATTTTTTTTGAAAAATTTCGTGATACATATAAGTTTTGTGACTAAGTAATTCCAATTCTAACATTTTTTAAATTCATGTCTGGTCTGTCTTTCTGCTTATGTGTTCTTTTATAATTTAAGAACAGCTTGACTGATCATGATGATAATTCGTATACTATAAGAACATGTGATCGTGCATATGATAGAATACTGTCTGTCTGTTTGTTTGTCTTTTTATAACTTAATAACGGTTTGACCGATCGTAATAAAAATTAGTATACAGTCAAAGCATGTTATTGGTAAATAATAGGCTATTGTTTGTGTCTGTCTGAATACATGTTCTTTTACAACTTAAAAATCGTTAGACATGTTGTAATGAAAATGAGTTTTCAATTAGAACATGTGATTATATAAATATTAGGCTACTCTTTGTCGGTCTGTCTGTCTGCTTGTATGTCATTTTACAACTTAAGAACGGCTTAATCGATCTTGATGAAAATTGGTGCAGTCAGGACTTGTGATCGCAAAAATGATTACCTAGATTAAATGCGTCTTTCACAATTAGGTTTGGGGAGCGGAGTTGTGTAAAATATAAAAATGAATGTGTATTTTGTATCTTCATTTATGTGTTCATACTCACTCATAATCATACGATTGGTCTGAAACTGGCGATATTTTAAATTCGCAAATGGGAAGATTTATGAAAAAAGGAAACTAGCATTCGTACCCGACGTTGTGCTGCTGTTGAACCGAAATTCTAAATCGATGCTAAGAATTACTTCATTAATAACAAACTCTTTGAGTAAAATAGATTAACATTTCGCTTTGTCATCTTTATGTTTGTGTTATTAGAGATACTAAAAATTTCTTTGCTCATAAGAAGTAACGTTATCCGTAAGTAATACAGTATATATTTTATTTTGATAGCAGAATTTGCTTCATACGAAATAGAATTTCGACCGGTAACGGTATTGAAATTGTAAACGGGACGACGATCAGAATCGGAAGCCGAGACCGGGAGGGTTCAAAAGCGAGAACTATACGAAGATTTTAATAGACTGTAGAACCAAAATTAGAATCAAGATCGCAACTAGTGTGACGGACCGGGCGCATGCGTATAGAACGCTTAACGGCCCGTTTTTGGTTTTACTGATCGGCTGACTATTCGCAGGAGCGGCGCCTCGCAACTTAGGTCGTCGAAATAATACCTCTGAACACTAGGTGTCATGTGTATAGGTGCACCTCTTTGCAGAGTTTCTCTTCCGATATGCCGAAACGTACGTTAAGTACTATGGTGGACTGCAAACTAGGTGCAATATTGAGGTAGTGCAGGCAGAATGCAACATGCAGCTGCTTTTTTGTACTATTTCTTGTAATTTCCGGGTTTATCCTTCAAAGGGCGACCAGTTAGACGGGGCGAATTCAGTCCAATGAAATCGAAGTGGCCCAGATCTCAAAATCTGTCCTCGATCGGAAGCCATATCGTCGGGGCAGCTATGCTAATTTTTGACATCGATTTCGGGCCTGTAACTGTAACGGGCGCCGCTATCTGGCGCCCCTAAACGTCTACCGTCAGCGGGTGTGAAGGAACGTGTCAGTCGGGAATAACTAGAATCTGAATATGATAAGATCAGAATTGGTTGCGGAATCAGGTTCGAAAACGGGATCCGAATTGGAACCCAATTAAATCTAAACTAGGTTCACAATCGAGAAAAATCTAATATTAAAACATACTTTCGCATTGAGTCACGCAAAAACACTTAAGTAATCGAATTTAGTAAACTCTTCCATTTTGCAACGCACACAATAGTCACACTTCTTAGTTACAATAGTCACATTGGGCAGAGTGATTATTCTACTATTACTAGTCACATTAACGACTAAATTAACTATATCATATGAAGGAATGTAGTCTAATCTAAAGAATTCATTCTACCGCGACAAATACTTTAAAACATTGTCAACATTCTTTTGTTTTTAACACAAATAAAATATAAGGAAAATTAGATAGAATACGCATGAACAACACAATAATTTGACAACAATTAATATATGAATATTTATTATCGTTGGCAAATAAAAGATAGCTCAATTGATTTTCCGCTTTGTAGCGAGGTTTTTATTTTACTGTTCAGGATTTGTAGGTAAGTATTACTAAAAAATAAGGCAAAAAAAAAACCGATTAAATTAAAAATCTAAACGAAATTCATTAGAACAGTAATTGCGTTTACGTAAAGATTTTTTTTGCTTATAGCATAAATTTTTAAAAAACATTATTTGAAAATACTGATGTCTAACAGTAAAAGGAAAAGCTGAGTTAAAACGCAATCATCATATGAAAATGAAAGTGCGAATTGTAATCGTGTTCCGATCAGTCATAATAGTATAGAAAATATCAGATGCGTATATACAATAAAAATGATTTTAACACACAGATTTCTAAATATTTCAGAAAATAAATTTAGATAGTATTACTTTTTATATATTCTATAAACTCGAGGAAACTATAGCACGAAAGTTTTATTTAATGATGGATTAGTGATCGTTTATACTTGTAAACGATTGTAATCTAAGGACTTTTATATTATTTATTGTATAATGTTTTAAATAATGTACTACTATTTTGTAATAGTATACTGCTTTCATTCAAAATGAAATGCTGTATATTTCAAGAAATTAAGAAATTGCGTTCTTCAACATAAAAAAAAGTATAAAAAATAAACAAAGCTAATTATAATGTATCCGGAAAATTATTTCTTCCAAACAAAATTAAAGTATACAAATATTGAACAAATAAATATATGACACTACTTTAGACATCTCAAAAATTGTAACTATAATAGGCACTCGAGATAACTTGGATAACTTAATAAAAGAACAGCGATAGTATTTAAGAAAATTACAAATTACAAGATTTTCAATGAGAGAAATATCCATTTAACTCACAGCAGAAGGCGGGCTATCCCGAAGCACTACTCTGGTCGGCGTTGGAGACGAGTGTGGAGTGGTCGGGCCACGAAATCCTAACTGTCCACACTCCACGGGGATGCAGGTAGGGTGACCACACTAACTTATGACCTAACTTACCCGGGTTTGTTCTCATAATCGCTTATCATTCCATTTTCCTCGCGATTATTAGTTCTGATCGTTCATATTGATCGCGATAAGTCTATATTTAGTATTCATTACGGGCAACAAAAAACAAACGTGAAATAAGAGTTGAGGATTTTAAATAATATCACTTTTTTATCATCTTTTTGAAGTGAAAACATCTTTTGCGCTGTTGTGATTTGAAAATCAATGAAACGAAAAAACGACACTAAAAAGAGAGAAACATATACATTTATTGGATTTAGCCTGCGAGAGAATTACAAAATATGACATGCGATAGAATGCGAGAGAAAGAGATAAGTGTGCTTTTGTGCGCCTGCTTTTTGTCATTTGTTGGAATTGAAAATGTTGACTTTGAACAATAAAATGTAAAATAACTTTTATACTTGGTACCGATATTATAATAAAATTACTCTATAATTAACCCATTTCTGATACTGCATTCGTCTCATTCTCTGGCAGTTTAATTTCTTGCAGGCTTCACTTCTAACGCATATGGACCGCACACATGTTATTTTTTTTATGATTGTGTTTGTATGTGTGTTTATGCTTGAAGAGATAAGTGGTACTATGTATAAAATCTATTTGCTGCTTTATCATTCACAACAACCTGCTCCTATTTTATACATCTAATTTATAAGATATGCTATATCTGCGTATTATTTAAACATGCTATATGAAACAATATGCGAAGACAAAGCAATACTAGGATTTGGTCAAGTAAGCGTGGATATATTGAACTATGTAACCTTATCCTTGTTCTAGTTTATTTTCCTTTCATTCAATTTTGATAACATTGTAATATGGATTGTGTGGATCACTCTGTGTATTAAATTGAGCATCTGGTGAAAAGAAATTTGCTAAGTATTCTTCAGTTCTTTGTAAGAATATTATAAATCTCACGAAGGGAAAAGTTGGTTTTATTAGTTTAATATTCAAATTAAACAATAAGGATATTCTGTATATTATGCGAAACCTCGGTGATACCTGCTCTTCCGTTAATAATATCACGTAGAGCTTATGTCTAATTTGTGTAATGTATTGCCAACTGTTGTTGATCACGTTACGTTAAGCAAATTGATACCTTAATTTATAGTAACAGGGTTGTTATTTGAAAATTCTACTATTCTAATTCAAATCATTAGAGTTGTTTTTCAGATACCTAAGGTATTGTATATCAATTTTAATGCACATTAAAATCTGTTCAGTAGTTTTCGCACTATTGCATGTCGTTTGTACACAAGGAGTAGAAATGATCAGCCAAGAAGGATTGTTAGGCATAGAGTTTGATCCTCGCCCCGTGTAAATTCACCTTAACTATTCTATCGTAGCTATAACCAAATGAGAAGTAACTTATTGCTTACATACTTATTTGGTATGTCCGTATTTCGAAATAGAGAAGTGGTTACTCTGCGTGTAAGCATTTCTCCAAACCAATCGCCGACGGCGGCGCAGGCGCCGGCGCGCTAAGGAGGTCGCCGTAACGGGCCCGCGCGCAAACGCGGCTACGTCCAGAATACAACACAAGTATTATTGTGGGCTACAGAGTTGCGATGGAGCAGAACAGAGAACCGTTAAGTGTAAATATGTTTTATAAGACAAACGGTATTAAAGAGCAATACATTAATCCAATGTTAATTAAATTCAAATAGAAAAAAAACATTTTAAAAATACTGCTTAAAAACTTTTCATAATGCACTTCTTATTTCACCCGCTAAGCATTATTATATATATTTTTCAGTATTACCGTTTCTGTGTTTATTAAATATATAACTAGGCTGAAATATTTTCTTATGACTTCTTAATGATTATAACTAAATTTTCTTACTTATATTGCATTTAAAAACTCGAAGGCAAATCTAAAAAAATATTTTTGTTTAGAGTGAGATTCTGTAGTGGCACGCATCATAAAAATTGAGTTAAAATGCCGCCATGCAAAAATTATATTTTATATTCTATTTCGTCGCTAGATGGCAGTGTATTACTTTGAGAAAACAAAATCAATAATTCGTTTGTTATTTATGGTGCAAACGTCTTACTCTAGTATTATATAAAATTCATATTCAATAACTGTGTGATTCCTTTCTAAAAAGGATTGCAGACATCTCGAGCTTATCGTGACAATGTATACGATTATATGTCATACTGAGAGTTCAAAACGGGTATTGAGTTAATATAACTTGAAACATTAAATGCGACTGATTATATTACAGACATACTTTCTTGGACGGTCGCGCTCGAACTCAAGCGAAAGTGAAACGCAGTGTTTGCTTGGACATTCTTATTGTAGAGCCATACACTTCATATCGATAGAGTTTGTATGCAATATTGTACTTTATTACAATGATTTTTTCTTATTTTACTGTAATTTACTATTATTATGGAGTCATCATTATGATTTGCATCAATGTTATCTATATATATGATGACATATGAAAAAAGCCGTGAACCAATTATCAAATTAGTTTATGACCTACAGTACACGAAACGAGGTATCCTCAACAGCTTTTTTTGTTTGTACAACCTTACACAGTTTTATCGCAAGAATCAAGCGGCCGGAGTCGTGATGTCATTGAACTTGTTGTTGTTACCTGAGAGTGAAACTAGTCCAATTTCTCTTATTTCTTAGTAACATACTCGTAAAATATTCAAGTTAACGTTGTTTTGAGGACAGAACACGATACGTGTTTATCAACAGAATGACGTGTTGCCATAATTACATTTTGCTGTGTTGGGTTTTGATCGCGTGACTGTTGAGGGGTATACTCCCCACAATATTTTTATTACAGATTGAGTGATTTAAAACTTTGACTTAGTGCGTGTTTAAGAGTATATTTTATTTAATAAGAGTACTTTAATGAAGAGCCTAGTAGCTGCGTGATTATTAGGTATAAGGATACGATAGCGATTGCCGAGACTAAGCAAACACATGTCTGAGAGTTAGATTGGTGACTATCTCGATTTGTTCGTATGATACCCTTCTATTTCCGAAGTCCAATCAAGTTGTTTAAATATTGTAAAACGTTTAAATGTCATTAAATTGTCTTTATAGACTTGATTAATGATATTAATTTAGGTGTTTCATCAAAAAAATATGTACTCATTGTTTTTCATTAGTAAATAAAAAAAAATCGTCAAGAAGATTTGTGAACTGTTTAAGACTGCAAGGAATCGTATAATTTTCAATTGTTTATCATTTATTTGGTTTAAAAAAAGTTATTTTTTCTAAAGCAGATCGTCAAGAATTTTCTTCTAGGAAACGTCTAAAAGGTCCGCGGTACTTGTTCTGCGGATCGTACTTGCGCAGGATTTGCTCGTGGACGTGCTTGTGTCTGTCCATCAGCACGTCGTCGAGTTTGCGGATCATCTTGATCTGTTTCGGTGTGCAACGGGCGCAGACGTTCTTGAGCGCGTCTGCCAAAAGAACTGTAGAAGAAGAAATAGGCACATAGCTAAATACCAAATTTACGATGTTTTTTTATTAAATTGACACCCTTGGAGCTTAAAACTTCCAAACTGCAGACTAATTCTTAAAAGTTAAAACGAACTCAGTGGATATCGTGACGATATCCACTGAGTCAGGAGTTGCCAGCAGTGCCCTCTATGTTGTTACCGCATCACTGATGCGGTAACAACATCCAGAACCGATGGATTGTGTTATCCGAGGAACGAGTGGTTTTAGCTTAAAGTGAAAGCTTATAAGTAAAATTTTTCGACGCCATTGTCGAACCTGGTACTTTTCCTTTCAATGGCAACGCCTTTAACCATTAACCCTCGTCGTTGTCTACAACTATGCAAAAGAAGAATTATTATTTATTTTCTAAGTATAACGATCCAGGTACGGCATATATTATGATGTCTTAATTATTAAAATGTACAGAACATAACGCAAAATATTTCGCTTTAAAAACTTATGAAGTAATCACCCTTAATCTCGGCGGCCTCCTTGACACAAGGCCTCCTGTCGAGGAAGCACTCCACGTAGTTCTTCAAGATCCTGTCGTTGTTGATGATGTCGTCGATGTCTATGCTCTCGAACTTGGAGTCGTACGCCGGCGGTCCGGCCACCGCGCCGATCACCAACATCACCAGTATTAGAAACATCGTGTTGACTGCGCTGACTGGTGAACAAGTATGACAAGCGTTGATAACCTTTTTCTTTTCAGTTACTAAAGTTATAAAATACTTAATACCGTGTTGATTATTTCTTAATAGTAATCTTCGTAAATGTTTTTATGATTATCCGCGGACATTCATGATTTGATGCTTGTCTGCTATCTGTAGCAGTTCACCCAATCGGTAGTCAAGAATAAATATACTACTAAAACTAGCTGAAGTTTTCGATACGTCCTCTGGACACAGTATTTAAGTTGTTGTATGAGAATTGGTAGTGGAAGAGGCGATCGATGGTCAAAGGTGAGTTGGTTGCATGCATGTTCTGCGTGACGCAAGCAGCGTCAATCCAGTGTAGTATAAAATACTATACAATTAGTTTATATATTAGCTTTCGCCCGTGGTTATGCCCGCATGGACATCGAATGAATTCTTTCGCCTTTTATGTCGAATGATCGTGCTGTAAACCGTTGTCCCAATGTTCTTTCGATTCCAGTCCTTGCCCCGTTTTTGATTCCGATTCTAACCTCGATCTAGAATCCGGTTCCTGCAAAATGTACGCGATTCAACCGCGGCTCCACCCGTGTGAACATGTATAACGAATTGTTTCATCTTTTATATCTATCGATAACATCATCAGCCATGATCCCAATCTTAGTTCCGTTCTCGATTTCATATCAGAAAAAGTCATATTCTTACGCTGAATATATATATTGTGCCACCATTTTGTTCATTACTGAAGCCCTCGATACTGATCCCTGTGTTGCTCACGATTCTAATCTCGAATTGAAGTTAAACTTGCATCTCTCTTGAACATTATTGTTGCCAATAATAAAACGGTAGAGTGAAGTTCTACGAATACACACTCGGATCTGCGACTAAAAGTTATTATCTTAATAAATTATAACTTAAACGTTACTCTGAAGTATTATGTTACTGTACAGTTTCAGTTAATCCTGTTCAGCCGTTAAAGCGCGATTGAGTAAGAAACATACAAATTTTTACATTTATAATGTTAGTAGGATATAAAACTATTAAGCGACAGCGACCTCGTTGTTCTGAGAGGGTCGTTTATTCATCTAGTTCAGTAAATATATTCCTACAAGAGAACATTCTTGGAAATCGTAGCCTAGCCATTTCAGGAATAGCAATAAAATCATCATTATATTGACTGATTTGTTGATTTCTGTATCTCGCTTCTCTTATAAGCTCTACCGCCTAAAATTTCTCCTCTTGAGCGTTGCGCTGCTAAAAGTCACATCACATTAATTACGTCTCGATCCAAGAGCAGAGTAATTAACGTGTATATATAGACACACACAGTATTATTTCTATAGTAAAATTTAAACCGACCGCCTTAATATTACGACTTTTAAATAAACATACGCAAATAAACACTGAACTTACCTGAAATAGGTTGGCAAACGATCAACAGAACAGACAAAATGACACGACGGCACTTATTTATGAGATTTTTATGTTAATTACAGCCGATTCTCGCAATTACCGGTGATTAGTTTTAATTGATTTTGTTATTAAGTGGGTTTCGTTAATGTACGTTTTTATGCAATTTGTTAATGTTGCATAGCAATTATCAAGAAAATTACGAATATTCGGTGTCCAGCGTATTCATATGATTTGGGTTTTGTATTTAAATTTGGTATCATAGGAAACGTCTCGACTTGAATTTTATATGTTTTATTATATTTAGGATCAGAGATTATTCGCTTATTTTTTATTTGGCATTAGCTTTTGCCTACAGCTCCACCCGTGCGGACATCGAATGAGTTCTTACATCTTTTATATCGACCGATGGCGCAGTCAATCATGATTAAGATGTCGTCTCTTCTTTCGATTCCAGGCCCGGCTCCGCTTATGATTCTGATTCTGATCCCAGATCAGATTCCGGATCTGTTCAAAATATATATAATTTATCCGCGGCTCCGTCCGTGTGGAAATAAAACGAATTCTTTCATCTTTTATTGATTTATTATTAAGGATCTCTAACATGAAATACACTTATGAGCTATAAAAACATGTTTTGAGTCAATATGCTTTCTTAATTACAAGGGGCCATAGCCTGCAATGATATAAATGAGCAACATCAGAAAATTATTATAAATTATTAAGTACTTATTACTAATTTCGGTATCTTATCGACAAGGCAGAAAAAAAAAATCAAAAATCTTTGAGATTGTCCCGGAAAAAAAATGACCGACCCTGTTTTTACCTTCCGCACATAATCCGCAGATACAGTCATGAATCGTTCTGTATTCTGCAACACGCTGGTACCTCGGTAACCAAGTTGTATAACAAATTTACTTATATTAATTACGGCCACCGAACTCGTGGCCGTACCACGATCCTAGTAAAAATCGTTTGAATGAGTTTTCGAAAATATACTTTATTCGAAAACTTCATAAATTGTGCTATGTCAAGAGCTTTTTTTTCTGGTACGCATCATCAAAGTGACCGTGGTAAAAGTAATGTAATGTAGTATGTAGATAAAAATAAAAGAACAAGAGAGTATTGAGTAACTTCAAAATATGCATAACTAGTTACTCACTTTATCAAAAATATTACAATTCATTATAATCCGATATCTTGAACTCTCACCCGATATCTTCCGTTTGTTGTGGCTTGGTGGAAAAGAGATTAATAGAATTTTGTTGGGGTTTTTGCAGTTTGGTCGCGTGGTATTGAATTTAAAATTTAAGCCAGGTTACTCAGTTGTCCAATCGCATCAATAAGCAGATAAAAGCTAGTACTGATATATGATTTAGGTTTGTTTAATACAAGCATTAAAAAATAAATAACTACTTCAACTATTTGTGAATAACATTGCTTTTTATTATTAAAGCCCAAAAGAAAACAATGATCTATGAACGAGCGAGAGCAATTCCACTTGACCGTTTATTTTGACTTTCTCGGAGTGGTTCTGCTGTCGTTTAATGCGATTTTAGAAGCTGATCCTCTATTCGGAGCAGTACATGCGCATTATGTACATCGGGGCTGGCTTTTGCGGAGTTTGTATGGGCTAGGTGGTACTTTAAAACCGCTTCTAACCGCCTCTGGTTTATGACCCTATCCAGTTTGGGCACATCGCAATCTCATCTCAGCATCTTCATTTCGGGAGCTTGGTGATTGGTTTCGCAGTATTACTTAAATTCCCAGTACTCTATTACAGGACAGGAGGGGTTACAATTTCTTCATTTTGCATCGAAAGTCTGTTTGTAATTATGGCCATCGATAAGAAAACGAAATTTATGACGAAATAATTTATTTTATCTTACCAACCACACACATACTTTATTTTTGTTGTTTACACATCTACGTTTAATATATAATACTTATTAAAATACCACTATAGTTGTAACTGTCCCTTTGAAAATACTTATTTATAAAAAAAATATAATGAAAAATTTAAATTAATTAAATTATCTGCAAATTTTACAAAGAAATGCATAACCGCAGTGCTATATTGGGAGATATGATTGATAGTAATATTATAAACCAGGAAGTAAGAAAATCAATGTTCCTTATTTTGTCGCATAACCTCCCAATCCGGTAAAATTAATATTCCCCAATCGACATGTTTTACGTTATAGTATCAGAAGTATTAGTAGCTACAATATTGATTTAAGTTCTCGTATATGAATTGCGTGTTTCGCTCATTTATAGTGTCCAGTTCTAAAAGGGCTCATTCGACCTTTAGCGGGAGTGCTCCTCGAGGTATTTAAGGAACGGGCCGCGGAATTTGGACTCGGGGTCATATTTGGCGTACAATTTGTCTCTCAATTCCTTGTGCTCCTTGGCGAGGGTGTCATCGATCAGCCGGATGCTTTTGACTTCTTCTTTGGAGCACTTTTCGCAGTGGCTCTCCAAAAGATCGATTATGTGATCTGGAAATATTAGAGTCGCTCTAAAATGTAGACAATGTTAATGCTATAATTACGAAAAATTATTTCTTTATTGTTAAATGTACTTATAATGATCCTAAAATAAAAATTAGCATTGAGTTATGTAAACGATAACTAAATCGAACCTTTAGAATGATTCAATGAAATTAATATTAATTGATTTTCGATGAACATACTGATCGATCGCGCATCTTTTCACAAATAATCATAATCTCTTTATTTTTTAGAACAACTTTGCCAAGAAACCTTAGGTATTGAAGTAGCCGTTTTTGAAATAATTACCTTAGAACGTGTTCTAAAAATTTACGATATTCCAACCTAGCGACTTTATTGAAGGTAGTGTGTCAAGCTGCGCCACCTAAACGCGTTCACGAAGTGTGGCCAAATATGCCCCGACGATCTTGTTTGCCCCTGCGTCTTCCCATCTAATTCGCGCTGTCTCCGCGCGGTCGTTGACCTCCCAAGAAACTTTAAAGTGTTTTGTTTTAAGTTTACATTTACCATATTGACGTCTTTGAAACTAAAATTGTGAGTAATTAATGTCAAAATGTTTATGAACAATGTCTTTCATTGTTATTGAATATGCAAACATCATTTATAGCGGGAAGTTTGCAGAGATGACATTGCTGCGGTTCTAAGATTTATAGTGAAACCGAGCCTGACAGTTCACGTCTTGCGAGTCTACAAGTAATATTGCATGCTGTATATTGTTAACACGATAATATGTCTTAGTTTACCTTGTTTGTTTATTTAGTGGTTAATGGTTCATATGTGGAAAATCAGAGGCTAATGAAATAATACCTTCAGCGCCCTTTACATCACTGACAATATCAAGTGTCCGTTGTAGGTAATTGACTAAATAAATTATAAAAATACTACATCGCATAGCCCGGACGCGGGGTAGAACAAGAATTGTTCACGTGCCCGGGCATGCTGCGTGGAGTGCGGCGCGCGGCATTCGGCACGGCGCTCGCTATGGTGGTCTGGTCGAGCATTTAGTAGGGTTGTGTCTATATTATTTTACATTACTTTGAGTATACTTTCAATGGTATATTTGTTGTAATCACTTTGGCAAATTTGTTCTAAAAAAAGAAGAGATTATGAATATTTGCGAAAATATTCACAATCGATTCCATCCTGTATATATATTTCTAGCTTATATTTTAAAAAGACTATGTCAAGCTGTTATAAAAATAATGGTATGTGAGTTTTTGATCCTGTCTGCTAGATGATTCCAGAAACATATTTTGTTGAATAACTTGTTATCGTCTTAAAATTCACAATGCAGATTCAATGAATAGACTTCCCCTTGGATTACATTGAAGGAGGCAGACCTCTTGCTGGGGATAAAATAGATTTTGTCGGACCACTCATTGTCAAAAACATTTTTATATAATAATGCTATAACGGTGAAGGCTTGTTTATATGTCTACCGAATCAGGTTAACTTAGATATAGTTTCAATGCTTACAGAATCCATTTTTGCTGCATTTAGAGGATTATATATCGTCAAAGAATATTTGACTTTATGCGCTTCTTTGACGTAAGCAGAGAATCAAAGTCTGATAATGGTATGATGCTATGGAAAAATTAATACTGTTTTGAGAAAATTCATTCTTCATGGGCTAATTTACGTCTAAAATATTTATAATTATCATTACAATTGACTGGAAAATCCAGTGCTGTGACGAACCTGAGTTAGTAGCAGTAATGACTAAATAAGTGCTATGTCGTTTAATGTGATTTTAAGCATACAGTGTAGAATCTATAACAAAAACAGAACTAATAACAACGCGAGACATGGGAGTGAAAAATTGCTACTGCAACCGGAAGTAAAAAATAAAATGAATAGGAAGCGAAATCAAGAATAACAACCTTAAAAATAAAAGATACTTTAATCCCTATTTGAAATTCTGCTGCATCATCTTATTTGTTTTAGCGTAATCCATAACGCATTCTGCTTTTTGGATTGATTTGTCGATTTTCCGTTAACGAAAATATTAATTTGACTCATAATTACTTAAAATACACTATTAAATATATTTCAAGAAGTTACAATGCATTCTATTTATATTCCAGGAAATTTATTAAATAACATCCCACGCCCAAATCTGTTTCAATGGATGGCTTCAAACTATGAGTTACTTAATTTTCTACGCAATAATCGATTTAAATATTCCACTAGCCTTAAAAAATAATCCAATTTAAAATGAGTGTTCCGTACTTAAAATTAACATTATAAGTATGCTAAATTCGACAGATGAGATCTAAGTGACCCTATTAATTTTGGGGCATTCATTTCTGCAATTCTTGCAGTATCTAAATGTACAGGATATAATCGTAACACAAATCACACAATCGACTTGTAGCACCAGTTGTACAAACTTATAATATTGTATGTTAAATCTATATTATATTTATGTTATACCCAATTGCAAATAATGAATACTCCATATAAAGATATACTGATTTGGTTTTTATACAGACTCAGGACGAATTCGAGACTTTAAATATAGTTGAAGATTGTAATTATATGCAAGATTCAATAAGATGTTTTAATTCAGCGTTAAATCAAGCATTAATTGATATTTATTTCAATCTGCACATGAATGTGAGAAACAAATAGTGGACGCAGGTTCAAAACTTTATATTTTCTAAAACTTGGAATAATTAAGGAACATAAAGAGGAAAAAATACCTCTAAATAGCTTGACGTCTGGTGCACAAGGTTTGACATCCAAGAAGCAATCGACGGAAGATAGAAAATATTCCAGTGAAAGACCGTTTTGCTGTTTTGGAGATGACAGTACAGACGCTGTGGTCGTCAGCAGCAGTAACAGTCCAAAGCAAGCTTTCATTTTGTAACTGCAAAAATAGTTTGGATAAAAGAAAATTAATATAAAATTAATATTTTTTTCAAAAACTATTTTAAATATAGTCCGCTATAATGGAAAAGCTTCTTTACAATATACTACACCACTTTCTAGAAGGCGCAGTAATCATGAAAATTGAAATCTGTCAAATGAATGATAGTGGTTAGCTTCTGTTATCTCTATACTCTAGCAATTTATTTATATTTTATCTTCGATTATCTCTCAACCCGCGGATTTTCCCGCGTGGACGTGTAATGTATTTCTTCATTCATTTATATTGATCGATGTTGCTATCAATTACAGTCTACTTTCTGTTTCGATCTTCATCCTGGTACTGTTTTTCACACATTCTTGATTCTGATCTCGTCCTTGCATTCGATTTCGCCACCGGTTCTGGCTCTACTGCCCGTCTCGCTTTTAATTCCGTTGCCTCGAGCGGTCACAGTTCTGTTTTGTACGAAGCTCAGAGAAGTGATAGTGTTAAAATACAAAGTGTATTAATCGGAGATAGTGTAGCTTTATACGAATAAAAGAGTGTAGTAGTAGTTTCATTAAATAATCATTTGGACGGCGGACGAAGTCGGGGACATATGGTAGTGGATTTTATACAAAAATCTTCTCGTGAAAAAACACTAAGATTTACCAAGTTTCGTCAAGCATTCCTGGGGTTTAGCCGTGTCATGTTCATGACCATGATCTTAAATGTTGATAAATATTTTCATATGTCCATGAAATATACATATGTAAATATTACTTATCAACATTTTTGCGATGCAATGTATTTTATAACATATTTATAACGAATCTTACCTTTGGTTGGTTATATCCTGCATCGAAGAAATTTCCCCTTAAAGACTACCGTGTAAAGGTTTGGCACCGAAACTATATATAGGGTCGGGTAGGACGTACTACAGCAAAGAAACTCATTACAGAGCTATTGAAAGAGAAACGATTAAGAGTATTTGACCTTTGACACGGCAGTCAGATTTAAACATAACAAAAAAAAATATTTGTCACAGTCTACTGTTTTTTGACACTTTACCCTTATAAAAGCACCGTGTGCCTTTTAGCAACCTTGGCACGGTCTGCAGCGAAAACATCAATTAAAGTGTTTGTTTTGCTTTTAAAATTAGCTACCCGTACATTTGAGCAAAGTGCGTATATATGTGAAATGTACAGTTTTATCTATGTTTCTTTTTCTTTGATTGTAACAAATTACAGTGTTAGAATATCTTGGTAACATTAATCTCAAATAAGAGTGTATAGTTAAGTCTAATTACATAGAATCGCTTTGTAGTTACTTTGTGAATCTTCTTTTGTATATCCCTGCTAGAAACTCAAGTCTTATTTTATTTTAATCACATTTTTTTTAGTCATACTATTACCTCATTTCACTTTTAACGGATTAAAAAAAAAGAAGGAGGTTCTATGTTCGTGTGTATGCATTTCTTTTTATATATGTTCAACGATAGTTTCGTCAATTGTGAAACGATTCCTATAATATTTATTTTGTTTAAAAAGGTAAACTTCGAGGTAGTTCCATAGTTATCAAGGCAGAATCTAATGATGGGGTCCCAGGGAAATCGAGTAAATCCCTCTAATATTAGAGGGTCATATAGTGTGTTTAAGCTGTTTTTCTCAGTTATTCTAGCTTTTTATTGACCATTATCATATCATGCTGCTGAGCTGACGATGAAAGCCACAGAACTCCTTAAATAAGGAGTTCTGTGGCTTAAACAAAACCTTGCATCGCATTTCGCAGTTTTACTTCCCGGAAATGCGACGATATGTCATCAATTATTTGAAGACTTGCGTACAGTGCCAACGCTATAAACCAGATAACTTAAAGCCTATGGGACTATTACAAACTCCAGTTCCGGCACAACGTTTTGAGGTTGTAGCTGTGGATCTCTTCGGTCCATTGCTAACTCTACTAACTTCTAAGAGTTAGGGCATGATACTGCGATTTGTCGCCAAAAATGACATTTCAATGGAGATAAACTGTGTCTCATTCATCTTTAGCTGTAGCCGAATCTAAAAACAAGTACTTAGTTTTTTTTTAAATTAGTCTCTTTAAACAATTATTGAAATAATTTTTTGAAGGCTGTTTTTATTGTTCTGTACTTCTATCCTCCAATGGCACTCAACACTCACACAACACACAACTGCTCAGATATCACATTCAACACCAATGATTTTACTACCATATGTTTCTGTCGTATGCAAATTTCATCGCTATACGTAAGTGTAAGAATTAAAATTCATTGAGAGTGCTCGACGTGATATATTGTAAATACTTATAATAGCGTGCAAAGCACAATTTCCCTCATTTTATTATTGAGTTTGAGTAAAAGTGCTAAAACTAAGGTAGTTTGTTAAAGAAAAGTTAGTAAAGCAGTATAATTCTTGCCCATTACTTTGAATTTAAAGAGTTGATAAAGACTACATCCATATAATGGTAAATGAATAGTATCGCGATTTGTTGCTTAATCGCAATTCATACAAACAATTCGTTATGTTTAGAGAAAGATCTAAAAACGATATCTCGCTTTCATTCAAAAATTGATGTCTCTCTTAAACATGGAAAAAGTATTAAATAGAAAGATAGAAACGGGGCTTTAGGATTATATTACATCATATACAATCAGGTAAAATGGAATGCTTCAACTGTACTGGATTTGCAATTGCAATTCATCTTCACCCAATTCTCTGACGACGAACAGTCATTCGTGAATACGAAAAGAGATTAAGTGATGGTCTGAGGAGAAAGATATGTATCAAAATAGTTATATAAACTGTAGTAGGGGTATCGGAGAGAAATGCAAGGAATTAACATTCCTTGAATTAATATTCAACGTAATTCGTTGAGCCACGATTTTTAATGAACCGGCGGAAGATCCATTATCGGAACAATGTTGCTTATTTTTTGCTGATATTTTATAAAAGTATGCCCGTACTTGTCTTAGCTTTGATTGATTTGTTCATAGCTTCTTAAATTTTACGTCTAGATTGATCGTCAATATTGTTTTGTATAAGTTTTTTTGATATTACATTTTGATGTGTCAATAAGGATGTGTGTAATTTTTCATGTATGGCAGATTGCATATAAAAATACGATTTTGATCAAACCAAAGAGAGTTATTTATATAGACACTAAATTCAAAACCTAACCTTCTAGAATGAAATTTGAACAGAAAGTAATATTCTTATTTTTTATTATTTTTTTTACATTAAATTTTAATACCTATACGGATAAACAAAAGAATATTGTTGTTGCTTCTAGTGTTTATATTGAATTTTAATACTCAAAATATCGCATCAGATATTTTAAACTAAATTTGTTTATTTAACTTCCGTGAGTGTTCCTGATGAATTGTATTATGTAGGTCTTAAATAAAACGCCTTAACAAGTTTAAACTGCAATTATCTACATACAATAAGAAAGTGTTAAAAACCATGTTAATTGAGCAAACAACAGAATGAACTTTTCAACTTGTGCAGTCTATATTTATTACCTTTCATCATGAGGAAGAGTGTTTTCTTGAAATGACTTGTATTTTACAAAAAAAAAAAAAATAATCACTTTTGTCTTTCACGACCAAAAACCTAAAATTAAATAAAAATAATATATATGACTACGAAAACTTGTGCAAAAAATATAACCATTTATTTGTTATCAATTTCCACTAGTTCAAAGTGACTAGGCATGTATTTTTTTGAAACAGAGAAGATTAAAACTGACTAAGTGCGTGTCGGGCAATGTAGTCTAGGGTCGCATGGGTTTTCGTCACGATATGCGGACTTAGAAGTGTGTTTGTTCTTTCACACTATAGTTTTATTAATTGAGTTCACGATTTAACGACTAGTAACTGCTAAAATAAGCCCTCATAGGACGCGTGTTGATGTTGTTGTTGGATGGCTAACGAGGGATGACACTTGACTCTAACATAAATTAGCACTTTATTTTGGAAACAAATACCTAAAGCGAAAAATTGTTTGATAGACCTGAATTCTTTTTGAATAAGCTATTCAACGATACTCTACACCATGGGATAAACGAGAAAAATGTTAACCCTACATTACGTATAGGGGTGATACCCTAAAATTTATTTTTCAACATTTTGTACCACCGTTTTGTAGGCAGGAATAATACATATATCCATACCAAATTACAGTTTTCTAGTACTAATACTCTCTAAGCTAAACTGCAGACATTCGGACAGACGGAAATGCCGAAATTATAAGGGTTCCTTGTTGACTATTAAAACCACCTTAAAAACGCCCCAATAAATTTATTTTCTAGCGCTCCAAGTTCATTGTTTATATTTCTTAAAGATAATAAACATAGGGTATTAGTATTCTTGAAAATTTTTAACAGGAATTATTCGTTTTTAAATTATTTATCTTGTGAAAGTAGTTGTAGATGTAGGAAAACTGCCTTACGAACGAGCGACAAAATATAAATTTAAAAACTTACGACGTATTTCATGTGCTATTTCGTAGCTTAATAAACCAAAAAAAAAAAGATTTTTTGACTTTGAATTGGAAAGGTCGCAATAGTACTTTGACCTCCAAGTGTCCCAATATCGAGAGTGTCACATCTTCTCGTACCCAACGAGACGAACAACCAGCCGAGATGTATTTCTGATGATAAAGACAGTTACAGGAACAGAGTTTCTGTTCTTAATCCTTCGATAAGAAAGAACAATAGGTTACAGCAGAGATTTTTCTGTTTATTGCATCTCAAAAACGTATATAAAGACATATAGAATCTCATAATTTATTATTGTCGATCATCCGCCCATGGCTGCGCATTGGTAGTAAGGAGTGCCGAATTAACGTGCCGTGGAACTTAGTTACAGTTAAATATAAAATTATTCGGTAATTTTTACGAATAAATAAAATGGAAAAGAAATTTTTGTACATGAAATTCGACTTCAGTTTTTTGTCGCTTCGAAATTCGAAAAATAGTCTTTAGATTGACCTAAAATTTTGACATAACTTTGTACTCGGATACGCGCTATTTTTAATGTACTAAACTTTGTTCTCGACCTCGTCCGCGTATTTGCATACTATTGAAACGAATTACTACATAAATTATAAAAATTATTTCATTCAGAAAGCTACATATATCTGTTTTATTTGGATACTAATATTTGCCTCGCCTTCGTAAAAAATGTAACAGTGACCGGTAGCGATCCCGAGAGCGAAATGAAGAGCAGAATGTAGAACTGGGACCGGAACCGAAAGTGAGAACGGGGTCGGGGTCAGATCCAAGAACTTGAGCGGAATCAAAATTAGAAATACCATAGGGACCAGATTTAAAAGCTTGAACGAGATTGGAATTGTCTGGAAGGGCGATCAGTACGTAAGATGAAAGAATACATTCTATATCTACGCGGGCGAAGCCGTAGGCGAAAAGTTAATGTTAAGCTAATAATCATTAGGTTACAAAAATCCGGCTAAGAACATGTCCGACCATGCTCACTGTAGGGTTCCGAAGCCGTCACTACAAAAAATTGTACTGGAGATAAAAAAAAAACTACGTTGCGACATTTTTGCCATGTTTTCTGCACATCGTGGTTATAAGTACTTTAGTCATCTATAATTAGAAAAATAAGTAGGTATGTCGACAATTAATATCAAACAAGCGCAAACCTAAGTGCATCAGTAAAAGAGCATATCTTCATGGCACTTACGTCCATTTGTTGAGACGCGCAGTTTTTCGGCAATAACTCAAAAATAGTATATCTGATCTTGTTCAAAATATTTTTTTGTTAAAAGTATTTACTAAGCATTATCTTTCTTATTTATTTCATATTTTTTGGATATACAGTTTAGAAAATAAAGGGGAGGGGCACACCATTCTTGCTACTTTCAACAACAACAGTTGTTTGCAATCGGCATTTTATTGCGTACGTTTGTTATATCATCTCATGTATAGCTAATAACATAACTGTGTTTCTCATAAAAAAATACAAATAACTTAAAATTAAAACTAAAACTAAAAATAGAATTTACATTTTTAAATAATCACTTTTTAATGGAGCCACTTAGAAAAACGTTTTAACCAGTTTAACCAGAACAATGACGTTCAATTTATAAGTGTCTTTTGTAAGATAAATTATTTGCAAAATATAATAAAGGACAATAACCATAGATAATAATCATTAGATAATAGCTACAGTATTGTAATTATGCGTAATTACTGCTCACAAGAATATATTAATTACTGTCATTTTATTAGAATATACGATAAAAATTATGTATTGCTTGATTAAATTGTTTATTATGTTAAAATGCTTATTATAACCTAAAATATTTTAATAAAATACACGGAGTGAAGCTATTTACTGGCTGCTAACATGCCTGTTTGTATTGTAAAAATAATATACATTTTTTTGGAAAATATATAACAAATACATAGTAATTATTGTACAAATCCCTTGGTACTTGAAGCTGCCTCGCACTTGTTCGGTTTTATTTGGATTAACAGAGCGTTCCAGAAAAGACATTACGGATTTTAAAAGATGTCAATTATTTCAAAAAAACATTTTTTTTTTTATATAAATATAGCATCAAATTTTAACCATTAACTGAAATAATAAAGAGTGTTCAAACATTTTTTATACAAACTTTATTTAGTAATAGTATCATATCAATATTAACTAAATGTAGTATAAACATTTCTAATTATAGTTCTTAATAGTGATATCTAGTATGAATAACTACCTGTTTAAATGACTATCAGATTCATTAATCTATCGATATAGCTATACAACGTCCTTACAGGGTCAAAATAACTTAACCTTACTCCGACGCGTGCGCAGCTCACAAAAAATGAATTTTAATGTAACCTTAATGTTTCATTGCTATGATAATGTATAATATTATTATAATTTCCTCGTTCCCTTACATAATACTGCTTCAATATTGTGTGCGATGAATTCCTGTAACATATGCGAGTTAAAAAAAGACGACAGGTCAAGTGCGAGGGTATAATATGCTCGTGTGAGGGGTTCGGTTACATTAAAAATATCATGAATTAGCTTATTTAAAAATTTACTTCATGTCGTCATATTGACTTTGATAAAAAGACTTCAGTCGTCTACAAAAGGTTTATCTTGTATTTTAATAAGTGTATTTTCTATGGCATGAAAAATTATTTTAGTGAATAATAATGACACGAAATCACAAAATTTTAAACATTTTTCATCAATCCAAATTTCAAATTGACTAGTATCTATTGATATATAGGCGAATTGATATAAAGGCGCTAAAATTATCTTAATAAAACAAAACAAGTTTTCTTTTACGTCATGTGGTGTTTTATTATAAAACCGTTCATATTAATATAGTAATATTAGTGATGGCACAAAATTAATATTTTCCCAACGTTTTAGTAAACCTTCGAATTTTACATCGAGGTTGCATCGATGAACACTTATAATTTGTAACGTTACCTTATAACCTTTTTCATTAAATTATTTGCTAATATTACATAATAATTTGTATATTCTATAAAATTGAAACGTTCTATATACATATTAACATTGGAAACATACGTCATACAAAATTTATTTTATATTAGAATAAATTCATTTATACAAAAAAAAAAATTGTTTTTCTACATGCTTCTTTAATTATAAAAACAGTGTTGGTAAGAAAATGAGAAATATCTACTATTAAGTAAAAATGTCGTCGCACGCAAAGTCGCGAACAAACGATAGTCTAATATTTAGTATGTTTCTTGCATACAAAGTTATATTTATATTGAAAGAAATATTACATTACAACTACAATTTGGTCATTTTTGGCAACACCTATGCAGAACAACCTTGAAAAACAGTCGAACGGTTGACTACAAAAACATATTCAAAGTCACTTATATCTAATTTAATATGTGCATAAAATGTTATACATATAATAATAAAATATGTAAACATCTTCATGGACGCAAAAAAAACATATCTCATATTTCTTTGACCATTGACATTGTCCATAGTTGATATAGGGTACATACATATAATATTGTGATATATGAGCAGTGTGTGTATATTAGATTGAAAAACTGGAATATGATCTGTCACCAGCTAGGCGCGGCTGAGTGTGTTTGCTTGAACTTGACTAAGCTCGCTATATGAGCTTGACAACGTCTGCCGACCCCGAGAATAATGTAAAAGTCGTAAATTATTTTCTATATTTTTTAATTACGTTCGTATTGTTCCACACTCTCATTTATATAATGCGATAGACGCATATTTGCTTATTGGTGATATTTAAATTATTAAACTGAAAATTGTAAAAAAAATATATTCGCGTGATCGCTTATTAAAAAAAAGAAGTGTATTTACTATCTACATAATTTTACTTGTAGTCACGGTACGTCAGTTCAAAAAAAAAGACACAATTTTTTTTTAAGGGTCACTCGATGCACGAATTCGTTAGGGTGCATCGAAGTGAATTTACGCACTTTTTGTAGCAAAACACACGCTGACGCGTGCGGTCAGCACACGCCCTAGGATCATTACACTGTGTAAAATGTGTGATAAGGGCAATTAGTCGGTACCCTGAACCACTTATTACATTCAACGTGCTGTTTACATTTTGCCTAAAAGCCCAAAGGGCTGATTTTCGATTCATGTGATTCGATGTCACATGCGACGATGGCGAAAAATATTTAACGTAAATAGTAATTTGCATTTTGTCTCATATTCGTACTTGTGTATGTAGGCACGTGATCCGTATTGTACGAGGTATATGACAAAACCTACAGGTTGCACATTTCGTTAAGTATTCAAGCGTCAATTTTTTCTTTGCCACATTAAGAATAGAATAAGGCCGAGAATCACTCTTTAGATAGAATAGCCATTTTTGTAAAGTTAACTTTTCGGCATGCATGCATTATTAATGCAATTATTCAACAAAATCAAATTGTTTATATTAATATTTAAGACACAATCGGCAACCGCAAACAAAAAAGAATGGTCGAGTTCTATAATGAAGCTTAGATACAGTTTCGAGTGCTTCGCTTTGATTTGAGAAATTAAAAGGAAATTTTGAAATATTTCACTAGACTATGGTATCAATTAACTACGCTATCGACTATAATATTAATTCTTAACCGAAATTAACTATTTTTGTACATGTAACGCAACTGCTTCCAAACTTCGGGATACTTTTTCTTCGTGGCGACGCTGTAAGTCTTGATGATGAACTTCTGGCGCGGCGTACACTTCGCGCAGCGAGTTGTCGCTATCTCTTTGGCGATAACTGTAAAAAAGCGCTTAAATCAAAATAAACAAATGTCATATTCGAATGGTTCTCACCAAAATTTCGAATTAAAAAGATATTATACACGGTAAGCAAGTATTTTTAAGTAATTTTTAGTTTAGTGCGTAACGCTGTCGAAGCTTTATAAGAAAATTGGTATAGTGAAAGAAAATTATTGATTACATAATTGCAGCTGGCCTTATTTTAAATATCTACTGATTATTAGCTTATGCCTTATTGTAAATGAACAAAAAACTAATCATCAAAAATTTGGTTAAAACTCTAAAATCACAACAAAATACATGGTAAAGATTTTATGAACGCTTTCTCCAATTTTTATTGTTTATTTTGACCAATACTTATGCCACGGATTAACGAATACAAACAATATAAATGAAGTATAAACAAAACCATAGTTTAGTGTATTCGTAAAAAAAAATTGTGCGTTTTTGTGCACGCATATAGGAGTATATAGTTCTTTAGAGTGAATAAACAATATTCACAATATAAAAATTATCAGTCTTCAGTAATCCGAGTATGTAAATATATGTTTATTACAACACCGGCTCATCATTGCAATAAACGTTTAACTGAATTAGACAGCATATATACTAAGCTGTTATTTTTCAACAGGGAAGGAATAATGTACATCTTTTGCACATCACTTGATAACTTAAGAATGCATAAACCTCGTGGTGTGTTACACTGGCGCACGCACCTTACGTCGCATGCAAAAGATACATTCTCAATGGTTCTTTCTAATATGCTAAATGAGGTATTTTTTCCAAAATGATTGCAACCGAACAAGAAACCTTAAAAAGTAACAGGCAAGCACCACTCGGTCACCGCCTCGACTATAAATCTTTTGAGAAAACTGTTTTTTGAACAAATGTAACGATCGACATTTGAAGTGCTGTTCTCTACTATGGTAAGAGGAAACCCATAACAGAGTTTCCGAACGCGTTTTCATCGATTATAATCTCCATAGAAACAGAAACTCGCGCGCGCACATACGGATATCGATATAAATCATTGTGCTCTTTTGCATGACGTGGTATAATCAATTAAGAATAGTTGAAAGCGGTCACGTATGCACGAACCTTTCACTTCACGCCAGAACTCGCCGCAGTCGACTTCGTCCAGCAAACAGCCGTTGACGGCCCGGTGCACCAGGTCGTGCGCCACGATGCCCTCTATGTCCACGGCGTCGTACCTCTCGTCATAGGCGCGACTCCAGTGCAGCATGCACAACATGCACACTGCACATATCGTCGGAAACTTCATTCTGTACCTGCGCCGTTTTTTAATCGTTGCATCAAGTATTTCTTAGCCCAACCGCTGAGGCAGGGTATCCTCATGATCTTTTCATTTCAGATAAAGGAATGTATCTTAAGTTCACCTCCACGCTGGCTCAGTGCGAGTTGGGGGTTGTGAACGACCTTCACTTACGATGGCAGCCTCCAGGATCGATGAGGTGACCCAAGAGGCCAAAACAAATGGTTTAATTTGACGTGAGTTTAAAATTCACAATGTAGATACATAGTTTCATAGTCTTCCATATTTATATAGTTGGAACTTGTTTTGAACTCTTGTACAGGTAATAATAATGAAAGATAAACTCAAAGAATCATGCTGCTGCAAAATAAATGAACTCATTCTCCATTTGAACGCAACAAACTGAACTCAAACTTGAAATAAGAGACTGAATTTTTTAATTTTATATTTGAATGAAAAAATGAACCTTTTAGCGCTACGGTGACTCAGCGGTTATGAGCGCTGCCTTCGCACTGATAAGTGACGGGTTCGAATCCCGATCACGCATGAATCGAAGACAACAAGCCTTCCTTGTAGGTCAAATCAAACCACTCGCTCCGTGTCTCAAAGGGTATCTGAGCCCTAGGCCGGCGTGGCGGGGGCCTAAAATCTAAATGCCTCGTTCTGAAATGAAAAGTGTCCGTGGCAGTATACGCGTTGTGGTGCAAACTTAACAATAAATTTCATCATCACTAAATCCATATAAAATTCTACGGTTGTTTATAAAGTCCATAAATACGGATTTTAAAGATGGATGTAAATATGAACTACAACGCTGTTAAAAAAATCCCAAGCCTTTTATAGATTGTGTAAAGTGTCGGTGGCTAGGGCCTCGTCGTTCTTCGAGATCAAGGAGGACTGCGAGGGCATTTGATTATCAACATTGCATGAGGATTTATAACGGAACATAAAACTGTCGAACAAATCTACGTTTTCAGTTAGTATTCCTTCTTTGAAAGCGATTATTTATACGCAGGACCGTGCACACACATACACACACACACAAACACACGCACGCACACACGCACACACTACGAACGTATACAATTATACTACGATACTAATTTATGAAGTCTATTACTCACCAATTAAAAATACTTTACAAATAAAGCGATGGTATCGCTATTCCATCCTCAACGGTTCGATCAAAAAGACTGCGCACCGCACTCTAGTTTGGGTGTCTTTATAAACACCACCCTGCGACTGTCGTGCTGCGCTCGGCAGACGAATTATGACGTCGCCCTGAGCGCCGGCGTGCGACAGCCCGT
The DNA here is from genome assembly GCA_005406025.1 of Eumeta japonica. Classification (NCBI taxonomy): domain Eukaryota; kingdom Metazoa; phylum Arthropoda; class Insecta; order Lepidoptera; family Psychidae; genus Eumeta; species Eumeta japonica. Next base: position 200,785 of record BGZK01000028.1, read on the forward strand.
TAGCCCAAACGAGGTCCCTTAATGGCCTTCGTTAAGGTCGCGCCGTGAGAATTCCGAATACTTATATCGAATTATCATATCTGTATCGGACGTCCACATTCATGGGTGTATTGCAGATGGCGTGGCAGTTAGCGGAGGCCGTTCGGCCGGCATTCGTTTTGTCGTTAGAAATCGACCTTTGCCTTATGAAAAAAAAAAAAATGTGACGATCGTTTCTGTACATAAAAAAGTGCACAACTACAAAGGAACATGAGATGGTAGAAATAAAAATAATTTGTTAATGTATATCGGATTGTTATGGTAGGTACCGATGGTCAGGCAACAAGTCGGCCACGGGCGTATTGGTCAACAGCTATTGGAGATTATGTTCAGTCGTCGACTTCTAACATCGTCGGCACATCAGTGACGGTGGTTACTAACAACCCCCAATTTTCGCTGAATTGAAGTAGAGAGTTTAAAAGAATGTGGGCAGCTGCAGAGGGATGTAGTGGAGTGATAAAAAAAATACAACTAAGTATTAAAGGTTCATTCCCATTTTTCTCTCTTGCTGAGTAGTGGGGCTGAAACTCATCAAAAAATATCGGAGTCTGAATTGCGTAGTTATTTATTTTGGAGGTTAATATAATGAAGCCAGTTAATATAACGAGGTCAGTTAATATAACGAGGTCAGTTAATATGAGGTTAGAGCGTATTCTATATTTTTTGTGATCCCAATAGGATTATATCGTCAAGGCATGCAGGTGAAAGAAACACTCCAGGAAACTGTCCTTTTTAGGTCATCATAATTAAGGGACTTCTACTCTGTTTTTATACATTTTGTGCATACCAGAGAGTGTTTACAAGTTTTTAAAGCCTAAAAAATCTTTAAAAAAACTACCAACTAGTGATGTCACGAAAATACATTATCTCCCAAAGAATGCTAGATAACGTATTGAAGATTTAGAAAAGACTTCGCTATTTTGTTATCTTTGTGGTTACCATAGAGCAGCGTGGTGTTGAAATGAGCGGTGAGCGAGGCAATGAAAAACGATAATGAATTGTTAATAAAATTCATTAATATTGTTAACTTAATTTCCTGATGGACGTCATTTACTTCACGAATTGCTGTATAATCTAATATTAATGAATAATAATTTAATTATTACATTTTATAAATTGCACTCTCTGATTGTTGATTGACACAATGTACGAAGTGTACGGCACAACGGCTCTACAAAATTTGTAGACAGACTGTCGACACCAGTCATAGGCCCAGCGGTCTATAACACTAAAGGTGCGGCGGTAACATAAGCCTTTTGCACCGCATCGGGCCACTTGGTTTGTATTTTAAACTAGCTCACGAGGCTGGCATCTTGACACTAAGGAAGATCTTCAAGTCACACAACAATTTGTTGCTTATCTGAGCTGAAAGTCCAGGGGATTAACTTCCGATGAGCATTCGATTCGGTCGTAGGACACGACCGATGAGCAGTTCGGACTTGACGTAAGATGTATGAGCATGGCTACGGGGTCGCGAGTAAATCACGTGATTGAATTTTAGGGTTCATGCCAGGCATTAAAGTCGTGGTAGGTTGATGGGGTCAAAGTTTACGATGATTTTCAATCTTACGATGTGTCAGAAATGCACGAAAAAATGGTATAAAATCAATTTATTGTCGGAAATAGATACACGAACAATGAACACAGTAGACGTTATATTTAGTTTCTTTCTCTTATATGCTGTATCAATGCTTTCGGCCTTTAGGAATATAAGTACAACCTATGTCCTCCTGTAATTTCATACTTTGATAATTACTGAAAATAAGAATCGTTTTTATTAGTTTCAATTAGTATTGGGAATTGTAGAACCTTCACTGAATACAAACCCAAAACTTATTACAAGGCATCCGTTATATAGCTCCGGGGTTAAAACTTACCATTATTTTAAGGGCCAGTTATTGAGTAATTATTCGAGGTTTAAAAGTCGTTCATATAAACAAGAGTTCATCATTTTATTCTGATGCTGTCAGGCCGCTCACAGTTTATTTCGATATGTCTATTTAATTAAAAAAATATTTTTACTTTTTCATATTAACGATGACGTCATAGTTGAAAAATATGGCCGTCATGGGACGCCAGGCAGATGTGAAATATCGAATTTAATGGTTATTGAAGGAATAATACCAGTAAATAAATACGAACTAAAATAAACAAATAATATTCATGGTTTTATAGGATTTAAGAACTTTAAACCTCTTTTTGAAAACAATAATATTGTTTTATTTTATATTTATGCTTTAAAAATTTAGATTATTTAGTGGCAACATACTTTTTTCTTTTTCCTTTTTCTTTTTCTCTATGATGTAAAGATCGTTCATTCGAAAAATGTTAGAAAATTTAAATTATATATATTTGGAAATGTACACTAAAACTTAGAAGACAATTACATGAAGTTTCTTATTTATAAGCAATTTTTATTTGTTATCAGTGATTGATATCAAAGACTATTATTTTTAATAATACCAAGTGATTTTTAATTAGAAGTAAGCTTGCAATAGTTGGTTCATATTGCAAAACAAACTAAAGTTGCAGGTCAATTTTCTATATTCATTTGAAAGGCGCCTTTCGGATTTCAAGTAGGAACCGTCAATGCATAATTCTACTAATGTTATAAAGGTGAAAGTTAGTATTTTTATTACTCAATCACACTTTAACGACTGAACAAAATTAGCTAAAACTTTACAGTAACATTTATATATCAGAACAACGTACAGGCTATGATTTATAAAAAATACTAACTTTTTCTCGTAGCTTTGCTGGCGTGGTGAAAAAACATTTTTGTTTACTTTTGCCGATTGGTTATTGGTGACAAAAATGTTCAAGGGAGGTTTAAATTCAACATCGGTTCGGGATCGGAATCACAAGCAGGTCTGGGATCAGTATCAAGAGCTTAAGTGAGGTCTTTTATAAGAATTAAATGTCGGCATAATAATTGTTTTCGGTGTAAGAATATGAATTTTCCGGGTATGAAATCGAAAACGCGACTGTGATCGGGATTTTGAGTGATAACGTTATCGATCAATACAAAGGATGAAAGAATGCATTCTATGTCTACGCAGGAGGAGCCGCTAGTAAAAAACAGTATGACATGTTTGAAAAATATGTACTACTTGCAACCCTGACATCATGCCGTTTTCCGTCACGGCATATGAGTCGTTCTTAGCCCCAAAGCGAACCAATAGATGTTTCAAATCGAAAGGGATATATAGATTACAAGGAAAATTGAACAATGATATTCAAAAGTTTATTTTTAAAACAGTATATTGCAAAATAACATGTGTAATAGCAATACATACATAATGATAATTCAGGCTGGTTTTTGATTCAGACTTAAACAATATACTCTAATGGCGTAACTTGTTGGAATCGAAATCAACAGTCATCATAAAACTTGTTTTGAGCATTAGCTATTACAAAAAAGTAAATAGACAATAAAACGTCGCGTTTAGATATTGCAATGGCACTCGTGATGATCATGTTTTTGTCATCAAGGTCTTAGGCTATTATTAAAACGATATAATAAAAAAGTCCCGTAAATGATCAGTCACTGTGGCCCACTAATTAATACCTTAAACGATACACTTGTTATGCAATGCGGAACCAATACCTATGTCGCTGTTAACATACAAAAGTAAAAAGTTCACCATGTGCTTGTTTTTAATCCATAGGTTATATAGAAAAGCGGACGGTTGTCCATTTGGTTGTATGTTTGTTTCGCGCAAAAACTATTGAGCTTAATCTAATGGCTAAAATATAAAGCGCATTATATGCGAAAAGTAACTGCATCGTTAGATATTTGGTTTTGAGGGTACTTTCCTTCCGGAACTAGCATTAGAATCAAGATGGAAATGTACAGAAACTAAAACGAAGAATGGGACAATCGGAGGAATGGTTGATACTCCTTGTTCAAGTGAGTGGTGTCGAAATTTGGTTTAGTTTTTAAGGTTCCGTACCCAAAGGGTATCAACGGGACCAATGTCAAATGCTGTTGCATGGATGCAAGGGAAATTATCTTTTTTCAGTCTCATTTTATAGAGGTTCCGATGGGGCGTCGTTCTCTGGTCATATAACTCAGTGTCTCATGTGACATTGGCGGATAAAACTGCAATCCGTCTCCTAAGATGTCTTGTAAGATACGTACGTATTATGTAATTTATACTAATCTAAGAAAACGGATAACAGCTACTTATTTTTTTAATGAATTTTTATTGTCTCGCATGAGATATTAAATCAGATGACGGAATATCACCCTCACTGGCTGTTTCACCCTGTCTTTATAGTTTGTATATCGGCAACATCGCAGTAAAGTCTTTTTTGGCCCGTACAAAACCTTGAGGGCCGTTTGTTTCATATAAACAAATATTCTAATCGGCCTAAAGTACGTGCGTACGCGCATGGTGGAGGGCAAGGACGATATAAATTTAAAGACCGAACCTGTTTTACGTCATGTGATTAATTAAAATTAGCTTCCGGACACTTCACCTCCAAATGATAAATTGATACGTCAAGAACATTGACCGTCAAATTTAATATTATAATATATTTATAAGTTATTTGATACATCATCTAAATATTCGATAATATGAAATATAACATTTAAAAATATTTGCGTTGTCTCGTATAAATAAGAAAATGTCAACAATTTCAGCCAAAAGACACTTAACAATAAATAATAATTTTTACTTGAAGTACATATAAGTATAAAATAAAAACCTAAATAATTGATGTTATCATTACTTTAATGAAAAGTAGTCGGGTTGCAAAAATATTGAAATATATTACATATTATAATTTGATCAATTATTTAGAAACTTTTAATGACAACCATGAAATAGTTGCATCAAACATCAGAAAATTGATCAACATCAGATACAAACTACAATGATGTCCAAGTAAGAACTAAACTGCATCATCCCGTCAAACCATCGGATTACGGGTACGGATTTTCGAATGTCAAATAATTATGATTATCATTATAAACTCACATTTATTCCCCAGAAGAGTAGGCAAAGACTACAGATTTCCACATAGTGGCTTCAATGATATCCAATAATTCGATGGGCGTCGGTAGGTGAAACTGCATCTTCTTTGCAGTGAAATTGAGTTTGCCATCAGGGAGGTAATTCTCGGGCCATGTGGGAATTGTCACATGAGACAATTTTCAAACGTGGAATTTTCGTGTCCAAAGTGACGAAAAATGTCGAGTGACGATTATGCGTGGGGCACACAATAAGTTTCTAGAACTGGCCACTTACATTAAAAATATTTTAAAAATAATTACTACATTATAAAAATGGAACTATTTGGCTGAAGAATAGAATTTGTTTCGGCAAACTGTCAATTGTTTTTACATTGTGGCGTTATTATAAAAATTGCGTGTTTTCATTACGTTGGACTTAAGTTGTGAAAATTTTCGTAGTATGATTTTATACCATTTTAAGTGTAATTTGACAGCTCAGCAGAGCCTCGCTCGGTTTCGAACTTCTATTGTTGATGAAGCATGGTAATTTATTGCCAAAAGTGCCATAACTGGTTTTTAGAATTTAAGCACAGTCGTGTCAATCTCAATAACAAATTTTGTGATGGTCGCCCGTCCACCTCTGTGAAAAATAAAAAAATCGGCCCTGTGCGCCGTATGATCGAAACAAACAAGCATGTCACCTCCCATAAGATTTGGGTATCCTTTGGCATAGGCATGAGTTAAATACAATCAATCCTACACAAACAATTTGTTAGGAAAAGTTGCGTTAACGGTGGATCCCACACAATTTGACTGACGCTTAAAGAATTGACCGCGTCAGTTAGTGCAATGCCCTACTTACCACGTTCAAGGAAGGGGCGTCAAATTTGATGTGGGTTACAATAACTGGTGATGAAACATGGATTTGTTGCTACGATCTCAAAACAAAGCAGCGGCCAATTGCATGGGTCTATCGAGATGAGCCGAAAGCAACTAAAGAGACGCACGTGCAAAGTATCTCTAAGCGGCTGGTTGATCCTTTTTTTTTTAAATAAAACTGGACGCGTAGCTACTGTTGCTTTGGAGAATTGTACCGTGAATAGTGATTGGTACACGATCATTTGTTTGCCGGAAGTTATTGACGAACTCCGTAAAAATAACCGTAAACCTCGTATCATCTTGCATCACGACAATGCTAGTTCTTATATGATCAAACAGATAAATAAATTTTGGAAGGAGAAAAACGTAGAACTTATAAGCAATCTTGCATACAATCCCGACTTGTCACCTTGTGACTTTTTTTTGTTTGTAAAAATTAAGAACCGATCACGTAGTCGACGATTTTCATTACTAGAAGTTGTCAAAGAGTATGAAAAACTTGTTTCCGAGATCACCAGAGAGGAGTGGAATAAAAATTTTAAAAACTGGTTTATTTGTATGAAAAAGGGCATTTATACTAACGGAGAGTAGTTTGAGAAACAATAAATTCATTTTTGATGTAATTTTCATTCGTAGTAATTTTTTCTCATTCATCCTAGAAATTTTCAGTGCACCCTAAGTAGTCCGTTTTCTCACTCACCTATGTAAATTTAAAGTTTGAAATATAAAATATCTATTTGGAGATTGTGAATATTTCATTGTCATGAGAACAATTGCAATAGTTATAAGGGAAAACATCGAGCTTAAAGCGTCTTAATCTGGAATAAAGAGACTATTGGAAGTCAGAAGCGGGGCGACTGTTAGTCACGTTTTCGTCAAAATAAGGTTTTTTACCAGCCATGTTAATATTATAAATTTAAATTTTGACAATTAGAATCGTGCACTAGAGTCTTGCGTGTCGCACAATGTCCGTTTGGCAGTTGGTTGTATATTGAAAATACTAAATTAGTATTTTCGTTTGATATTTTTCATTTAATGCCATTTCGTGTGAAATATAAAATGTTTCATATAACTATATCCACATGATGAAACATAAGATAGAGGCATCAAGATAGTTCCTTCAGACTTATTTTTAACGCCACATTTAAATCATCGGTGTCCGAGCTGTATTATATTCTTTAATAGGCTTTTACAATAATAACTGTCTATATATATATTTAACATTATGAAGGGGTCAACGATTATGTGAGCCACCAGAGTATAAGTGGTCACCGCTACCCATAGACACGACTCCGGGGGAGCGCCCAGTGCGTTGACGACTTTTTGGTGGAGGAAGAAGTGGACTGATTGAGAGAGAGTGGGCCACCGGAACTCTCACTCACTGGACAAAATGAAAAAGTGGAAATTGTTACTTCACGCTTGTATTCTGTGAGAGTGTGGTATTGTACCGATAGAGCTAGCTCTCTTACGTGCCACAGCCAAATTCATTCTAGCATGATTCCACCACAATGTATTATTTAAATTCATATTTACTATTGAATTCTGCTATTTTGTTTGGAATTACTTTAGAGAAATGTGTACAACCGCGTCGGCTTAATAGTTAAGTATGTCGCCTTGAAATCAGATGATACCAAATTTGGTCCTAACCACGAGGGAACGGGCCAATGAGGTTCCAACGTAAGTCAAGTTGAACCATTCGCTTCGTTCCTCGCAGAACAAAGTTATTTGCCGGTCGTGGATGTCAATATCGCAAAGGTGACAACGGTCTTAGTACTCCTCCAGCCCGTCAGCGTCGAGCGCTACGTCCGAGTCTCTGAATGTGAAATAAAAATTATGATCGTGGCAATTACATAGTATTACGAAGAAATATAATTTCATGTTATTTTTATTTTGTTTTTTATAACCAATCCTAAATCACTGCAGTAATTTATTTTTTGATAACCTAATGCACGCATACAACTGCTTGATTAAAAAACTATTTAAATGAAATGCAGAAATTTTTACAGTCGTATCATAAAAATTGAAAAAGTGTACGAATACCTACAATGTAAACAAAAACCTTGCAGATTATAATCTAAATTATCTAATGCGTCATTATTTTTGACCACTCTGTTCAGGTTCAGGACTAATGGCGCTGTGGAGAATAGTCGACGATTAAATTACGAGATACAATTATTTACAAAAAAAATCGCACTGAAGCATCATTTTGCCGAATGACTGGTTTCCGTTCGATTTTCATATAAAAATGTTGCGCAACTCGCATAATTTTCAGTGGAGACAAAGTATTCGAACGATACAGGTATGAGTTCTTTTTATTGCTAACTTCTTTAGAATTTTATATAATACTAACTTTGAACCACGTCTCTGCCCGCGTAGATATAAAATGATGAAAAAAAATCTTTAATAGGATTTGCGTAGAACCCGTTCTCTGAGACCGTCTACGTTCCGAAAAGAGTAACTATGTCAAATTCCCAATCAATGAAACCTATCGGAGATCGGATTATCGGAGATTTCGTAAAATGATGGTTTGTTTTTGGATAGCATTTGCGTAAAATCCGATCTTGATTAGCGCTTACGTCTCGAAAAAAAGAACTATTCAAAGTTAAAGTCAATCGGCCCTATAGTTTCAGAGTTCGCGTGATGAGTCAGTCAGTCAGTAGTATTTTGCTTAAGTATCTATATACGGATTTGTATTAAATTTTGTTCAACCTTACTGCTAACACTTAACCGCTCACAAGCCTTTTAATTGTGACCGAGGTCTTAGACATCGAGCTTTTTACACTAGCATGGGGGGCTGTCTTGGACCGTTAAATATAGGTCTATCAGGTTAGCAAGGCAAAATCAGCAGAATTGAAAAAAAAAAATTCGCCATTTTGTAGCTAATTTGTTGCTAATTAGTTGCCAATATGACGATTTTTTTGCGCGAGCCCATTCCGAAAAATCGCATATACTGCTCCCTTGATATCAAAGCAGCAGCGTAACTCATCAAATTGCATGCTTCACCGTTAACCATCACAGTATATTTTGTTTCTAATTTTTTGCTGTAAATATAAAGAACGAAAAAAAAAAATTTTTTTTTTCCATTTCTTCTTATAATGCTATCTTGAAACCGATTTTTATCCCAATCACAAGGATGCTGAATTAGTAGCTGACTGGCAGAGTACTCAGGCATGCCTAAATAACCAGCAACAAAATAATCGGTAGTGATTGGCCGATAATTTTAATTTTTTTATAAATTATTGCTCCATGCTATCTTGAAACCGGATTCTAATCTAATCATGAAGATGCTAAATTTGTTTCCGATCGGCAGAGTACTCAGGCATGCCTGAATAACCAGCAACAAAATAATCGGTAGTCATTGGCCGATAATTTTAATTTTTTTATAAATTATTGCTCCATGCTATCTTGAAACCGGATTCTAACCTAATCATGAAGATGCTAAATTTGTTTCCGATCGGCAGAGTACTCAGGCATGCCTGAATAACCAGCAACAAAATAATCGGTAGTCATTGGCCGATAATTTTAATTTTTTTATAAATTATTGCTCCATGCTATCTTGAAACCGGATTCTAACCTAATCATGAAGATGCTAAATTTGTTTCCGATCGGCAGAGTACTCAGGCATGCCTGAATAACCAGCAACAAAATAATCGGTAGTCATTGGCCGATAATTTTAATTTTTTTATAAATTATTGATTCATGCTATCTTGAAAGCAGTTTCTAACATAATCATGACGATGCTAAATTTGTTGCTGACTGGCAGAGTACTCAGGCATGCCTGAATAACCAGCAACAAAATAATCGGTAGTCATTGGCCGATAATTTTAATTTTTTTATAAATTATTGCTCCATGCTATCTTGAAACCGATTCTAACCTAATCATGAAGATGCTAAATTTGTTGCCGATCGGCAGAGTACTCAGGCATGCCTGAATAACCAGCAACAAAATAATCGGTAGTCATTGGCCGATAATTTTAATTTTTATAAATTATTGCTCCATGCTATCTTGAAACCGGATTCTAACCTAATCATGAAGATGCTAAATTTGTTTCCGATCGGCAGAGTACTCAGGCATGCCTGAATAACCAGCAACAAAATAATCGGTAGTCATTGGCCGATAATTTTAATTTTTTTATAAATTATTGCTTCATGCTATCTTGAAAGCAGTTTCTAACATAATCATGACGATGCTAAATTTGTTGCTGACTGGCAGAGTACTCAGGCATGCCTAAATAACCAGCAACAAAATAATCGGTAGTCATTGGCCGATAATTTTAATTTTTTTATAAATTATTGCTCCATGCTATCTTGAAACCGGATTCTAACCTAATCATGAAGATGCTAAATTTGTTTCCGATCGGCAGAGTACTCAGGCATGCCTGAATAACCAGCAACAAAATAATCGGTAGTCATTGGCCGATAATTTTAATTTTTATAAATTATTGCTCCATGCTATCTTGAAACCGGATTCTAACCTAATCATGAAGATGCTAAATTTGTTTCCGATCGGCAGAGTACTCAGGCATGCCTGAATAACCAGCAACAAAATAATCGGTAGTCATTGGCCGATAATTTTAATTTTTTTATAAATTATTGCTTCATGCTATCTTGAAAGCAGTTTCTAACATAATCATGACGATGCTAAATTTGTTGCTGACTGGCAGAGTACTCAGGCATGCCTAAATAACCAGCAACAAAATAATCGGTAGTCATTGGCCGATAATTTTAATTTTTTTGTAAATTATTGCTCCATGCTATCTCGAAACCGGATTTTAACCTAATCATGAAGATGCTAAATTTGTTGCCGATCGGCAGAGTACTCAGGCATGCCTGAATAACCAGCAACAAAATAATCGGTAGTCATTGGCCGATAATTTTAATTTTTTTATAAATTATTGCTTCATGCTATCTTGAAAGCAGTTTCTAACATAATCATGACGATGCTAAATTTGTTGCTGACTGGCAGAGTACTCAGGCATGCCTAAATAACCAGCAACAAAATAATCGGTAGTGATTAGGCGATGATTGATATCCATTAAATCGATTGGGTCATGCTATCTTGAACACTGTTTCTATTGTCATAATGAAGATGCTGATTTTGTTGCTGAGCAGGAGCGCCTTCAGTTCGTGCTATGAAACAAGCAACAAAATAATGGAAACTGATCGGCCAATGACTACCGATTATTTTGTTGCTGGTTATTCAGGCATGCCTGAGTACTCTGCCGATCGGCAACAAATTTAGCATCTTCATGATTAGGTTAGAATCCGGTTTCAAGATAGCATGGAGCAATAATTTATAAAAAAAATTAAAATTATCGGCCAATCACTACCGATTATTTTGTTGCTGGTTATTTAGGCATGCCTGAGTACTCTGCCAGTCAGCTACTAATTCAGCATCCTTGTGATTGGGATAAAAATCGGTTTCAAGATAGCATTATAAGAAGAAATGGAAAAAAAATTTTTTTTTTACGTTCTTTATATTTACAGCAACAAATTAGAAACAAAATATACTGTGATGGTTAACGGTGAAGCATGCAATTTGATGAGTTGCTGCTGCTTTGATATCAAGGAGCAGTATATGCGATTTTTCGGAATGGGCTCGAGCAAAAAAATCGTCATATTGGCAACTAATTAGCAACAAATTAGCTACAAAATGGCGAATTTTTTTTTTCAATTCTGCTGATTTTGCCTTGCTAACCTGATAGACCTGTTAAATATTACGGTGACGATGTCGAGGAACGACGCCTGTGCTCTCCGAGGCACGGAAGGAGCGGAAATAAAAAAGTCATCGGTATTACTTCGAGCGTAGTTAGGATTTGAACCTAGTGATTATATTCAATCTAAGTTACGTTATTCGTTACTCAGCTATCACCTAACCTAACCGAATATTTATATCGATAAAATGGAAATAATCGTATATATTTTCAACAAAAAATGGTGTAAACATTATTTCTAATTTATGACCGGTTCGAAAAAGGTGTTTCAAAAAAAAATAGGTTTTTTTTGAAACGCCTTTTTACAAATAATGTAAATACTGTGTATTAAAAATGTCTTTCTAGTAGAAGACAGGTTTTGTAAGAATTTTTTACATAGTTTTCCTAAATATGCCCTATCTTATGACAAAGTAGTATTGTATTATTCGCCGATTTGATTTTCATCACATACAATTTGTTAAAACATACCTTGTCATGAGTATGTAGTGCAAATATCGTACTGTTTTAACAATAACATTTCGATCTGGGTGTTCTTAAAATTTATGTACGTCGTTCTTATCTAAGATACATAGTTTCATCAATAGAATTAACAATCGAATTCGAATTAAATACTTGAGTATCGACCCCATCAATATTAGAAATTGAATTAGTTTAAAGCCCAGCTAGATATTTAGCTTGATATTAAATTAGTCGATAACAAATCAAGTAGTATCATGCCAGGTTCCGTATGTTGTCCTGGTATTAGGTGAACCATCGACCGCTCATGGAAAGAACTCCAACCAAAGCTGTTTGATTTTAAATATGATAACAAGAAAATCATCTACTGATTTATCAAAAACAAAACCAGATTATAATTAAATTCAAAGTTGACCCCCACTGCCTAGCCGTTAAATGCTGCTTTAGTCGTGAGATATTCTAAATTACTCAACATCTACATAAATTAGTTGTTTTCCATATCGTCCACGTTTGATTTGTGAATGATTATTGGATATTAGGACAATTAAAAAAATTTGATGTTATATTTTCAAATATCCAATAATCCTTTATTTATGAATTACTTTCTCTAGCTTTGATCTAGGGCCCCAAGTAATTATAACTCCTGGTTGTCGATGCTCCCGCGCTGGTTCAAATACTGTGGAAAAAATTACGGCGGATTGCATTTAAAGTTACAAATTGTAAATATTAAATTAAAAGTACGTCTGCAATATACGGCTAATCTGTCAAATCTTATAGTTTCAGATTGCGTTTTTTCCTTTGGTGCAATCCGCTTTTAGTTCAGGATTAGTATAATTAATGTATCAGAATTTTGTCATTATAATCTCGTTTAAATTATGTTCCGTAATGATTTGATGTTCCCCAAGGACTCCTACGCATCAACCATGAACGGATTCACGACTGCCATCGCTTTTGTGACGTTCGCCCAACTAGTGTTGTGCTACGATGAGAAGTACGACAAGATCGATGTCGATAAGATCATCGAAGACGATGCACTGTTCGACGCATATATCGACTGCATGCTAGATAAGGGGCCCTGCACCGCGGAGCATTCACCCGAATTCAGAAGTTAGTAACCTTTCTATCTTCGTTATGTCAGACTAAATCTGAACAGCATGTCCTAAAATGGCTAACCGAATAATGAACGAACCCTGAACTAGAACCTTAATTATGCTCTAATCGTGATTAAACATACACATCGGAGAAGACTTACCAGTGTTTTGAACAATACGTGAAGTTTCAATACGCATTGAAGCTACATATTTTGAAGTTCCAACACGGATTTGAATCACATTTTGAGTTCCAACACGCACCTCGACACGCTAGCGTGGAAATTATGGCCTTAATACACTCTTCTTAAGAAAGATCTATGTTTTGCAGTTTGTGTATGGGTTTTTATGCACAGATTATATAGCTGTGATATGTGTTTATGTGGAACATAGAATATAAGAAAAATACTATTTTGAGACTAGTTTATGAATTTAATATCTTTAGGTTTATAAAAAGTTTCAACTAATACTATATATATATATCAATTAAACAAAAGGCAAAAATATCAATAGTTCAAAAAGATACCGTGAATCGTAAGAGTGTCTCTTTTTTGCTTTGTACATTTTATGACATTATTCATCTAAAGAGTTATTTATTGAAGTCACCTAAACACCGATACGTAATAATTAAATAAATACGTGAATAATATAAAATAAGTTCGTAAAAACGTACTTTTTTGAGTCCATGAATATGTTTTATTTTATCAAGCCTCATATAATGTTGCGAAAATATTGTACGAAGCTGTTTAAAACTTGCAACAGTTCTGAATCGCCGTGTTGTTATCGTGTGAATATCGACATCGATGTTGTCGACAGAGCTGCTCCCCGAGGTGGTGGCGACGGCCTGCGCCAAATGCTCTCCGATTCAGAAATCGCACGTGAGGAAAACGGTCATGGCGCTGCAGAACAAGAGGCCTGTCAAGTTTCAGGAGTTCACCGCTAAATATGACCCTAACGGGGAATATGTGGCCGCCTTCACCGATTTTGTCTTGGAAAAGGAATAAGGTATACTTATAAAGTTCTAATATTTACTGGCTAACAGTGTAACTTTTAAAGATATAAGGGATGATTTTCGCAGCACATCTACACGTCAGTCACGATCATCACCGACTTGTGTGTGACTCTAGAATATATAAAATAAGTTCTAAATAGAATTGGTTTAGGGCTCATAAGCTAGAAATGAATTGAAATTGCATCTCGTTTGCGAAGCGCACTATTAGAATGGAAATGTACTGATAGGGCAAACGAAACCTGTGCAAAAGTATAATGCCCTACACACTTTATGACTTATCCTCATATAAGAATTTTATACTACCTGTGAAGGTGCAATTATAAAACTACTTTGTCACGAACTAAGCGTAAATGTCACGTCACTTTAGGTCACCTTTTTATCCACAATGATATAATTTAGAATGATTTTGAATATTTAAAATATCAATCTGTTGAAAATTTCCATTTACAATATAGGTCTATTACAATCTAGTATAGCTATTTGTATATGTATAGATAATTAAATCATAAACAAATTTTTAGCCGACTCTCATTGCATTTGCACACACTAGCTTCCACAAAGTTGAGCAAAGAATGTGATTTTCAGTAATTAATGATATGCAGTGATGATATGAACTTGGGATAAAATTTAACATGAACACAGTCTTTGCAGTTTTTCCCATGCTCGATTTTCCCAGTGAACTTGAAAGATTTATGATTTCCCCTCCTGGTTAGTTCGGATTTTTTAAGCAAATTTTTTACAAGGTTACTAAAAAGATTTTAGATATTATTTCTTGACAGGTGTGTTAGCTTTGTGATGTGAGTTTAAGTTATTTATAATAATTATGAATTTTTAAAACTGTTTCCTCCCTAATACCCAACTTTAAGTACATAGTAAAATAAATAATTAGAACTTCATTCCGATAACTTACTTATTATGGGCCGACACCCAAACGCGCTTGTCATAAAGTATTTTTCTATTCATTGCAAGGTAGAAACCCCCATTTACTGCTTTTACTAGGTTTAATCTCCTTACAATATTTCCATCACTCTTGTTGGCATTTGTAAACGGACAACCAAGTAAACAAGCAATATCATGTACAAAACTTTCATGTAACAATATATTTCATTCAGTTACGTTTTCGTTTTTATAACATAAATTCTTGGTGTTATTTATACATATTTAGATCTTCAAAAAAAAATCATTAATTTTGGTTACCATTTCCTGGATTCACGTGACAATGGTGCAAAGATTAATTGATCCGCCAACGGAAAGTGTCTTACGAGTAATTCCTCCATTAAACGACTGTCGATAAACAACTTGACCAGCTATGATGAAGCTATTAATTTCTACGTGACCGCTCTGAACACTGTAAACTAGTCAGTGTATGCCCTATTTACAGTAATGCATATATTGGAACATCCACACGGATGTTGACATGGTAGACCACTACTCACGTTATGAACTGCAAAGTTTGTAGACGATTTCTCTACTCTGTCGCAATCCTTATTCAAAACAACGAAAACTAGGGTTTTATTTAATTCGTTTTAAAATGTCACGGAGAACAAATGGCTAAACTTGCTCTTATACACCCTTAAATTAATTTGAGTTTCTTACGCCGCCCTTTCAATTACGATTTTTGCGTGCAACTAGCCTACACCACTAAAAAGACTTATAACGCAGGTATATCTATACTAATGCTATAAGCCTTCTTCCTTCTAAAGGAGTAAAATGAGATCTTTCTGATAGCGACTAGACACTATGCTTCTTTTCATTCATTTAAGATTTGTTAGAGTAAGCTCACTAATATATTTGCCTCATTTTTTTTAAGATCCCTTTTCACATCCCAGTTTTCCCTGCTTTTATAATTGTTGTTGTTTTGATCAATTTTTCTACGTTAATTTCATTTACATCATAATTAAAATGTTCTTTTGCTGAGGCTTTGTTGTCCGTCAGTATTTTTTCACATTTTGTAAATGTATATTTAACCCTACTTCCCTTGATCATTCAATCCGTTACCGCTCGAGCAACGTTGTAATCGCCTAAATAAATGCGAATATTATGCCGCTCAGGTAATGAATATAATAACAGAATACAATTAACACTAATAAAATATGAGTTTTAAATACAAGTAAGCTATCTAGGTATTGTAAGTAAATATCAAAACATCTATGTCTGATTGTTGGGCCTAAGTCTTAAGTAAGTGTTAGCGGTCCGTCGAGACGATGACGCTTGGATCAAAATCTTACCTACTACTTATATTGAACTTAAAGAGCCAATATGTATTATTATTTTTACTTTTCAGAAGTATTGTTTGCATACTCGTATGTGAGTATCTTAACGTAGTCCCTGTTTCCCTCAATTCGATGTCCCACTGATCGTTAATCAACAGTCGTCATTCCATCCGCACTAGCTGCCCTTTTCACTTCTTAATCAATTAACTTATTTTTAGGGTTTAAAAAAAATAAACAATTTACTATAGTTCCTATTGCTAACAGTGTTCAAACTCACCAAAAAGTTTCTTCAATCATCTCATACACCCGCCTTTTGCATTCGAGTTGTATAGCTTGCCAAGTTCAATGCTTCAGCATTTTTGAAGCTATTATGGCATTGTGGTATGAAATATTGATTCGCGGGATCATTAGTAAAAATTATTCAACACTAATTGAAGGTTTACAAGCAATCACAGGGACAGACGGCAAATGAACCTAAGATATAAAAGCTTGTTTTTATGTATGCTACATATGTGGTTGAAAATAACCTGGTTATAACGTTTAGTTCTTTATCTTTTTTTGCTAATGTATAAAAATTTACGTTATACACCGGATTTAGTTCTCTTAGCTTATGTTTTTTTTTTTTATAATAAAGTATTATTAAGATAATTATTTTTTAAAAACTGTCAAAAAATAAATAATGCAGTAAATAAACTTATCTAAACTAGTATAAAAATTCTATACAATGTTGTTTATTTAGATGAAACATAAATGAGAGTGTTAAAATTATAGTTATATTTATTGATATTGAGTATTATAGATATTGTTTTAGTTCAACAGAATGTTGTAAATTTTTTTAGTCCTCAAATACATAATTCTTATTCAGGCAACTGATTAGCACTTCTAGGTGTGTAACTTTTCAGTAATTAATTTACGCTTTAAAATAATAAAAAGGAACTATACTACAATAATATTTTAAGTTTTTCCATTGATAGACTATTAATTTATTGTTTTTCTTTCAGGATTTACTTTCCAAATGATGAGTTTTTAACAACATTGACTTCAATGCCCAAAGGAATACGATTTATATAATTATTCAACATATGTGGAGCATTACATAACGAAGACGGCAACTTTTACACATTAAAATGTTTGCATCTCATGTAAAGGATTTTCATTTAATTTGAATGAAGTCTTCATTGTATTATTATAATGGTATGCTATTAAACCAGCAATCCTTATGTATTACATACCACGATAATCTCGCAAATGGCTAAGTTTTAACAACATTCTTTTGCGTGTCTTCCTGCAAAAATTATACAGAAAATAATTCTAAACGTTACTGAATTTATTGCTGTAGCTGAATTTCTGGAATTTTGAGGTAATTACATTGTCACTTTTTCATTATTTCTCAACAATGAATAGCACTACATTTATATATATATATATATATATATATAGTTGTATGAACTATTTAAAAGGCAATCATATTCCCAAGACGAATGAATTGGAAATAAACCGATTAACGTTCGGTTGCAAGAAGTTTATTGTTATATTACTTGTATATTTAATTATATAAAACTATTGACTTATTAGTGGAAACGTGAAATGGAAATATTCATATTAAATGCACACTGTGAAAATGAAACATAAGACTAGTATTGTAACGAAACAAAAAACAAGCACACAATCACATTTACTTTTTTAAAATACGTTCTTGTCGATGACGCTTACCATCACATCTAAACTCCTACCGTTCGTAAAACATACAAACATCAACCGTGTTTGTCGAAACTTGCGGTATCATATCTGGCAGGCTTATATACTATATAACCCAAAAATGAAAATACAAATGGCGAGTTCGACTAAAATAGACAAAAGCATGGTTAATAAAATTTACTTTTAGAGTAGCAGGAGACAATCAAACGTGCATCGGGAATTGGGTTTACGTATGTGCCATAGGTATTTTATGCTCATGCGGTTCGTTCGCCAAAACTTTAAAGGCCGCCATTCTATAGGCAAAACAACTTTGTGAATTTCCCGTGTTTCAGAACGGATAGCGCTTAACCCCGTCGGATCTTAACGTCTGTTGCAAAAAAAAAAAAAATCTATAGAGCGAAACGTTGCGTCGAACCCCGGCCATTATACAACTCGGGGCTGTTACGTCACAGTTACAGACACGCGGCGGCGCTGGCGCAACCGCGGTGACACCGTAACACCGATAAAACCTGTCCTACGCCGGATCGGCGTACTTGTTCCATTCGAACGTTTCCTTTGTAGGTCCTTTGTTATCCTTCGCAGTTCGCTACTTTATAAATATAGAGATTTTTTGGGGTGATTAAAAAAAATAACTCAGATTTTAAAAGTGATACCTTTTTTACTTTAATGGTGTAAGATATTTTTCCGATCGTATTGTAAAAGATCCCTTTTTTTCCTATTTAATTTAAATTGTCTCGTAAAACACCACTAACGAAAAAGAAACTGTATTGAATATGTTTTTTTCTGTAGTCCATGGCAATGGTTTGTAACAAGGCGAAATATACGTCTATAGTACCAATTTACTAGAGCGTAACAATAATAAAAACAGTGGGTTCAAACGAAGCCCTCACGGTAAGAAATAAAAAGATTAATTGTAGAAAGGGTCGCCAGCTTTTTTATCACCACCGCAGTCGGGTGATACAAACCTGGCAACAATAAGTTAATTAAATTGAAGAACTTTTAAACATTTCACTGTCGATAGCGATATTCCAATATCGATAAAACCCTTCCTCATTATGATAGAGAAAATGAAATTTATTTTAGTCTATAGTCGTCTATTTTTCATTCGTTTAACAAATACATAAAAATAAATTGGTCAAGCAACATAAGAAAAAGCCCAGGAAGGTGTCATGAAAAAAAAAATTCAATCTATTATAACTACAAGATAAGGCGGAATAAATAAAAAGAAAAGATTGGTAGTAACAAATACGACTTTATTTCGGTTTCATTGGTAAAAATTCAATAAATAACATTTTCACGAAGAACAATAAACAAGTTTCGTTTCATTCCACTTGAAATTCAGTTATAAAATTTAAATTAACAGAAGTCCGGTATCTTAACCGATAAATAGATTTACCTAATTCGTTGTAGGCTCCTTTCTAAATATTAAATCTCATCTTAGAGAGCTACGTTCTTAAAACCTAGTCAGTCTGTTGGGACAATTCAACGCGACTCCGAGATGAACTTGTCGAAGTTCACCCTGAACTTGCCCGTGGGGTCCGCCTTCTTCTGCAGCTCCTCCCACTGCTTGGGATGTTTCTGTTGGATGGCCCTGATCACCTTCCTGATCAGTTGCTTCTGTTTCTCTGTGCATTTTACGCACGTCGTTTCTACTGCTTCCGGTAGAGTCTCTGAAAAGTTTATTTGACGTATAATTAATGACGTCTTTTAATTTTCAGGCGATTCCAAATAATTTTGCTTAAAAATTTCTCTTGAAAAGCGATTAATGAAAGGATATTTGTTAAAATATATATTTCAAAACCATTTATTAATCTAGACGATTCAAGATAATATTTTGAACTTTATATCTGATTTGAGATTATTACACTTTGCATCCAAATGATTTTTTTTACACTATATATTGTCGAAATAAAAACCCCAAAAGCTCAATTAATATGAAAATTAATATCGAAACGTATTTAGATGTGTGCCAGATAAACTTCGTTTTCACTATAATAATGCGATGGTACTAAAGGTTGCTTGCAAATCAAAAACATCCATTTATTGCTATAGTCACAAACACCGGTCAAGTGTGAACGTGTTTAGAGTGACTGGTGGTTCGTATTACAGCATTCATTTTACGCATACATAATAACGTATAAGAACATCTAGACCGGATTGAAATGAGACTGCCGCTTTTGGATAGAAACAAGTTGTCGACAAATTCAAATGTACCTACGTCAATTTAAGATTATAAAAGGCTTCGGCTATCGGAATTTTCATGTTGCAATATATTTTTAATTATACCGTTCTAAAATATTAAGGATAATTTTACATATAAATCACTTCTCTCGATTTCGATACGAGGACGAAATACAAAGTAACTACGATTTGTCAAAAAAGGTAACATACAATTCAAATATTCGTGTGCTATATCGTTTGTTTGGAATAAAGTTTATCAAGATATTTACAAAACAAGTATAACGTAAGTATTTTGATCAGTGACTTGTTCTTACTTGGTAATATTAGCATTATAATATTAATAGAATATTTTTATAATGGCAACATTTCCTTTATTATTTAATTTTTTTTTATTTATTTAGGTTTTTTAGTGCGCATATTCCGATGTTCTTAAAAATGATATATTCTTGGAACTGGGTTATTTTATGGTTTTCCTTTAATCAAAGTACTGAGACGTAGATATTTATTCATTATGAATTAAGAAATACAGATTTTTCCGACCTTAACAGTAAACGTATTTGGTTTTAATTCGCATGGCCACGAGTTTTTATGAATTATCACGCGTTTAGCCTTAAACGATGTGATATTGTCAGTTTGAACAAAGAAAACTAATATCTAACTGCTTTTTATGAAATTTGAAACGGTCAGTGATGAAGGTTTTATTTTATGTTTAATGTAACAAATAGGCCATGTTTAACTTTTTTTTCGTATCAGTATCTATGCGCTGACGACATCATGATATTAATAAATTATGAGTAATGGTAGCATCAACAAATCGTGGATACTCACTTTTAAAATCTGCACCTTCGGGTGTGCAACGGCCTTTGTCCAAAAAGCAGTTGATGTAAGACTTCAGCAATCTGTCGTTGGAGATCAACGTGTCTACGTCGAAATTGTCGTATTTAGAGCTATAGTGGTCGGCGCCGTACGCCGCCACCGCAAGGCATACGATCAGGAAGTATTTCATTTTTTTTTCTGAAATACAAGAAAACAATCATTTGATATTGAGCCTATATTTAACAATAATATTGGAGTATTAAATATCATGAAAAATCATTAGTTCACGAAACACATTACGATTCTCGGAGGAGTTATGTAGAGTCGCGCGTCTTACGGCGTTGGGTACGCTTGGAAAATTAATACTGAGAACCCATTGTTTCGTCTCGAAGACTCCATCAAAGAATCGACCGGGACCTGTCTCGAATGACAAACAGCACGAGCGTTTGACCGCTGGAGCTTCACGGACAAAGGGGACGACGTGCAAGGCTTACAAATTAAGAAGGTCACAGTGCTTGACGCTTTCGACATGTTTTAAGTTATATTATAAGCATAATTATTATACCTAGACTTGAGCATTGAAGATTGAAGTTAATTCCACTTTTCTGATAGCAAAAATCTTATAAAAACCGAAAATTGTAAATGTCTCTTTATCGTAGTCGATGTCGATTTAAACTCATAGAAGACAATCACGAGTTCGAGGGTTAAATATGAAAATTCAACACCTACCTTTTACTTAGGCTAGCGGACCCCAAATAACTAGCCCCGGTCGAAAGCGACAGTGCTTTTATATTGGCGACGATAAACCCACTACTTCGATGGCGAAACCGACCAACCTCGGTGTCGAGAGCGATCGAATTTGAGCTTATGTTTCTGTGTCTATACGGGTCATTATCATTGTTGTGCGCGTTCTCCTTCTGTACGTCGAACTGCCGGCGTGTAACCATACCCACCACGAGAGCGAGCACGTTGCCGCATAATACCAGGAAAGCCCGCACTCGATGAGCTATGGCAAAGAGGAAAATTTACAAAATGTCCGTCGGACGCTGTGCAAATTTTGAGATCATGGTGTTACAATCGGAGGAGAAAATATTGACTTATCTTACGATACTGTGGTATGTGACACCGGCAGAGGGAATTTTACTAGTACAAAAAAAAAACTACAGATAACACGACGATAATCATTTAATACGGCGACTCACGTCCACGGCAAACATAACGACGTTGTGATTAGGTACGGTCACTTATATTTCATTGAATACCGGTGGCGTATTTCACTCTGCAAGGAGTCCTGTGTTTGACAGGGGATCAACACAGATGATGCCGACGTCGTTCTGTTAAATCGAAGCTAGGGTCCTCTCGAGGTTGTCAAAGTATTGGTAGTGGGGATCGTATATTTTTAATAGCTGCTCGAACTCTTGTGGCAGATAACGTTTCATGGCTGCGAACGCTTTGCGGGCCAACCTTTTTTGGGGCACACTGCATTTCCTGCACGCGTGCATTATTACTTCTGGTAAAACAGCTGTAATGTAACGGTAAAGAAATATGTTAATATATAAAAATTAAGGAAATATTCTGGAAATAAATTAAACGTTTATGTAACAAAAATAGTGAGACGAGCAAATATTTTCATTCTGAATACGATTTATGCATTTTTACATTGCTTATCTTTTCTGCTACACTTTGATACTTAGTACATTACATATTAAAAAAATATTCATGATATGAGAAATATTTCAATTATTTATGCAAAAAAGATTTCGAACTAAATTTCAATTTCATGCATCAAATGATGTTCAAATTTATGTATATATATCTATAAATATATATACGCAAATCGAAAATTAATAATAACCTTTGAACGTCTTCCCATCCGGTGAGCAGGGCCCTCTCGATATGAAACACATGAGGTATCCCTTCAGAAGTCTCGGGTTCTCGATCAGGAAGTCGATATCGTAGTAGTCGTACCTTTTACTGTAGTAGACAAGTTGACATGACGTATCGATGAAGAGAATCAGCCACAACACCAAAGATCTCATGCTATCATAACTAGAATCCCCCGATCACTACAGAAACAACTATCGTACGAATAATAAGTAGAGACGTATAAAAACTATTATTAGTGAATCGAATCGATTATTATATTTGTGATCGTCGTGAGACTTCCTCAACTAAATCTACAATTATTCTAACCAGACTCATGAACCGTGTGCCTCTACAGTAGCCGCTGTCAATCGAAAACTCTTATATATATTAAGAAATCTCACAGCGCTGACCTCCAGTTCATTGCCAGAACTAAATTTGAAAATACGACGGCAATTTTGGGAGGTAGCCTCTCTCAGTGATTTACCCGATTGTTGATGTGGGTAACGCTTTGTTTCAAAACGACGCAGCGGATGTTACACGAATTGAATTCCGTAAACATCTATTGTAAATCGTTTTTTTCTTCCATCATTAAAATTTCAATCATTACCCAATTCAAATTTAGTTGCTTATTGCGTCTTAGACTCTATTTCAATAAGACGTCCTCGTTCGTAGTTACAAAGATTGAAATAAAATGTTCGACCAGTGTTCATTTCTCGATTAACGTTTTGTTTGATGTTCAGGTGATATTTAAATGGCCTAAGTCTTTTTTCCCCTTTTCTTTTATGCTGTTCAAAAACAATTTTTTGTCTGTCCGGGCATTAATTAAAACTACTGGAGCTATCGGGATGGTACTTCGACCATTCGACGCGGAATAGTTTGCTGATGGTTAAAGGATGCTTGTCTTAGGAGTTCCTCATATTTTTCATAATTTTGTTTATTTACTTTCGTAACTGATAACGCCGAACGAATCGAACGTGTGCCGGTTGGTAAGTACATAATAATGAAACACGATATAAAGGATCGTCGTTTTATTGTTAGCAGATCAAACAGTCGTTGACACCGATAATGTAATGACTTAAAACAACATTGACGTACGACACGTCACTTAATACTTAAGCGTTGGCAACTGCTTGCTCTAGTTCTCCGAAGTACTTGTTCTCGGGATCGTACTTGGCCTTAAACGCGTCGTGGTCCTGGGGCGACTTCTCCTTCAGTCCGCCGAGGAAACGGTTGAAGAGATGTTTTTGTGCGTCCGTACATTTCGCGCAGGATTGCTCCACCGCTTCGGGCAAGTCCTCTGTGAAAGAGTAATGTATGTTACTTTACATATATAAATATGTGCACTGCTTTGCCAATAATGACAAAAATATATGTACTCAGTACATGCAGCCCTTAAAACTTACACGAACGTGAGTAAAAAGATTAACTTCACCTATTTGCTAAAAATTTTATACAATTATAAAGACAAAAGACGTGAAAGGAGCCCCTCCTTTCTATTACGATGTGATTGACAAATATTAACAAAAAATGCAAAGATATTTAAATATATCGCAAAGTCTTAACTTTGATGTCTTCCAGTTTATACTATCCTAGCTGGCGCAACAGACGTTCTGCGTTTTACGTTAGATGGCAGCCTGTTATACCTACTGCTCCGTCCGCGTGGAAACACAATCAACTTTTTTATTTTAGATAATGAGACTGAACCCCAGTAGTGACGTGTCCAGTAACGTCGGAAAAATGGATAAAGAGAAAATATTCCCGTGCTCAGTTATATGTAAATACCAATTTTTATGGCGATCGATAAAGGTCCAGTTGATGGTCGTCACCCGTGTTCTTTTTATATAGCAATAATTTCAAGTTAATTTCTTGTTAATATTTGTCTTCCTTCGTATATTTATATTCTAACTAAACGGTCAGAATAATCGTCGTAGCCTACACTTAGGTATGTAAATCAATATAAAGATTACTAGTTTTCTTCTAGAATCTATTAAAAGGATATTCGACCTAATTCAAATACAGATGAATGTACCGCCTTCACCGATTTAAGGGTCACCCTTAAACTCGAGTTAAGGCGAGATCGAATCGAATGCCGTCTTACTGCCGTACTCAGAGACGTTACTTAAATTTTAATCCTCATTTAGTGGTGTTCCTTAGTAATGGTTTAACGAACTGTTACTCCCAGAATTGGTTAAATGTCCCTTAAACCATCTTAATGACCATTAACTGTAAGTAGACAATATCGGTCACTTAACTTCGTTAATGATCCCTTAACTTTGATTTGACAATTAAAAATGTAGTAGTTAACATGTTAGCATCGAAATAAACAAAACTGACATTAATATAGTTGTACTATGTGTACCTCTGTAGAATAACTCAATATTACGAATAGGTATAAAAATGGCCGAAACTGTCTAGTTTATAACAGTGTGCACTAATAGTTAGCTCACAAAATATAGGTCATTTTAGAATCTTGACAGTAATTTTTTGGACACTTGAGATGATTGATGATTTTTTTTAATTTGTTACTATTTTTATTAAATCCATTATAAGATACTTTTATGCTAATACATATGTATAGATTTGTAAAATTTACTTACAATCTTGTCAAAAATGAAGAGTATTTATGCAAATTGAATAGAATTTCTTCGATCGATTGATTGCTTCCAGCACTGATCATACTTAAGTAGTCGTTAACTAAGTAGTCGTTAAAAGGCGACTCTGGGACGCATCCAGATTTAATGTTGCTTAGTATTTTTTAATGAACTTTAACTAAAGAGAGATTAACCTAAATTTAAAGGAGCTCTCTGAGTGCGGCAGTTAGACGCTTTGGGACGAGTCAAAAAGAAGAAATCTCGTTACCTAACGGTGTGACGTCACTAAAAGAAACACCGTGCCTGCGTTTTTCATTGTAATTAATTTCAGGGTACACTATGGTCGTCGAAATCAAACCACACCGCGTGTAATCTTCACCGCTATGTAAATCTGTAGGATTTTTTTTATGTATACTTTCTTTTGTCGCACTTTGTGATAAATATTCGGTTTATCACAAACTGACCACAATTTTTTTATTAAAAAAAATTCGTCTGTGCGTCTGTCTGTGCCGTTTTATAATTAAAGAATGTTTTCACTGAACTTGATAAAAATTGGAATACACCAAGAACATGAATTTGCGTAAATCACAAGCTATATAATGATTACGATACACGGTGTGGTAATTTAAAAAAATGTTGCTTTTTTTTTATTTCTTGGGTAGTAATATTCATTTGTTTTACAAAGTTGTGGGAGGGTGTAGAGGGGGGATCGTTCGAAGCAAACCCAAACATGTTTGAATCATAAAAGCAGTCATAGCCAAATTTTAATTTGATCCCGGCGAAGCGGTCGCGTAACAGCGACTTATAACATTAAATATGCGACGATTCGCCGCTGCCCAAAAAGTGTTAGAACATTACTGGTGCGGATTCCGGTAGTGGCTGCGAAAGTGGTTTGGGGATGGATCTTCTTATCTGAAAGAATTGAGGATAGAATAAACGGTCCGCTTGCTTACTTATTCTCATGCGGTAACGGAAATTACACACGGACAGGACATCGTTCGAACAATAATACAACGGGATAGAAATATTTCAGTTTTCTAAAACCGGTAAAATCTGTTTTTGGTTAGCATATCGCAATCCGAGTTGTAGTCAAACTCTTTACAAATCCACTTCAATATTATTCAAGAGCTGTCCATGGGTGATGCTTTGAACTAATACGATGATGTATTTTTTAGTAAATAAATACTTTTATTGTAACTTATTAGTAAATGCAAAAATATTGGATAATGGCGGATACGAGAAAAAAAGATGTATATAATAAATGGTTTTCAAGTACATTTGGTACATTTAAATAGTTTGCAACTTACATGTTCAGTTTCTTACACATTCGAGTTTTACAATTTGGTTTTTCTTTATTTGCAGATTGTTGTTTATCGTAAAGCTAAAAATACGAAAGTGTAATAAAACGATTAAAATATATTTTATAACATTCGTTAATATGAGACCACTCGCTAATATGCTTGCAACACAAGTGATGCAAGACGTATGCAAATCGGGTTGTGCAGTATGACAGTGCTTTAAGTAAATCTAGCAGAATTATAATATTATTTAACTCTGTTCGGCTAAACAATAAAGTATTTTATGTATTGATTCACGACTCAAAGAAAAAGACTGTTAATATGTGATTTCAAGAAATGTCGATTAATCGTGGCAAAAATGGGTCTAGATGAACAAAGCCGTGTAAAAAACAGTTAAAACATTTTGTCTTTTTGCATGACATGAAATATATCTGTATCGATGTAGTTACAGTAGAATATTCAGCTTATCACACAGCAAGCGAAGACGCGGGCAAAAGCTACCACATTTCTGTCATGTCTGTCTACATATAAATATTTTTTTTGAAATTCTCTGAACGACGATGAAAAATACTCGTCTAAATCTAGTAACTTAACAGTATTAAGCGAAGAAAAACTTTGTTTTAACATTACTTATGCATAGAGAAGACAGTAAGAAAAGGAAAGAAATTTCTGTTTTGCATTACTCGTTCGCCCCTTCTATGAAGAAGCTGTTCATTTATTATGTAAGACGATTTAGGTGAAGGGGGCAGACATGTCTTTGTTTACATTCCGTACGTAAGAACAAACAGTTTCAAAAAGCGCGCTTCCTCGGCATGGCTGGGGTGTGGGATATCCGTGACCACATTCCCGTGCCACCCGGTTGAATTCGCTCAATATGCTTCAAATATGTGGCATCGAAGAGGCTGCGAAACTTCATAAACAACTTCATGGGACCGATTCCAAAAGTGATAAAGAGCAGACTTTAAGCGTATATTTAAGACGAGGTCGAGAAGCTGCATACCACATCAAGAACAATGTCCACGTTGTTTATTGGTTGGGACATCGACGACGTTGTCGTCATAAATGAGGCACTGGAGTAGTTATTGACTGATTGTTGAACCCTTAGACCGATAAGAATACTATATGGAGATGTAAAACGGTTTTTAACGAAATATTAAAATTAATTATCGCAAAGATTTCTCTGTATTTATAATTATTTCTACTCTTTCTTTAGCATTTTAGTAGATATTTTATATTATGTAAAATTTAATGGATAGAAGGTGGTCACCCGATCCTTATTTTTCTTACGTGAGGTAGTGGGAAGGCGAAAAGTGCTAAAAATTGTCTTACGTAATAAATGAACAGTCCCGAATTGTAAGTTACAACTTGTAAACAGATTACACATTTACTACTTACATTTCGTTACTTGATCAATATTAAATAATCAAGCAACCAGAATTATTGCCCAAATTAAACGTCGAATCACCGGTATAATTTGTGCGACGTGATTTCGTGGTGTTTGTAATTTTACAACAGGTGGTGGCATACTCGGGAAAGGATATTGTTGATAAAGGCTAGGTATGCGATGTAATAAAACGATTAATACTTTTCAAAAGATTGTTTATCAATTATCTACACGTAAGAGAATTGTTGAATAATCCTCCTAAAACAATGCGTTAATGGAATGGAGTGGATTGTGGAAATTGAGTTTTGCAGGTGAACACAATCATCGATGTGGTTGGGACAATGACTGTACAGTATAAGGAAATTTATGGAATTTTCCAGATCCATTGTAAGTGCGTACAGATTTATTGCATACATTTTCGTATTATGAATTATGTTGGTGTTTAATGTGCGTCTGAAAGTTCTGTGCGATTGTGTACAAAGGTCAAAAGCTAATAAACTAAACGTCCGCGAAAGGAAAAAATACATAAAATGTATGAAATAATAATAAGGTGGTTCTTTAAAAGATAATTGATTGTTGAATTTTGAAATTTGTAGACGGTGTTAATTTTAAAAATTAAAAAAACATTATATAAATGTGTACCTCACATGCTCATATAGCTCTCGCTTCGCTCATCAACGCTCTAGTTTATTTCTTTTTTATTTGATGTACTCGAAATTTGGTATTTTAATTTTTGTTTATTTTAGTACAAATTTAGTCACAGTTATTCGCTTGAGTTTCAACCGAATACTTTTCAGTCATACTAAAGACATTTTTATCGTATTCTAAAAGGCGATCGTAGCCTTGCGGGTGAGTTCGCGCGCCGTCAAGTAAAAGTCGCGGCTCCCTGAAAAATATTCACAGCTTCCCTAATTTCAGTGCGAATTGGAATATCGAGTACGTATGTTACCACAGTACAGTACAACGCGCCGAATTATGCACAGCGCAGAATCAGTGTTCCCCGACCCTTCCTTCTTCCCCCCCCCGCATGCCAATTTTGTTACTTACACGCTTTCGTGTCTAAGTTCACAGCGCCAGAGTGTGTTGTTTAAGTTCGAGCGTTGCAAAATGTTAATCTATCAAAATCATCTTATTTGAATTGTCTGAGATCTCGTTAGGCTCGTATGGAATCAAGATAGTTGATCACGCTAATCACAATTTTGTTAGAAGCATCCAATTTTTTTTTGAGTGCGGTCGATTTAATATTTGCATAATACCCCATAATGTTAGAGAGACAACGAGACTTACTTCTGAAATCGGCGGCGACCGCATCGCAAGGACCCCTGTCCAGGAAGCAGTCCACCAGCCCCTTGAACTCCTCCGAGCGACTCAAGATCCCCTCGATGTCGATGTTGTCGTTCTCGCTGCTGTAGAGCTCGGCCGCCGCGGCGAGCCCGAGCGCGACACCAAACAGTACGAAAAACTTCATTCTGCACTGCGTCGGTTGATATTCAAATGTGCAAAAAAAAAAAAATATTAGAAAGGAATATGCGATATGAAAATAAAATATTGAATTCGATCGCAAAGTGTTACAGAGCAGCCGCTTTAAGCGAAGTCTGACCAGTCTGTGCAACTTTTATTCGTACTTATAAGGCTAACGGTCGGCGCGAGGTTAATTAAATGCAATCATTATAATGGCGGAATGAACAATTGACCGTAGTGTGCGAGTGCGGCGTCCACGGCTGGCGGTGATGGTGCGAGCGTCTCGATAATTGCTTGATTTATATATATATATATAATGGAGCACCCTAATATATATAATATATATATATTAGGTGTTCCATTTAAAATGAACATTTTTTTTGCTGACACATGAAAATTTTGTTCCTTACATCGAGAAAAAAATTCCCTGAAAGTTTGAGCCCTTCATTTTAGTTTTAAGTGGTTCCTTTCGATTGATGAATATTGTCCATTTAAATAACATGTAAATCACGATTTTTTTCACTACAAATTAATGTAGCTCGGTTTGGTATCATAATTTTTTTATTGCGATTAGTCAGAATTTGTAGTATACTACTAGTATACTAGTGACTTAAAAAGTGCACACTAACATTTTTTTTTTGCTTGACCGGTCTCACCAGTATCAGCCACGAAAGTCCAATTTTCTCAAAAATTTTGTATTATCGTTCTTATCAACATAACAGCTGAAGTTACAGAAAAAAAAAGTCAGAGACAATTTGTAGGAAATTACATTTCCTACAAAAATATCCCTATATGGAAGTTTTGAAGTGCGTAGTCCATAAAATATAAACAATTTAATGAATTAAAAACTAAAAAAAATATAAAATTTCAATTTTCATTGAATGATTCCATAACTGTAATTTATTAACGAATCAGTGTATGCTTTTCTTTCTTAAAAAAAATTAACTTTAATTAATTATTTATTTATATTAGAACATCAATGACATATAACCAACATACAAATGAATTTAAACAAAAAATTAAATTTAGAATTAAATAATTAAATAGTTATAGTGTTGGATAAAAAAATATTGTTTTTAACACTGGTTTTATCGCGGAGTTTTCAAATGTACGTAAGATGTAGAGAACAAAGCTTCTCAGAGTGAGGTATTTTATTTAATAAAATGAGTGCACAGGCGCGACGCCAATACATAGTCATTTTATTAGTAATTCATTATGGGTTGTTTGTATGATGTTTTATGTGAAAGACTTGTTTTGTATTTCATAGGGTAATTCTAACAGTTAGCTGTTAGAAAATTAGGAATTATTTTTTTAGAATTAAGGCCCATGAGTTTGTATTTGAAAAATAGTCAAAACTACTACATGAATTTTCATGGAGTTTTCACAGGTGAGTTGATCACTATTTCCTCAAAATAGCTTCAGGTAAACATAGCTGTCCATTAAATAAACTGTTTTTTGGGAAGCGATTTCAATGAAATAAAGCGTGTATGTCGGCCTAAGCTGCACTCAACATACTTTTGAAAATTCCATGAAAATTCTTATAGTACTTTTAGAAATTGGCACAGACAAACAGACAGATCGAGTTTTTCAAATAGTCGTACTGCATTACATAGTCAGGAGTAAAAGAACGAATATTTATCTCAATATTCGGCGAAAAATGTAGATACAGACCGAACCTACTTAGTGGCATATAGATTAAGAAATTATTTACTAATGAGTAGCAAAACACAATTAAAAAGCGTCTCAGTTGATTACTGGAAGACTATTAAATATCACAGGGCCAATGTCGAGTAAGACTATTGTCACGTAACGAGCTTCGACGATTGAGATGAGACGAAAAGAAAAGACGTAGAAAATAGAAGACGTATATTTCGAAAGAGTTACAATAAATCCCTGCGGAACAACTTGATCGGAGTTGATTGATTGTAGTTGATTGCCCTTGGCTTGTGAACGTATTGATCGCAGATTTAAAACTCACACGTCAGCACCCGAACTTCGGTACGTACACTTCGACTAGCCGTCTAGAATATTCTTCGAGTAAAAAGAAGTCAATAAACTATCTAGAACAACTAAGACATAAAATGACCCGATTGACATGAAAAATAAGATATATTGCACTCTTCAAAAATCTATTTAAAAAATGTATGCATTTAAAATAAACATGCGTAGAAAGCGCTGACTCGAGGTTAAGCGGGGCGCGCAGGGAAAAAAGCGGAAGGAAGAAGAACGGAAAAAAAAAGAAGAGAAGAAGAAGATAGGGGAGAAGATAAAAGAGACTATTTACATGGAATATTTTTGTTCTTAGACGAATCATTTTTTACTTTTAATTTATTTTTACACTATTATGGTAAACTTGCTTCATTTTTAAGTTTACCGACAATGTCGTATTTATTTAATTTTTCAATTTATAAGTAAATAGTAATTATCATAAAGGATGAAAAGGATGGGTATCAATAAGATATTTTCCTCTGAAGAATTTTTAGTTTTTATTCATATATATATCAACTAAGGCTAATTGTAATTAAGATAAAAGCTAAATAAAGTCAAATGCTTTAATATGTTTGTGACAAGAAATAATCAAGTTTAACAAGGTAATCAAGTTAAAAAGTTAACAAAACAAACTAAGTTATCATTATTTAATTATGAAAAAACAATTAATCTGAGTTCTATTATTATCAGACCACTGCGACGTAGCGGCGTATAAGATGTAATAATTACTGCATTTGACCATTTGAGGTTTTTTTCTTCCATGTACCTGTTGTACCCTAAATACTAGAGAACGATCGCTTACTATCACTTATGTACATGTTTGCGCAACATATTAACGCACTAGACCAACATTAATTTTTATATATATGTTATTGTCTACAATATACTACATCATATAGTAAAAGATAAAGTATTGGAAAATTGCGGTGATATATAAAAATATGTAAAGCTACTAAAATGATAAATTTTTGACAAAATTCTTTAATATGCTCAATTTTAAGTTGTAAACTAAAAAAAAGATAGTTACAAAAGGTAAGAAATATCATCTAAAACACACGGAGTACATAGTCTAGTACTAAAAAACTATTAATTAGGTTATGTACTGTCATTGAATTTTTCCTGATTTATAGAGGAAATTATTTAGGTTATTGACACCCATCCTTTGAACGTTCAAAAGAATATAATGAAACCTACAAGTGACCTTTTTACAATGAATTTGCAGTGGCATTGGTGGAAATAAACAAATTCGTGCACTTGTTGACTGATTAACATATTACAACACATGGTTGCTAAGTCCTTGAAAACGTCATCGACAATTTCCTTTTTTTGTATCGATGAACATTTGATTATTTATCGAAGTAACAAATACATCGGGTTCAAAATCATTAAAAGGAAAAAAATTGGTGTTTCAATTACATAATTTAAACGTTGACACGAATAATAAGAATAAAGAGAAAATTAAATGTTTCGATTCTATAATTTTGTTTTCCAGATTAAAAAAACCATGTATAACTAAATAATTTAATTCAAATTGATGCGAGGGTGAAATCGGGACCAAAAGCGGGATAATGGCTTCGATTTGTACAAATGATGAAGAAATTAATTGTAAGTCCATGCGAGCCAAGCCGCAAACGAAATCTAGTAATAAATGTAACATAACCGTAGGGTTATGTTATGGCTGTAGAGCCATTTGCACATCTAAAGGAGTCAATGTATTATTACATTAAACTGTATTACTGTATTATATTGCCATCAGTGTAGTAGACTTGTAATAATTAAAATATTTGTCGAAAGATATTAATATACCTTTATGTTGATCAATTGCAATAGAAGAATATTTACGTTTCATACATATACAAATAGGTTTAACATAGCTCTACAATTGTTATTCTTCAAATACAATCGCTTGTTTGAAACGAAAAAAAAATCCGCTAGACATCCGTAGAGGAATAATTTCGTCCCTTGTCATCTTTTAAAAGAGCTACGGTATGATGACCAAGTTTTAGTTTTAAAGTAGAGGGGGAAACGTACGTGTTGAACGTATCTTTACTTGAAGATTAAGAGAATACAGTATACAGCAAGCATCATTGACGGCACCGGGCGCAGCCGCACAGCCACTATTACGTAACTCCTACGGGACCAAACGTGAACTACTACTTTAAACTAGGAAAAAGAAAACAGTGCTTCGAATATGACTAAAATTTGAAAAAAAATATGTCTCTAAAAATAGGTTTAAAAAAACTTATAAGACTTGATTTTAGTGGTAACACTGGAAATTAAAGTATATGTATACGTTT
The DNA here is from genome assembly GCA_005406025.1 of Eumeta japonica. Taxonomy (NCBI): domain Eukaryota; kingdom Metazoa; phylum Arthropoda; class Insecta; order Lepidoptera; family Psychidae; genus Eumeta; species Eumeta japonica. The sequence continues at coordinate 234,727 of BGZK01000028.1, forward strand.
GTTAAGCGTAAGGTGTTGTCTGGTTGAGTTTCTTTAACAAGCAATTGTAATTTCATAATTTCATCATAAGGCATTTCTGAACTTTAAATTTTATTTATATAAGTCAACAATATTGCACATATATAATAAGTTTAATTACTGACTTACAAAATGATTTTTCTGTCTGTCAGCCTACCTGTCTGTTGACATCCTTATTTTGATAAATCCCTTTTTCAATTTCAATTTCATTATCAACCTGAAGTTGTAAATATTTCAATCTACTCTTCCTGATAAGTATAAACGAAAAACTAGCTTCTAAGTCAACGAAATCAAAAGATACAACAATTTTTGTTGCATAGTTTGACACTCGCACTTTAATGAAAATTTATAGGGTCCTTCTCGTTGACCTAGAATGATGAAATTTGGGAAGAAATGTGGTCTCACAGTACGTTAAGTAAAAGAACTGAAAATTGTTCATTTGTCATTGGATAATATTTTTTTTTTCAATTACAATTTGACATTTACGGTTGTAGTGTGAATTATAATGTAGACCGATGAACATTGCACATTTTTTTAAATTTTCCTTTAAAAAATTAATGCTTCTAAAAACACGCATACTAAAAATGTTTTTTTGTTTTGTTTTAAAAAGGAAACAAAATAAATAATTTTTGGAATCCCGCGATCGATATCTCACTAGTATCGCTAGAAAACAGCCAAAAATAAATAATTAAGTTTGAGCGACAGCTGTACGGTGTGGGTCCTATTCGCACTTATCTGGTGTCTTTTTTAAAGTTTTATATTTTAAAAATTATTCTCCATCTTCTATGGATACTCAAATTTAAATTATGCCTCGTAATTTCACTTCTGAATTTGTCACCGACACCGAAAAACAGTGTGACGAATCGCAAAATTACTATCTCCATGAGCTTCCGAACGATAAATATAATTTTTATAACCGGACTAAGGTACCCTAAAACTTACATAATACCTTGTAACACCTCGGTCGCGTAAAAAATCCTTACAAGGCGATAGCCGCAATTAACCTTGAGTTTTGATCGGACTCAACACCTTGCCTCGGTGAATACAATTTAAAATTTATTTATAACTCACGGTGAAATTTATGAGGAAAACCGAACATAAAATTAAATCGATTTTCGACGTCTATTTCTATATTTTGTCTGAGATCTTTTCTAACGTCGGGATGTATTTTATCATCCACTGATAAATATGTATTTCGGCTTGGATTTTGAAATGTTTAGGTCTCTTTACTTGTCTATACTAATTTAGGAGACTAGACGAGAATGAACAAAGTAATATTACTTTTTAGGGTTCCGTACCCAAACGTTGTCTATGGGACCCTATTACCAAGACTCCATTGTCCGTTTGCCTATCCGTCTGTTTGTTTCTCAGGTAGCTGTATCTCATGAACTATAATAGATAAATAGCTAGACAGCTGAAATTTTCATCGAGTGTCTATTTCTATTGCCGCTATACAAAAAAAAAAAAAACAAATATGAAATTAAATTACAAATTAAAGGGAGCTTTTATACAAGAAACATTTTGTTTTTTTGGCGTTTATTACTCGATTTTAATAATGACAACGCTTGCAATGTTTCAACAGTACGTATTATTATAGTCGCTAGAAAAAAAAATATAAAAATAGAATAAACTGAATAATTAAAAAGAGTCACCATACAAAAACGTGTTTTAATAGGCGTATTTTGTTCATAACTCTGTTTTAAGATTACTACAACAGAAAGCTAATTATACTTTGGAGACAGGCTTGAACAAGATACGAACTATTTATTACAACAGGGACCATAATGAATGGACCACAGAGCAAAGTAGTAACTAAAATAGATGTGGATGAACTTTATCAACTTGCAGAAAAGGACACTAAAAATCTGCACCAAGCGAAGGAAATGAAGAATGAAAGCTTAAAGGAAGATAAGAATTAGGAAAGAAAGATTTCTTTAAAGAAGTGATCAACACCGCCTTATGGACATTGTTTTAAGAAGAAACACAAAAAAATATGTTGGACATTCTAGTTATTCATGAGAGATTTGCAAAGACAAGAATGAGCTGTGACAGTAGTAAGTAAGAAAAATGAGCTGCAAAAAAATTAACAGGGTTGCAACAAAATTTTATTGGTTTCTACAAACGGACACTAAAAATCTGCATCAATTGAAAGAAATGAAGAATGAATCAATCGACTGAAGAAACTAATTAAGAACAATAATTTCTTTTTAAATAATAGCTCGTTATCATTTACTCGATTCCGTTTTAAGATCGACTACAACATAAGTGTAGTTATACTCGAGAGTACAGTAGAGAAGAAACTTAAAAGGCTGACGATGAAATATGTCTACTCCTCAACGGACGCTAATACTTCTTCACCACGCTGAAAAAATAAACAATGAAAGATTGACTGAAGAAAAATCCAGAAAGGATTTGTTTAAGAGCTCGACACCATCTACTCAACTCTGCTTTAGGCTCTTCTACAACAGAAAGTTATTCACATTTGGGAGACTCGATTAACAAGACAGTAGTTTTTACAACAGGAATCAAAAAGAATAAACAACATTAGCACAGAGTACAGTAGAAATTAGAAAGGCTGCAGAAGAACTGTTCCGACTCTTAGAAATGGACGTCGAAGCCTGCACCAAGAAAAGGAAACGAAGAACATAAGAGAAACGAAAGGAACACCTTGCCTATATTTATTAACACACTATAGTATCTATTACCCATCTTTACTTCAGTTTCCGGCTAAAGGTTGCAAGAATACCGGCTGGCTCTACACTCTCTACACTCCCGTGATTCCTAATCCGAACTCGAACCTACACTCCCTAATATAGTTCCGCTCCCTTCGGTGTATCGAGACTTGTCCCTTTCAGCCATTGGGACTGGCTGAAGGTTGAGCGATGACCATGATGATTATGTTTTTAATATTGCTTCTTGTATTTCATTAAATATTTTAAAAAGTAGGTAGTGTTCAATATTGTATGGTGATTCGGAATTCTTCATGTGCGTATCCTACTTGCTTTGTTATATATTGTTTAATTTGCGTTCTCTATATTATACCACTTTTTCAAACATTATTTAATTCAAAACGGAACCACATTATAATTTTTTACAGTACTTTTTGCGTGATATTCGTACAAACTTACATTGTTTCGGATAAATAAGATTTCCTAAAAATTTTGTTCAAATTATTTAGTGATGTTACAAGCATGTTTTTTTCATAAGTATTATCAATGTGTAGTTAAGGATCATAATGGTTTTATTACATTTATAGATACCAATACAATTGTTTAACGGTAACCTTGGCACATATATCATAAAAAATACTAAAGACTTACTGGCATGCTTATAAATAATTAGACAATTAAATTGTGACACTAACTAGCGTTGACCATTCGGCTCCTCCAACGCTAAAGATGGAGGATAATTATTCCAATCGGGGCGCATAGAGGCGCCACTGATGCGTGTACGATGCCATTATAATTTTAATAAGTTAGCCAGGGATTCCCACAAATTTTCTCTGCCAACTGTACGCCAGTTAATACAGACAAGGTTCTGTTTTATTTCGTAATCGATCGCTGGTAGGCATTTGTGAGACTGCCTACTTGTACTTATACTTGTACGAGTTACTTTGTTTCATTAAAAAAAAAATGTTTTCAAATAAATAAGTAGATAATAGGTTTTCATTCTATCAGGTTCTATTCACTACACTTTTGAGGTGTATTCATTCACAATCTTTTTATTTAAAATTGAGGGACTCGAAGCATTGGCTGACAACTGTTACCACTACGATAGACGCTTGCCCGCGACATGCAACATGCAACAAAGAGGATTGATCGATTGATTGATCAATCGTCTGGAATCGATATTCCATTAATTGGATGAGGATTCGTAGTGGAAGAACAGATTCGAGTGTTCATGAATGTTATTGTATATATTGTGGCTGCATGTAACTGCATGTCGCAGGCGAGCGTCTAACAATGATTTCCACCGAAATAACACCGTATACGATAGACACTACGTTAGATTTCACAATCCAAAGTTTCAGTCACGTGGGTATAAAATAAATATTTATTTTCGGTCCTAACCTCGCATCGGGTCCCACCTGATAATTTACATATACTCTCAGATTCCCAGGAAATTTATTTATTTATGTAAACGGACAAACCGACCGACTGACTAATCAACGCACATCTGAAGTGATTAGGTTTAGAAACTTAAAATTTTACGCATTTTCTTTTATTGTGGGGAAGCGCTTTTGAGTTTTTGAAAGTTACATCGTCTTTATATCAAAATACTGAGGAGTTATCTATGGAAGGGCCGTTCGTTGTGAAGTTGTAGCCATGTAAATTAGTATTTAAAATGAAGAAACAAGTTTTAATGGACTTACGCAAGTGAAGTATATATGTGTAACAGCGTAGTTATTTTTTACATGATGTTCATAAAAGTGGGATTTGCGGTCTATGTTAAAAAAAAAGAAAAATGTGCATTGATGTTTTTGGAAACTCGGTTGTAACCCCTTAAAAAGATAAAATGGCCAAAAAAAAAAATTGTGTCTTTCATTTTTAAAACGAGATTGTTTATATGTTTTTATCATTATACATATACATAATACTTGTTCGGTATGATAGAAAACGACTGAGATGGGGATAGAAAGCGATATCGAGATGAGAAACAAGAGCGGGATGGAGACCTGAAATATTGAACAGAACCAGGATTGGAACTTAGAATAAGACCGGAATCCAAACCGGTAGTAGATATAGGAGCAGGAGCGAGCGTAATTCTGCATGACTTAGAAGTAGATATCGGAGCAGGGGCCAGCATAACCCTGCAAGATTTACAGAGAAGTTGATCGATATGAGAGATTGACGAATTCGTTGAACGCTCACGCAGGTGAAAGTTAGCTTTCGACACAAAACTTACCCATTTTTTTGTTATCTTACCTGACCCGTGTCGTTGGACTCGTATTGTAAAGCTTCGGAAGCGTGAAGTGTTACGCTTAGAGTAAACTCTAAGTGAAAGCAAGATCGTATCCGAGGAGAGCCGAAGGACTACCATGATAAGAGGCATAGCTTATAAAATTGCAGAGGTGAAATGGCAATGGACGTGCCATATCGCTCGTAGAGCTGGGGACGAATTTCTATAAGCTTCGCGTGGTTCGCATGTGGCGACCGCAAAGTCTGAAGACCTGGTCAGGCTCATGGGTCACAGGTGACCTGGGATTGTACGACGAGTACGTTTAGAGAAGGGTCGGCTTGTATTTATCAGTTGATATCAAATGGCTGAAACGAAACATTTTCTGACCCTCTAAGGGTATGAAGTAAAAAAAACCCTTTTCAGACCTACATAATGTCACTTTACACCTTGTTCGCCATTTTACAATCGACTATTCATTACACGATTACTTTTACTTTGAGAAAGACCATACTACATCGTTACTTTAATAAATGGATTTATTGATTTCCAATCGAATGCAAAGCTGCTAACGGACTAAGCGATAGTCGATTAGTGACAGCGTATCGAGACTTATAAAGAGTATTCTACTAACGTTATAAATTCTGATAGTTTGAATGTTTGTTACACACTCACCGTTCTGCGACAGAACAGAACAAGCTGAAGCTTTACAGTAATATAGCTTATATATAAGAATAACATATTAGCTGTAACTTATACCGATACTAAATTTTGCTCGTGGTTTCGCTTACGTGATCGTAGAACGAATTATTTGACTTATTCCGATTGGCTATTGGTACCAAAAATGTTCAAGAGAGGTCCAGGTTCAATTTGAGATCGGAAACGCGAGTAGAAACGGCATCAGGATCAAGAGTGTAAGTGAGACCGTTTCATATTAAAATATTAATGGCATTGCGTGTGCTTTCGGTGTACAAATATGGATTCCTCTGGTATGGAATCGCGGGTGAATTATATACATTTAAACAGAACCGGAATCTAGACCGGGGCCAGAATCTGAATCGAAAGCGGAGCCGGGAATGAAATCGAGAGTAGAAGCAACATCGTCGTAGTAGTAAAGTAGAAGAATCATAGTCGACAACGTCATCGGTCGATATGAAAAACGAAAGAGTTTTTTTCGATGTGCACACGGACGGAGCTGAGGGTAAAGGCTAGTTAAGACATAAAATCTGACCGACTGCCGCTAATTGATGGAGCGATAGTCGAAAATTGACAGTACCATTGTAACTTGACGCTAATTTTATGATACAAGATGTAAAGTAAAATCAAAGTAAATGTTTAATTAATTGAATTATTCAAAGAATACGCCGTTAAACGAGAAACGATTTTCTGTTCCCTATCCATCTAGCAAAATTACCCACTTTACGAAAAAAGAGCGGAAAGAAATCTACGTTGTGATTTGGAGATGCAAAAAAATATTGGTAATCAAGAAATAATCAGAATACACTTACTTACTGTACTCGTTTTATATTATCCGCATAAGCCGCTACTTAGTTCGATAATTATATAACAAAAGTTAATATTTCTAGGGGGGCATTTCATACATGTAACAGAAGCTGAAAAAAAAATTCGGTAAATATGAACGTGTGGCACACATTTCGACAGTTCTTTTAAAAAACACTTTGAGGTTTCCAAGCAATTTTTCTGATCATGTGAATAATTTCGGAAATAATCACTACGAAATCAGCAGAAATTGTGTGGCCCCCCTTTATTTATTAAATCGTATGTCCAAAAATTTGAAAAAAATAGCAAAGGTAGTAAATAGCTTAGTAAATACTTTCAACGAAAATTATTTTCAACGTTATCGGATATACTGTTTTTGAGTTATTGTCAAAAAATTTCACATCTCAACAAAAGGACGTAAGTATCATAAAGATACGCTCCTTTGCTGACGCATTTTAGTTTATCCTAGTTTAATAATAACAGTCGACATACCTACTTGTTTTTCTAGTTATAGGCGATTAAAGTGCTTATTATTATTTTGTACGAGAAACACGGAAAAAGTGTAAAAACGTACTTTTGTCATCTATCTATCTATCTAGTGCATTTCTTTGTAATAATGGCTCAGAACCCTATAATGAGCATGGTCCGACAGGCTATCTGCAATAGCGTAAGCCGCCGGTGATCTTCCAAATCGTACTATATAAGTATTTAGAACGACATTCATCATTCGACGTTTTATCATCAAACATACACACAAACGGATAGATAAACTTTTTAAAATGGTCACGTATGTAATCATAGAATCATTACTTCAATCTCATTCTCCAACAAATTGAAAAATAAATAAATATAAAAGTGCACCGCGTATATGTAATTAAATCGATGAAATGTTGTTACAACGTAGTGGAACTAATCATCACAAATCTTTGAGTCGTAATGAAAACACCTTTAGATGACCTATTTTTGAAACGATCTTTTAAGAAGTCGACTGTACAGCTAAATCGGCATATAGTTTTAGTAGATAGATCATGAAATACCTTAAGACAATTTTGTTTGCAATACCTAGAGGGTTTTACATTTTAGCACTTAAAGTTATACAGTTTCATTTCTATTCAAATGAACATATATATGGTAGATGTTTTTGTAAATGGGGCATTTGTAAAATAATTTATTTACAAAAAATGAAAATTACATTTTACTGTAACTTATAAAATTATTTGTCAAAAAGAATATGACCATTTGATATTAATATAATGTAATATAATAACGTAAATTACATTAATATACTTAGGGCTTCTATAACGACCTCCTTATAAATTTGCCCTCAAATAAATAGCACATTTCTAAATGAAATTTTGTCTTTATAATTGATTGTTAAAAAGAGATATTTATAAAAAGGCGAATTCAAAACGAAGTCGCGTAAACAGACTTCAGAGAATTTTCACTAAAATGGAAGAAAATATTGTATGAAAAAAATATGAGTACTTACCGCACAACGAGGAAAACGGACGGTAAAATGATAGCAGTTTAGTCAAAAAACGGTTTTTATAGCGACAACCGTGTGAAGTAGGTACCTCCGCGCTCCGGCAGAAACTGCAAAAAAACCTCATTGCAATACCTTCTCGTGCCGCGGCAAGGACACTATTTTATCTATACCCGCGATGTGTCCGTCCGGACGTGACCCAGCGTCCTAATGGGGCGGTATCAAATATGTTTTATGCGATGCACATCGAGAGGCAGACCGAAGCTACTGCTTTTTTTGCTCGTTTAATTATGGCAAAATGTGTATGTTCGTATGTAGGGGAAAAACCTTGGAACCGCTGGACTGATTCTAATAATTCTTTCTCTGACATAAAGCTATACTACCACCGAGCAATATGATGATATATTTTTATTTATATTCGGCAAGTTCCATCGGAATCGATTGAATAAATTCAACATTGGGCGGTGACGCACATCTCGATGTCCTTTATGAGGTCGGTGTTGTGTGATAGATATCTTACGTTTTGACGTTACATAGAAATGCATAAATACACACTGAACTGTGTACGTACGTAACAACTGCAATGGCTATCACACCTAAATCAGCAAATAAAGCATTCGTGATCGCGACACAGAACGAGAAAGCTGTTTTACTCAGGCACATCATGGTGCTTGTGATCGAGGTTATGAATGACCTGGATCGGAAAATCAATGGGCAGCTGGACTGGATTTGTGATTTAAAAAGAGTGATCGTTTTATATAAAAGACAAAGGATTTTTTTTCTTGCACGCGGGAGAGGCCGAGAGCGAAAATTAAGTACCACATAGGACGTCGACTATAAAGAATACTCGACTTCGATCGAAGTCGTTTATCTGAATTTTGATCGGAGGAATATAATAATTACTAGCTGTTGCCCCCCGCTCCGTCCGCGTGAACATACAATTTATTTCTCGTTTTCTGTATCGAGTGATCTTGATACCCTTGTTACCGATCCTGAGTCATCGATTTAAGTTACGATTGGACAGTCAGTTTCGATCCGGTCATGTTCTCTTGGAACAGTTCAATCCTGTGTCCCTCTCTTTTCTAATCGCGCTATCTCTCTCGAATTCGATATCGATCCCGATTTGGATATCTATTTCTTGTAAATTATTGCATAGGAATGTTAGTGGGAGATGTGAAATGACATGGTGTATAATCCAGAATACGATTTTTTTCGAACCGGGGTAGTAATTTGATAGTGGCGCCCCCTATTTTCAGTATTTGAGATAAATTGTTAAAAAAAACTCACAAATTGGCATTTTTTATGATAACAATAATAAGAACATTTTAATAAATTTGCACTTTTTACTATGTATTACCTAATAATTTTTTCATGAAATTATACATATCATAACATGAGTTGTTATATGTTTCCTACGTACACTCTTTTTCTCATTCTTGACTTTTGGACTTATTCAAATTAATAGGCGAAGTTCCAACGCTATATAGCTACCGTTCTTCATAATTATATAGAAACTTCTTTATTTTTTTTCCAAAAAATATTATATTTATTTGTGTAGAAAAAAAATCATAATATCTCTTGGAAGCAAAAATTATTAAAAATATCCTTTAAATAATTTTTGTCTTTCATTATTTATAAGATTGATAAATGTGTGAAATTAAAAATCCCTTCATGATGTTGCCAGCGCTGCGTGGTGCTGCAGCTGCTCGCAGCGCATTTCGGAATTAACCCTAAGACGTGTTCAAAAATCAACTGGGTGTTTTAAAATCAAATGAATAATTAATAAAGCAACGTGCGTTAGATACTAAGGGCTTTGTGAAGCAAGTTTTTTATCAATGATATTACATTATGATCTTGGCGTCCTCTGAAACTGTCACCCCCTAGATCCGGGGGATCAAATAATGAAACATCGTCAAAAATCACATTTATAATATTGTAATCTGAGAATACAGTAATGACAAAAGACGCGGTATAAAAACCTTATCATTCATTTTAATTTACTATGACTTGCTTATTATTAAACCATCATTATTAATCACATAGTTACAATCAGATTTTTGACACTCTCTTTCGCTCTACTTCAAACTCTCACAGCACATCTTTCTCTCCCTTTTCCCCCTCAATGCTCAACATCCACCCTAACACCGCTTGTTCTCTAAGCAAAGCAAAATATAAATATAAACATATACAACAACTAAGACAAAATAAGGTAAAATTAATATGTTATAAATCTTTTGTTATAAAGATTTATAATTATATTAGCTTCAGATAAGCATATAACAAAGTAAATCGTAACCTATATCTTCGTGAAAATGAGTTTTATCACTTTTCTGAAATGTGTCAAAATTGATTAAGTCATTGCCCATTTATAAGTAGACATAGGGACATACATGTTACAAAACGGCGTCCTCTATTAGTACTCAAAAGTTAATTATAACCGGTTTAACTATTGTTTAACTATCAAAAGACATACAACCGAACAGACAGACAAACAAAAAAGTAACATATGTGCGTTTTCCCTGATATCAGACTAACGCCGTGACATCAAACTTAAATTTAAAATATTTTTATTCCATAGGTTACAAAATAACACTAGAAAAAAAAGCAATTTTTTTTTGTGAATTTATACTTTGCCACTCTTCAGAAGGCATTTTTCCTCGAGTAGGACGAGCAAGAAATCCAATTGTAGTTATTTTCTAATTTTATCGTGCATAGCAAAAACAAATGGAAAACCATCGATGAACGAAACAGCCCTGCAAGAAGTCGATTACGCCTATGGATATTATTTCTGTGACATTTATGTCTCATTGTAATAATGAGGCATAGTCAACTCATAGGTAATTAGAGGCCATCCATAAATTATAAGGTTTTTGACCCCTCCCCCCATTCTTGTCAAAGGTGGTCACAGGAAAACAGCAGTTTTTACAATTTTTTTTGAACAAATTTTTTTGTTAAATATACTTTAAATATTGGACAAAACAAAAGACATAAACCTTTTTTCGTTTTTGTATTTCAGATTTGACGTCACAAAGCTTTTAACCTGCTCCTTGTCGCGCATTGTTACATTTCGTTGCCCGCCCCCCCAACGCATGATGTAATTTATGGATGGCCCCTTATGTCTCATTTGAAAAAGTTATAAACAAAATTAGAAACAAGATAAAATTCATACAAATTATTGTCAATCTTACATTGTTATTTTCAGTATTAGCTAAGACAGAAATGTATTTTTCTAGCGCCTAGATACGAAAGCGTCTAAAGCGGATCCTTTGGCGTTATTGGGATCGTAGGCTTTCTTGAAGGCCTCGTAGATATCTGGATAGGTCCTCTTGGCCGCACCCATCACAATTTTTAAAATTTCCTGCTGTCTTGGAGTGCACTTTCCGCACGTAGTCATGACAACTTCGGGCATCAGTTCTGAAAATTAAATTGGAATTCGAGCTGTATTTTTGCGGCAATACAACACATAGGCGTTTGGTAATATTAAAATAACAAAACTATATTTAGAGTAGTTCAGTTGTACCAGCATTTCACAAGATTATAGACAACTTTACTCAAATACTAATTCTGAATGCCCTAAGACTTTAGCCAGCCATCCTCTTCGGTTTCCGTTGTTTAAGAACGCCTTTAGGTTCGTTTTGTCCGTTTGTTCATCTAAAAGACGAGGCCTTCTTATACTTCTGATTTTATTCTTATGACATTGAAATTTTGTACATATAGTTGTATACGTCTAAATAAATGTTTTAGTTATTCTTTTCAAACGTTGAGAGATAGCATAAATGACGCAAATATATGTAAAACAAACACTAATAGCGGGGCAAGCGAAAAGGTAAACAATGAAAGACGTCATGAATTACTCATAATAAGGTTAAATAGGTCAACTTTACTTTGGTTAGTGCATTAAAAATACATACAATGCAATTTACGTGACACATTAAATGAGTAATTTCTAATGTCATATTGTTCATTAGAATTTGGTGAGCAATTTCGATGACTATTGAAGCGAAACTTCTTATAAAAGCACAAAAAAATATTCACGTCAATAAAATTTCTAAGCAAACATCTCTGTATATTTGAGCGAAGTGCGAAAAAGTTTACAGCAAGGGCGATTCCCCTACGAGTGTACAGAACCTAAAATGGGCCTCGCTGAATTATGTAAGGAAAAAAAATTAAATATACAAGGGCATGCCTTTTAGTTCTGTCGAAGTAACCTGGTCTTGTGAAAGACGATTTTTAAAGTAATATCTACAAAGGTATGTGATAATTATACGATTGCATTGTTGAATGAAAAAGCGTAGACAACTAGTATTATTTCCTAAGTGTTGCAATTTTAATTTATTTCCACTGTAGTGCGCTTTACTTTTTACTCGGTATATGGAATGATAGTAAATAATGCGTCAGCAATTTATTTTTGTCGGGACGTTATAAATGAACACACAGGGATGTTCTGTTACGTAAGTGCTTATATTAAGTAGCGTGAACACTAGACATATGTCAATAGATATAAAGAAAACCTGGAATTTGGATTTTCCTTCATAACTATTAAACAAACAAAGTTAAACAATAACTGGTCGAATGCGAGTCAGGTAACGTACACAGCAGTTTATTGTATTATTTAAAAAATACGCTGGATATTTGTTTAGTTTGGAACTTGAATATAATTAGTCTGCTTTTATTTTAGTTGAAAACATTAATAATTTTTTTTTTAACTATAAACTTATCGGACTGTTCCCTTTTTTATTTTACTTATCTAATCTATTATTACAATGCATTATTTCAGGTCATTTGGGCCGTAAACTTTGGAGATAAAGGTGAAAAAATGTTTGTTTGTATACATTTTGTTGTAAGTAAAAATACTGATAAGCTTAGAAACAAAATACATGTATTAGGGATTTTCGGATGATACTTTACCAAACAACATCGTGTGTGGTCCATGAGACAAATGAAACAAAACATTGACAAACGCTCTACGATAATAAACGTATCAATTTCATCTCCGATACGTGTGACAACGACCGTGACGTACAGACGTAGAAGCGAACAAACATCCATCACAGTTTTTAAAGGTGTCACCTTTATGCTTTAGGTACTTTTCAGTGTCTTCTTTAGTATCCATTTAGTACCTCTTACCTCGTTCAGGTAAGTTTAAAAGTCGCGCTCACCCTTGTACGCGGCGCCCTGTTCGTTGCACACTCCAAGGCCGGCCAGGCACTTCACTACAGCCTCTAAGGCGGCCGGGTTGGCAGCGACACCTTCGGCGTCGAATTCATCGAATTTAGCGTCGTAAGCGACTGCCAGCGTCGCTGCCGCGGCGAGGAGGAATGCGCCAACAGCCAAATTCATCTCCTGTCAGATGAGATAGTTTAGCTTGGGGCGTTTTTTTTTGGCAATATTTACAACTTATGAATTAAATCGTAATTTACAAATTATTTGCTACGCTTTCTATCTTGATGATAATCTATGGTCCACATGGTATAATATAAAAAAATCATTTGGTGTCTTTTTTATAATGGATTTAATACGGTTCCTAATAAACATAATGGTAATTCTATATCATATTACTAAGATTTATACTTACAATATTGTACAACTACGCACTTTACAAGTAGCCTCTCCTCCGTCTTCTAGCGTTCGACGAGTTAGACTGAATTTTTTGGACTTTGCTTGAACGACTTTATAGTATTTTTCGCAATATGTCATTAAACAAAGATGATGCGTTACATCAGATAATTTATAGTTGTATAAATGGCTTGTAAACGATCAAGGACGTTTTTTCGTTTGCGTAACCAAAAATTAAATGATTTGACAAAAACGAGTTTAACGATAATTTTATTACCTATGTGTGTAATAAAATTGTAAGTGGTTTTTTCGTATTTCATACATATTTCTGACATTTATAACGGCTACTGGTAAAGAAATCTATGTGAGCGATGATCAGGCCTAGAAGTAGTTAGTACGCTAGTACGAAGGCAGACAAAGGAGCATAAGCGGTGGTAGACTGTGACTGCTTGACTGGGGCAGTCGGTGGTGACCTTTCGTGTTAGACTGGGGGCGTGGGTTCGTTTCCCGCACGAGACAAATATTTATTAGATAAAAAATTAGTGTTCAACTCGAGTTTAGGTGTTTCTAGGTATTATGTGTATGTATTTCTAAAAAAAAAAGTTTTCATGTATTCTATCAACTATCTGATACTCATAGCACAAATCTTGTTGCTTAGTTTAGGATCAGATGGCGCTGTGTGTGGTCGAATAAAATTAGAAAATTTTACAAAAATTTATATGTAAGCCTTTAACTTATAACCTATAATAATTAGATTGACTATGAGTATTTATTATTTTTACTTAATAAAACAATGTTATAAAAAACACCAAAATAATAGTAGAATAAAGTTACAGTATCAATAAAACACTAATTGCACAAAAGGAGGTAATATTTATTTCAACGCATAACACAACAAAAAACAAAATAGCAAATTATCTAGGAAAACACATAAAATACACTGATAATCGGGACAGGGTGGAATTCTGGAAAAATTGTCATCGAATATGTAGAGGAGTCGTTCTCTTAATCTGTAGAATTGATAAATTTTTCAATTTTGTCCTTATATTTCCCTTCCGGGTCGTATTTCTTTATGAGTTTTTCGGTTTCTTCGGGCAACTGTTCTCTGCCGCTCCGCAGAATTCTGCGGATGACCTGCTTCTGAGCCGATGTACACTTAGCGCAGCTTGTTTCCAAAATTTGAGGAAGTTGACCTAGAAGAATAAACGTTGATTAGTATCAGTAGAAAAGAGATTTCTCCTTCTATCTTTAAGTCGCTTCCGAGTCAATACGCGAAGGCAGGTGATTTAAGATCAATTTTTTTATGCTATTGACTTCTTTCAAAATATTGCGTTACGATCAATATCTAATAGAAAATTTTATTTACTGTCCTGATTCTAATTTCCTTCTCGTTCTTGAGTCTTATCCAAATCACAAATTTGAGTTCGATTCTGACAATTTTTTAACCAATTGTGTGACGCAAGGTAATGTATCAATCAGTTCAACCAGAACAAACATACATATATATGTACACCTTCAAAACGCGAACAAAGACATACAAAATGCCAACAAGGTGTTGAATATCGTATATTTTATCACAGAAAATCAACACTTAAATATTCGTTCAAGAAGGTTAGGTAATATAGAACAACTATACCAAGTGTTAGTATCATTAACTACAATTATCCACAGTATTCACAATTGTCTCTACGCGTTTCATACCTACACGTCACAACATCAAGAGCGTCACTACGGCTATAACCTATATTTCCCCATTTTTAAGGAGCTAACGAGCATGTAAACCATCGCAAGAAATGATACCTCTCACACTCGCCACTCCAAAAAAGCCACCAGTGCGTTGCCGACTTTTTGAAAGGAATTATGTATTAAGTTGTTTGAAATTCCTTTAGAAAGGAGGTCGTCTAGGAAGTGTGCCACCGGAATTCTCTGTCACTGGACGAAAGTCAATTAGCGGAAGCTAATATTTCACGTCTGTATGTAGAATATAGATATATTGTGGGATCTCGCCGGTCCAGTTGGTCAATTTTTGTGCTGCAGTCAAATTTGCCACGGCGTAGCTTTACATATCATATATAAACCAAAACATTTGTCTTACCGTATTCCATCACCAGAAACGTGCTTAAAATGACCAACATGAGTGTGGAACTCACTTGTGGTCGGCCAGTAGTTAATACGCAATTGTGATTTGATTTTAAATTGTTAGGCAAAGATACGTGGTCTCATAAGCTCTATCTTGCATGCTAGTGACAGACTTCGAAAAAGTCACAGTCAGAAGGTAGATAAAGTGATTACTTTTGACAGCTGCTGCGATAGGATTGCATTCTCCAAGATCCAGCAAGCAGTTATAATACGTCTTCATCTTTTCAGGGTTGTTAAGAACTCCTTCAATGTCCAAAGCAGAAACATCCATTTTGTAGTTCTGCGGTGTAGCAACCGCAATGCCCAGCACCATCAGAGTGATTACGAATTTCATGATTTTTTTAAGGATTAAAGTTTATACTCTGTAATGAATGATAAATATGGTAACATAGCACCTGCGAAAATAATTGAAACTATTAGTTTTATACAAAAATAGGAGGAGTGTCAACTGTTTTATTGACAATAAGGGACAAGAGAGGCGATGGTCATACTTAAGTACACTTTACTACACAGTAGCTTTGTAATTATTCAACGAATTCATAGGAAATAGATATGTATTTAATTAAAAAGTTAATGCCACATTTTTTTATCATCAATTGCAGAGCGATTTAATTTTGTATTTTTATTCAAAAATACATTTAATAACTTTGCTCTAAATTATAAGCGACAGGATATGGTCCAAGAAAATAGACTTTCGAATACGTATTTAAGATAAATACTTGAACTATTGTATTAGTTATATTGAAAGATCAAAAACGAAATGGAAAGTTTTTCTTGAATCACCCCTGAGAAGCGATAAAGAAAAATCTTTTTTTTTTCAATTTCTGGGAAAACGGTAATGGTTAGAAAAAAAGCTACAATAAAAGTTGTAGAGCACCAAATTTTATAAAAAAATATTTCTTTTACTTTTTTCGCTATTATCAAAATGAACCAAAAGTGGGTTACTAGAAGCTAAGAGATGTCAGTGACAAATTTAAAAAATCATAAGTTGTTGAAAAGTTGATATATTTAATACACATATATTTTAATTTACTGAGAGAATTATAAATTTCAAATTAAGAGATTTTTTTATTGTTTATATCAGTGTTATAACAATTCAGAATTTTCATTCAATAAACGATTGATCGAATTAACTCATAATATTTTTTTAATGTCTGTAATAGTTCGAAAAAGGCGATTATAAAAAGTAAATTGTTGTTTATATAATTAGTTTGAAAAATGAGTTACGAATATTAGAGTCAAAAATTTGAATAGATGCCCGGAAAAATTTGAAATTACGGGATATATTGAGGGTGTTTTGTCTAAAAGATTTTTATATGAACTTATGATTATAATGTATATACGATTCAAATAATGGACATATGTATATGTTCATTATGGTTTTGGAAAATTGTAATTTGTCGGAACAGTGAAGTGTAGCAGAATTGAGAGCAGAATGGAGAGCAAAATTGGGAACGAGACCAAGATCAGAATCGAAATCGGGACTGCGACCAAATTGGACTGGGATCGAAAACGGGTGTAATAGGGTGGGGATCAGAATCAAAAGTGTGATTTAGAAAATGATCGACAGCAAGACCGAGATTGTGATTGACATCTATCGATACAAAAGGTACATTCATTCATATTGAAGGAATTTATTCTAGGTCCATGCTAATGTTTACCGGGCCAGTAAGTATGGCATGGCATGTGAGGCATCCAACAACCGTGCTCAATCATGCAAATGTGGGTTCGCGTTCTATTTTTTAAATTTTCTCTGCAGAAATCCACTTAAGAAAAGTAACGAAGTAAAGACAGCAGAGGAGGAGATAGAATTAGCAACACATAGGATATCGGAGGAGACTTTAATAGAAAAGCAAAGAAATGATGAATTTTGTAGATGTGCTGTAGAAGCGTTAGGTAGGAATGGAGGTAGGTATAGAGATGTTTTCGTGAAAAACTAAATTTTATGTAGGAGAATAGATTGATTAGGGCATAGGAAAGAGGTAATAGCTTAACCGAGGTACATATGAGATGAGGTGTCGAAAGAAGTGCATGATGAACCTTGAACAGGGGAAATTTTGGACTAACTAAACCATTAACAAACTTAAGAGACAGATATTTTGTGAAGGATGCTGATAAAGAAGTGGAGAAGTATATTGATTTACGTCGAGTATGTTTAGAAAAAAAGTAAGTGAGCAATCAAGTTAGATTGCAACCGATTATAGTACGAGGTCTTTTAGAAAATATTTAATGGGCTCGATTACCCCGTTAGAACGTCCATGCGCGGTATTAAAATTATAGTAACTGCTGTAAAATATGATTTCAAATATGTCATCACAAAGGCTATTCCGCGAGTCACTGCTGAAGCGATTTCAGATTTCTTAATAAATGAAATGTTTTGTGAATTTTGTGAATTTCCGTACAGGCAATAATATTCGACCAAGGGACAGTCTTTTGCTCGAGAATTGTAAGAGACACAATCGGAGAATTCAGGGCAATATCGCGATTTCCTACTGTGTTTCACCCGCAAACAAATGGTTTGATTTCACAGAACGCTTTGGCACCTATAATCAATGTATGTCGACAGTAACTAAAGAGATTGGTGGACATTTTTACCGCTAGTGACATTTTCGTATGATGTAACTTTACAAAGTACTACAGGGATGTCACCATAAAATATTAATGAACAGTAGAGAGGCAAATTTCTCTTTAGATCATATGTGGACAACAACGGCCCGCGGGCCGCATTCGGCCCGCGAGACATTTTGGAAAATTTCATGCCTGACGTCTATCGCTAAAACTTATGAATACTACTGTAAAACACTACTTTAAAATGCACTACTTTTTGAACGCGGCCCGCGAATGTATTTGCACTCTAAAGTTTAGCCCACATGTCAAAGGTTGCCCATACCTGCTTTAGATTACGTAGCAGTTAGAAAATATAAATAGATAGTAACATGGCTCAGAGACAAGAATTTATAAATAACATTATTAATAAGGCTCTTGTAAATATTGGAAAGGAACAGTTGAAATAAAAAATTAGGTACGACAGGGGGAAGAAATGTTCAGAGTTTCGTGTACGAGACTTGGTAATGGCATATGTGCCTAGAAGGGTGATAGGTAAAACGTTTAAATTAATGCGATCTTATAGAGGGCCGTATACAATTATAGAAAAATTACCGAGGGCCACATATAAAATAGAATCGATCAATAAAAGTGTGCGGGACATAGTTCACGTATCTCGGTTAAAAAGGTTTCACCTTAGACTGTAGGGAAATGTAATATAAACAATCTATAAATAGTCATAGGATGTTGACAGAAACTATATGTGACAGATGGCCATAATAAAAAGTATGTTTATGCCACGATGACACTATTAATATTGAAAATATGTATTGTAAATAGCGAGAAAATGAATGATGTCGTTTAAAATTAGGGTGTAACGAAGTATTAGAATAAATACAAGATAAATAATTATTGCCCCGCAATCCAATTTCATAAGATATGATAATTAAATAATGTGAATTTTTTTAATTTGTCCTTCTTATGTTACATGTCGTGTGCGACAGCTGGTAGACCTCCAGGTGACCAACGCCGCGCTCAGCATCTGAAGGCACGGTAGAAAAACCGGAAGAGGAAAAAAGAGGAAAAGTTATTTAATTATTAAAGGTTATGTGAGAGAGGTGAGGCATAGGTTCGCTTCTAACATGAATTATGGCTGATGATAATATCTGAATTGTTTCCTCATATAACTAACTCATAGGTTCAGATACTGAGAACACTCGAGGGCAGGGTGGCGCCAGAACGGTATTGGCCGAGCCACTGCGACTCAGTGGCGGCCGACATCTTCTGGCAGTCTTTCAAGTATTCGGGACATCCGCCAACTCCAATTTTTTTGGTAACAAAATTTTAATTGAAATTATTTTATACACACATTTTAATTTAAATTTTAGTCTCTGAGTTGTCGTCTATCTTTTGGGTGGGATTTTTGATAGACGAATACACCCTGACAGCAAGGCTACGTGTCTTGATACGAAAATAATAAGCATATGGTCACCGCAAACACTTTGAAATCGTAAATCGAAAGCCATACCTAAGGATGTAGTGTGATCTTGACAAATCACCATATACGTCGTTTCTCACAGAGGTATATAGGGTATTTGTTGTTAATTGCTACGAGGCTCGTGTACAAAAAATACTTACTTTCGTTGGATTTTTTTCTGTTGAAGTGAGGGATGATATAGCAGTTTGAGCTAGGTGTAGGTGGAATATGAGGCATTCGGCCTCCGTGCTTAATCTCGCGAATGTGGGTTCGTGTTCTATTTGTGTTTATAAAATATTCAAACTCGCGTCAAGAAGCCGAGCTGGCGAAAAACAAAAGAATAGGGAGTAGAGAGTGTGAGGAAGGAAAAGTAGACGAGAGCTCAAGCCCAAGTGCAAAAGCCTTGGTAATAATAGAATATAAATTGTTAAATACAATAAATTAGTATACACCAAATTCATAACCAGATATATTGAAAAATCGGTCAATAAGCAGATATGGGTTTGCCTCATCTTTTATTGAAACAACTGAAGTCCGGGACATCATCAAAGGTCCCGAAGGATACCCCCAGAACTATCCTCCACAATATATATATGAATTACTAGAAAGTTGCAGTAAAGTCATTTTGGTTGTATCTGTTTGTATCTGGTTAGCTTTGATTCTACTAATTATATGACATTAAAAAAAAATAGCACAAGATCGGCATATTAGTTCTTGCAACATAGCTGAAGAGCTGGGGATTGACCACAAAATAGTTTTGAATCGTGTAAAAAAAGCTGGATATATAAAAAAAACGATACTTGGGTCCCATACGAGCTCACTGAAAGAAATCTAATGAATCATTTGCGATTCTGTATTGAAACGTAATGAAACCGAACCGTTTTTGGAAAGATTGATCACTAGTAACGAAAAATGGATTACCTACGACAAGAACGTACGAAAAAGATTATGGTCAAAAGACAAGCAAGCTCCACAGACTAGCGAAATCCGGATCCGAAATCCGGATAAGTTGATGCTATGTCTATTGTGGGGTTGGAAGGACATAATTAATTATGAGTTTTTGCTACCGGGAAAACACATCAATTCAGGTTTCTAGTACCAACAGCTGATGAGACTCAAGTAAGAAGTAAAGAAAAAAATAGCCGGAATTGATCAACAGAAACTGTGTGGTTTTTCATCATGATAACGCCAGACCACACCCATCTTTAGCCACTCAGCAAATATTGAGAGACTTTGGTTGGGAAGTGTCATTGCATCTAGTCTTGGCCTTGCACCCTCAAATTTTGACTTGTTTCGTTCTCTTCAGATTTATTTATGTAGTGCTAGGTTAAAATCAAGAGAGAACTGTGAAAACTAGATAGCACAGTTTTTTGATCAAAATTCTCAAAATTTCTACAGTAATGGGATTATATCACTACCTACAAAATGGTAACAAATTGTTATCAAATGTGAATAAATTATGATGAAAAATTATCTTGATTTTGTATACAAAATACGAAAAAGCTTTTTTCTCGGCCTTATTTATATTTAGTATTTCGATATAATTTTCACCTTTATATTAACATTACTAAATTTTAAATAATAAAAATACGTTATAAAACAAGTACTTTTAACGGTAACGTATACTATGTGCAAATAAATAATAATGTCAATTTTACTTACTGCCGAATGGAAAGAGAAATTAGAACCAATACTAATGATGACATCCATCAGATTCACTTTTATATAATGCACGGCGGGGTGAGCACGCGACCTTCGGACCGCGACATTAATGAGTCCGAACGTTAACTAATACCTCATTTTGGATCATCAAAGTCCACGGTGTATTGGTTTTCCCGTGTACACCGGCAGAGTAAAAAAAATCCCATAAAAACTCATCAAATTATACAGCAGATCTTATAACATGAATGTTGACATGAATCGCCAATTAAAATGTGTTATTAAAAGCTTTACCTTTTGAAATTTCACAATTTTTAATAACATTTAAATACTTGTTCAATTATTGGTGTCTATAAATTATTCTATGAACAGTGAGATACCATCAAATATCGAAAAAAAATAGTTCTTGTCGTGTAATAAATAATTGCGACAATGATACAATGTACCTTACATTGAAATAAAGTATTAATATCGCTTCATTTATTGAGCACTATTCCAGATTTCTAGGTCGTACGATCCTAAACGACCTAAATCTGATCATTAGCAGGTTGGACGCTTGCCTGCAGCATGCTAAAATATATAACATACAATCTACCTCTGGCCCTCGAATCTGTCTTTCTGCCACAAAGTCTTATACAAAAAATGAAATTTTGATCCTAGAAGAATGGCAGATGACGTCGAGTCGGGCAAGTATTACTGTTAGAATTGTTTAATCCGCATTATGAATAAAATTAATAGTTTGACTAAACAAAACCTGATGCTATACTGAATCGATACGAAATATAGGTAGAAATCCATTATTGGAAATTCCCGCGAAGTAAACCACACATAAAAGAATATGAACAGGTCGTCATTCCACCTAGCGGGAGACGGTTCACGCTGCAAAATTCGATTCGTGGTTGTCGATCGAGCACTTTGTTTCTAACAGATAGCTGTTGGTATCTAACAGATAGCAGATAGCAGATAGAACTTGATAAATTGTAGGATCGGTCTTGATAAAATTTCATGCTTATGTTACGTTCTGATAATCATCACGTCTTAGAAGTGATCATGCTGACTAGAGTTGTAATAAACAATAGTTCCATTAAGACCGTAGAACAATTATTTAAAAACCAAACGCAGCTTCGAAAAAAAGCAAAGTTTATACACAACTGTTTTTATTTTTAAACCATTTCGCAGCATGTTCAGGGTACACGTCGAAAATGTTGCTGGTTTCGAATAAAAAAAATTAAAAAATTTTGAAGAGTAGGTAACTTATGTAGGTAACCTTAAAAGTACTAACTAATACGTAAAGTTAACCTTTGCCTAACTTTACATACTTAGTACGTTCGGGTCGAATCTTGTAAGTCAATATTGAACCATTTGTCATTGTATAATCGAGGTGAAATTATGCGTACGTACGTAAATTTAGTGATGCAGCTATTATGGCTGCATCATAATAAATTTTCAAGGAGAATCTACTTCATGTTGAATAGTATTGCGTTGAGATTTTAGAGCTATAGTTAGTTTAGACAATTACACTAAAATGGAGCTGTGCTGATGATGAAGCTGAATGGTAGATTAATGGTTTATGACGAATTTCAGTTTATTTGTTTAGCTATATTGAGTGATATGTTTTACATGCAGTAAGATTAGTACTGATCGTTTTAAGAATTTAACTTTCCGATTTGACTAGATGAGCGTTTTATCGTTGTTTTTTATGCTATCAAAGAGATAAGAAACCTTAAAATCAAACCAAAGAAGAAATTCTCTTTACGCAGAAGTTATAGAGTTCAACCTGAAGTAAGTGGACGCAGAGAATAACACTTAATTCAATCTGAGGTACGAGGTACCATTTAGAACATCAAGGCATACTCTTTTTTATATTTAAGTCCTTTCGAGATAAAGCTCAGTGAGAGTTAATTAATATCTTCTTGGTATCAGTGAAGCTAAAATTGAAAAAAAAAACTATTTAAAGTGTATGAGTAATTTATGGTGTCTTAGCGCTTACGATAATAATCATTTTTAACGACAATTGAATATATGACTTATTATAATAAATTGATATAAGATAAAATGGAAATCCTATTTTCGAATCAGAGTGACGAATAGCGACTTCCTAATTTACGAAAATTTATCAATTTTTATAGTGGGAAGCTAAAAAATGCTACTCTTTTGATATTTCAGCTACGACATCTTGCGAATACGTTATTGTGATTTCGCTCTGCTTTACGGCAGTCGATGCAATTTTTGTAAGCAAAATATGTTCACCAAGCACAAAACATCGATCCATTAAAAATATCACATACCATTATGAAAAAAACCCATTTTCTTCCGTTTGGGGTAATGATATCTATCGAACGAATCACCCGACTTTGAAACGTTTAGCAACAATCAACGTTGTTTCTTAAGAAGAACAACTGAGTTGGATTTTGGAGTTCATCTGTAGTGCAGTTTAGAAAAGTAGCGTAAAAAAACATCTTTTCAAAAAAATTGTTCGCCAACGAGAAATCCTTCGCTAATCAACCGATTTTTAAGCAGCTTGCGGCAGTCGATGTGCCTGGTTGGGAAAAAATACTGATTACATTTTGGTATCAATCGAAATAGTAGTTAAAAAGTTATTTGAAAAGAACATTTTTCTGAACTTTATTTTTAAAATCCTTAAAATTTACCACGCGAAATTAATTCAATGTTTCAGGAAGTCTAACTTGAGTGGACTCCTTTCGTATGTCGTAAACCTCGTTTCGATCGGTTAACCCATTCAAAAGTTATGAGAGGTTTACAGACACATGCAGGCACGGCCGCACGCACGCAAGCACGCACGCACGCTAAGACAGACAAACATCGCTCGGAAAAGGATCGAAATAGATTCCTAGGACCTTAAAAAGTCAAGATGTGATGAAGTCTCGATTTTCAAAAATTGGAATTCAAACAGTAACCTCCCATTTATATGATTTTTTTTTTATATTCATAGCGGAAAGTTAAAAACAAACCACACATAATGACTTAACTACAAGTTAACAAACTTTTTACCAAACTTTATGATTCAACAAGAAGTACCATAACGGTTTTGATTTACTTTGCGACTGTTAAAATTTGTGACCAAATGGTCTTATTTCACTAATAACTTGGCTTAGAGGCTTGATTTTTGACAGCTTCAAGACACGGCAGGCTTAAATATTTTATACTAATTTCAATTTGATATCTTCGCGCATTCCTGGGAAAAAGGATCATTAGGGACGGACAAACGGACAACGCAGTGATCTTATAGGAGCGTCTTTGAGGTCAAGAAGAAATAACGAATAAAAGATTGAGTAAAATAAAACAAGGAACCTTTTAAAAATGCAAATTGCCTGTTTTAGCCAACGAATAAAACCCAAACCCAAATCAAAAAAGCTGATCTCACGCTTTGGCTGGCATTCGCAGTCCAGTCCGCTAGTCAGGATGGTCACCACTGAGCCATTGCTGTGACTGTTGAACCACTCAATCAACAAATTGAGCAGTTCAATCTATATTTAGTAACACATCCTGGATGAACTGCTGGCGCGTGCCCGAAGTGCAATCCTGCAGGTCGGGCGACCGCCTCCTCGAAATGTGTCATTAAATTGTCGAGGTAGAGACTTCAAAAACGTAAACACAACGGAAAGTTTTTTCAAAACAGAAAATTTATTTTAAGTTCTATCAAAAACTGATGTATATCGTAATATCTTTTATAAATTTTTATCATTAGGTTAGGTTAGTTTTTTGCACACATAAGTATGCAAAAAATTGGTTCAAGTGCAAAAAAGTGGAACAAATATTTGGTTCATTTGTGCAGAGCGAAATTGTGCTATCGCTCACTATAACATAATTTAGCGTTTTCATATAAATATTTGCTTTATATTTTAACTACGTTTTTATTCTTGTTTTACAAATACCTGCCATAAGAAATTAAACTCACAGTATCAGCAATTCGTCTGTATTCAGTTACCAAAATATGCCATGTTGATAATTAAATAGGGATAAAGTTTTAATTATGTTAAATGAGGTTTTCCTGTCTAATAATGTAATATATAGTACAGTACGCCATTAACGCTATTACAACTAAGATTACTTTGGAATTGAGATTTGGAATCGTTCTCAAGAAATGTCTAAGTCCGAGGTCGGCTTTTAAACTTTACAAAAGGTATGCGCCTCATTCAATTTTAGATCAGTAGAAAAATTTGCACATTTTACATATTCGATTATCTCATTGGAATATACTCAATTATCAATAAGGAATACGCTTAATTATCAATATGGAGTACATCGATGAGACTGGTTTTAGAAAAAAAAAACTATTTCTAAAGTTTTACTTCGTATTATTTAAATGATTGTGTCAATCGTTTCTACCTTGACATCATTCATTTTTTTAATATGTTAGTTTGTTTATATCTAAAACATGCATTTGAATATAATGTCGCGTATGAAGTCAGGTAATTATGGCAGGCTCACCGATACCGTACGCAATGCTATTAATCACAACTTATTTCCTAATGGGGTATTCTCTCACGCGAATCATTATCTACTATTACCATTAGTACTGAGTCGTAATGATAATATAAAATGGGACATAGTCAATAGCATCAGACAAACATGTTTTACAATTTTATATGGGATATTTCGAAATTGTCTCATCGCATCTCGAGATTAAATATTGCAAAGAGTTGAATATTGAAAAATAAAATAAAATTATTGTATTATTATTAAAGCTATTATTAAAAAGATATACGAATGAGTTCTACGATAATGGATCTAAGATTGAATTCTAAGATAGATATTTGATATTTGCAATTAAAATAACTTCTCAGATAGTATAATGCACCGACAATGAACGTAAATTTTTTTTGGCGTTTTGGAACATCGTGCCTTGCCTTTTTAATTTATTTTATAAAATTTTGAAAAAAAAATTTTATTACATATCCATACAGGGGATACTACGTTGCGTTTTTTTTTTCTTCAACCGAGATACTCTTAATAAATAACAGGCAAATCAATATCAATATTGTATATAATTCAAACGATTTTCCTTATTTACTTGAGGACGTACAGTTACCTAATAATTCTTTTCCACGATCGTTATTAATTTACAAATTAAAAAATACGTACACATTTTTTCTCTCGTCTGAAAATACATTTTCTTTTATTTTCGTAAATCTCACTGACAATACGTTTCATTTTACATGATATATAGCTTTCTTATCGATCTCCTATTTAGAATTTATTTTCAACTCCCGATATGAAAATAAAAAAAAAACATACAATGGGGTAGTCACTGTTTTCAGTCCGATTTTCGAAAATCAAGTTTTCATCAGATTTGACGTTTTAGGGTCTTAGAAATCTTTTCGACCTTCAGACCTTTGATTTTCAGAGTGATATCTGTATATGTATGTGTGCATACACGTGTGGACGTGCGAGTGCGTCTCTCTCTCTCTCTCTCTCTCTTTCTCTCTGTGTGTGCGTGTGAGTGTAGGAGTGGGTAAACCTCTTAAACTTTGGAACGGATTAAGCGATCGAAATGCAAATCAAGACATTCAAAAGGGGTCTACTTGTTTAAGGCTTTCTGAAACTTTGAACTGATTTCGCCCGGTAGATTTTGAGTAATTTAAAAATTTACAAACGTTTTTTACCTATTGAAATTAAAATCCACTCGGCTCTGTTTCTCAAACAGTTGCATCGACTGCCGTAAACTGTAAAAGAATCGGTTGATTTGTTCAAGAGATATCGTTACGAAATAATTTTCAAAAAGTTTTTTTACAGTATTTCGTAAACTACTCAATTGATGAATTCTAAAATCTGTCCAGTTGTTTTCCTTAAAAATGATTTACTTACGAGTTTTTCTTACAACAGGTTGATTGTTGCAAAATGCAACACAATAGTCGATTTGTTGAAAAAATATTGTTGGATACAAATTAAAAAAAATGTCTCTTCAGAATATTTTTCAAATTCTCTACCGACAAATACCAAAATCTGTCATCTTTAAAAATTGATTGCCTGTAAAGTCGGTATACGTATGAAAGTTTTACGTGACAACGACTTTGAATGGTAAAATCATTTTAATGTGAATATTCATTCGTATAGTAGGAAGAAGGATGAAATATTAGTAACAATTTAAAACATTTATTTATACAAAGAATTATATTTAAAACATTAATTTATACAAAGAATCTTGCACTGAATTTCATATTAACAAAATTTTATTTTACTCATAACATACATACGTATTTATATATACAAATATACATACAATAACTTGCAATACATTTTGGCACTATCTATACAGCGCGCGGCAGACCGATCAGTTGATGGGAGAGAGACGCAAGGCAACCGGCGGGCCTCTCGTTCGGTGACTCATCGTAACGTTACCGAGCGTTACATTTTCATAAGTGACTCCCAGCCGCAACCTAATTTTAAACTGTCACGTCAAAACAATGTCGATCGTTGCAAAGTGCATCAAAACCGGTTGGTTTTTTCGAGAAGCATTTTAACGAAAAATTCGCAAAAAATATTTTTCTCAAAATAACTAAAGTTCTCGTTGGATTGTTGTTTGGTATAGGCCAACTTTTTTTTTGTGTACTTCTAAACTGCGTTTAATGTCGTAAAACCGATCGAAATGAACAACACATGTGGTAGATATCGTAGTTTAAAAACTTGAAAACTAATGTTCTGTTCAAATACACTTAGATGTTTGAACTCAAAATCACACAGATCGAAATTTTGAGTTCAATGTCAGTAATTTTCTGATAGGTATATTTTTGAAGACTTTGAGCTTGAAAGTAGCAAAAACTTTCAGATGTGGCCTATAAGGTCAACCGTATTTCAAATTTTTGAGCTTGAAAAGCTTAAAAATAACTTTTTGAGTTTGAAAGGTTTAAAAATAAGTTTTTGAGCTTTGAGACAACTATATTTTTGAACTCGATGCGCCATAAAACAAGTCGATAAATTACATTTCTTGAATCGCGGGAGCCTGAGGGGTGAACCGTTTTACAGATTTTCTTAATCAAGCATCATTCCTACTCTGTACAATATCTTTTTTTGATATCTTTAAGATATCTATGATGAATTATGTCAAAGTATTATGTGCATGGAAGTAGAAGAAATAAAAATAACTAGTTGTTGATGAAGGAATTTATTGCACTTATCAAATATGTATCTACAAGTAAAACAACCTGTTCATTGCAGAACTTTTAAGGCTGTTTGTACGATCTAAAATATATCACATTTGGCTTTACGGAAACAGTTACAGGAGTTATGATTTCATAGGTTCAAAAGGTGCCCGTCTAAGATTCTTTGGATGGTTTAGTCCGAGGCTTGGAGGAACTTCTCGAGAGCGTCGTGGTATTTGCCTTCCGGGTCGTATTCCTTCTTCAGCTCCTCCCATTCTTCGGACAGGTTGGCTTGGATCGCCTTGATCACCTTGCGGACCAGGATGCGTTGCTTGGGCGTACATTTGGCACAGGTAGTCGCCACAGCTTCAGGCATCACCTCTGTTGATATATATAAAAAATTCAATATTTATGAAAAAAAAAATTGGTAAACTATTCAAGATTCCTCAGGTAACATTCCAAAATATTTTAACCATAACAGTTTACAGTACATTACGTACGTCAAACAAAGTAACATTATTTATTTAAATAGCTTTGTGTAATAAATTATTTTTTATGTCACTTTAATAACTTTGCAATTATACATATATTAAAACGAAATCAATGTGATCTTTCTATTGTCGTTTATTTTATGGCATAATAATGACCGTCGACAGACGTTTTAATATGCAGTGAATTTACATAAATATCATTTCCTAAATCGCTGTGCGGTCTAAGCACCCGCATTACAGTGTACAGACGGAAGCTAAAGCGGAAAATCAAGGTTATAATTATGCTAGGAGAGGAAATAATGATGTTTATAAGTAATTCAAACGATTAGAGTACAATTACGTCTAGAGCCTTAAATAAAGACACTGTCGTCTTATAAGTTGAAAACATATTGTTTTATTATTTTCCGGTGGAAATCTATGAAACTAAAATTGAAATAGCGCTCTATGAATGTGCCAGTGCCATCAATTGCAATAACTTTTGACGCTATCACATAAGTTAATTCAGCGGGTGCTAGTGCATTAAGGGGATAATAGTTCTTTGGGAAAACTCGTGATAAATTTTATGAGATGTGTGAAATATAGAACGTTTAAATTTTGTTCAACAACTTTTGATATGTTTTGAGAATTAATAAAATGGATTCAGTTCATTGTCGAAAAACATATGTTCCTGTAGTGTTGCAAAACGATGTAAGCGTTCATTTGTAAAAGGTCATACTTTAAAACATCACCTGAATAAAATTTTATGTTAATATTTTCAAAATTCTAAATGGAATATCATCTAAAATGCAAAAAAAAATGTATATGTGGATAAAAAGCATTCAGCAAAA
The DNA here is from genome assembly GCA_005406025.1 of Eumeta japonica. Taxonomy (NCBI): domain Eukaryota; kingdom Metazoa; phylum Arthropoda; class Insecta; order Lepidoptera; family Psychidae; genus Eumeta; species Eumeta japonica. Next base: position 264,420 of record BGZK01000028.1, read on the forward strand.
AAATTCAGAGATTTCAAATCAATGTCAATCTGAATAAATAAATAAATGGCATTTTCATACCTCGTTAAGATAATTCACAGAATTGATCTTCTTTAAAATACTGTCCCTATTTATTTACATTTACGTAAAATTTTATTCTAACAAGTTCTATATTTGTCTTTCGTAGATAATTTTCGTTGACATTTGAAAATAGCAATATTGAGAAATCTTTAAAACGGCACTCACGTGACCGTGGCCGGGTAATATGCGGCCACTTTCGATTGTGTCTATTGTATTTCCATTAAAAATTTAATTAATTCACACTAAATATATCATACGGATATGTTAAGTATTTCACTACATCTAATTCACTGTTTATAAGATGATCTTCATTATAAGTACCAATGCAACGATACTGACAAATTTGTGGACTGAACACAAATCCGAAATAAACAGTTAAGTATTTCACTACATCTAATTCACTGTTTATAAGATGATCTTCATTATAAGTACCAATGCAACGATACTGACAAATTTGTGGACAGGACACAAATCCGAAATAAACAGTTCATTCGAGCATATTTAGTTAAATTGAAATCGAATATTGAATTTACGCGTAATAAATACGCTCCTACTTTCCATACGTCACAACGGCCCTACTTACTCTTGAAGCTGGCTCCCTCGGCGGTGCAACTGCCCTTCCCCAGGAAACAATTGGCGTAGCTCTTCAACAAGCGAAGGTTCTCGATGAGGGTGTCCACGTCGAAGTCGTCGTACTTGCTGTCGTAGTGCTCCCCGTCCGGCGAAGGCACCGCCAGCGCCACCGCGACCACGGCGCACACAACTAGAGTTACCTTCATCTTGATGAGCTAAGAATGTGCAAACCTTTAAGGGAACGAGATCAAGTTAGGGAGTGAAGTTCAAAAGACAAAATAGTTTACATATGCTCTGATTATTTAAACAATAGGTTGGTCAAGTATTAATGCTCATTTAGTTCTCTCGTCGTAGACCTAATTTATCTCAAAAATTTGCACATGATTGTACGTGACGCCAAGTTCGTCTGTAACTTTTACTCAGTAATCATCGTTTTACAAGGTAACAGTACCGTTACAGCTTGAACAAATTATGTTATGTTTTAAAGTTCAGATTTAGGCACTAGATTTTCGTTTACGTTATAGATAATATATAAACGTTATTCATAGATTCAAGAACATTGATGATTCGGGCCAAAGCAGTTTTAACCGGAATTTTTTTATAGCATATTCGAGGGTCAATGTACTGATGAACTATAAGAGAGTAGATGGTTATCGACGCTCATGGATACTTGCAACCCCAAAGAAGTCATCAGTGCGTGGCGGCCGTTTGAGAGGGAATATGATATCTAATGGAAATTTTCTAAGAATCACATTCAATATACATTTTTTAATTGAAATGCTGCATCCATATATTTCATTGTTAATATGGAAAATATTCGCTCTCTTTCTACCCGCATTTCCGTAGCTACGGGTAGAAAGAGAGCAAGATATTTTCTGAACGATTTAAATAAACTACCAACCACATAACTATAATTTTACATAACAATAGCAATGATGCGGATCGGATAAAATCTGTTACACCAACACTGACATTAGCTTTAATTTAATTCGACCTCACGCGAAGTAAACAAATCGTTAGTACGAAGCTGTGAATAGCAATAACTAGACGGTCCTCGACTCTAGGCCAAAGTCGAATGTTGCAAGTTCTAAAATTAATAATACGTATACAACTACAAAGATAAGTCTTAATTATCGTAATTTCGTAAGATAAGCTACTACGCCAGAACTAAATAATTGATCCTTTTCTTTTTTCCGTGTTTCGCGTCACACTGTTATTGGGTCACTGAAAGGGATCTCCCTCTTGTAGTCTCATTTCGGACCTAGGAATTGAGACCTTGAACTCTACACGCTGGCCACGATCGGATAGGGGTGGTGAAAAACATTGTCTTCTATGCGATAATGGCGACCGTTACCGACGTGCTCAACGCTCGAGTTGCACAGCAAGAACTATGGTTTTATTAAATTTGAGAATTCATTAATTAGGTCGTGGTCGAAGACAGAACTATGGAGCTTTCGCGGTTAGTGGTTTAAAAACAAAATTTTCTTTTGCGATATACGAGCTACAATATTGCTGAATATTCTTAAAGGACTATTAGTAAATACAAATGTTTTATTTGCACGTTATGGGTTTTTATAAACTAGGTAATGAGCAATGGCCATAACATATAATACATTATCACCAACCATACCGACATGATCATAACGTTAGATAATTTTAGTATATATAGTAATTTTTATGAATATTACCTTTCACAGATACTTCCAAGACCGCGTTCAGCTGCAGAATGATGCTCAGCACCGGTTCTGGCACCTCTTATATTTGGATTCGAGGTCCATATTCGGCAGGGCGGTCGTACTTCGCATAAGCGGTATGACGTTAGTGGCTACGAAGAGAAGCAAAAACTTCAATGATTTTTTTAGGGTTCCGTATAGTCGATAGTAAAACGACATAAGTAATTACCGTCAGGGGGGCGATTTATTCGGTCATTTGATACGCTACCTAGATTGATAGAATGGAGATTGGCCAAAAATATCTAACGAAAAGAGTGATATGTATTATAAGATAATTCACACGATACAACTACGTAGTAGAGGATTACAGTCTCAGTTAGATATTTGTGGTTGATTTCCACTTTATCAGCCTGGAGATTGTGTCATACAGCTCGAATGTCATCTTTCTGGTTCACTTTACGTATTCATAAAAATGTCACGACAATTTAATCAACTTTAATGTAGTCATATTTAAAATTGACTATCAGCGATTATGAACGGATGTCGGACGCGGTCCGTTAGTGTCGAGTTCACAAACGAACTCGGAATAACTCAGATTGCAAATGGAACGAACCTTGCTCGGAGTTTCTTAGCAGGACAAGAACCGGGGCTAAGAAGTTCGCAGGAAAACCGAAGTAGCTGATAAACCACACGGAATCAGCGAGCTGAAGTGGCTACGGGTAAGTCGCATCGCTCGTAGAACTGACTTCTGAGTGGATTAGAAGAGTTGAGACTTGACTTTGGAATATCAATATTTAACCGGTTTTTTTACCAGGTTCTTGTCGCTGAACTCGTGTCTAAATAAATTCAGTCATTCAAGGCGAGGCCGAGAGAGTGGCACTCGGTGTACTCGAGTGACATAAAATCCGGAACGAGGAAAGTCGTACGCTAACAGTCAGAGAGTCAAAAAGTTGTGGTCAGTTGTCGATCATGATGTGCTCACTAGTAATGTATGAAGTTTAAAAAGGAAGAAACAAAATTAAATTGAAAACTTAAGAAACTCCTGACGCAAGCAATTATACCTCTAAGATGTGAAAAAAATTTACATTTGGCCATTCAAATTTAATGTAAGTAGAGGATAATGTTTTAACCCAAGCTCCGTGGTGTTGAGGAAGTTGATAAATAAAATGAGAGAATAGAATTAAAAATAAATAAGTTTGAATTTTATATATAAATAAGTTAGATTGGTATATTTAAGTATATACGAAAACATCAGTGTATGATCGGTGAGTCTAAGTCTTAAGTAAGACTTAGACGACGACGCTTGCATCAAAATATTACTTTCTAATTACATTGAACTTAAAGGGCTGATACTTATTATTCTTTTACTTTTTAGAGGTATCGTTTGCGTCAGGGGTTCTTCATATCTTTAATTCAGTTTTATTTTATCTTTGACGATTTGAAAGTCATTTAAGCTTAATGCCTTTTAAGCTTTGAAGTTAAAAGTTTGAGATAAACAATCGGCGGGCCACATCGCTCTTAGAGGCGATAGCGTTGGGGAAGAAATTCCCTCGAGCGGCGACCGCGACTGAATGTTGAAACGTCTTAGTACTTCCCACCAGCTGGACCGAGGACCCGTTCATGGTCGGGGACCAAGTTGGTCAAAGAGTGTCCGTTTGGCCCGGATTGTCTGCCCAATAACTTCATATTGTACCCGGATTGCGATCCGGGTATCGCAGTCGACAGTTTTTTAAGTTGAAAATCATATGAAATCAAAAAATAATTTTAATAATATATGTTAATTGTTGTAGCTGGGTGTAGGTGGCATATGAGGCATCCGACCTCCGTGCTCAATCTCACGAATGTGGTTTTGCGTTCCATTTGTGTTTGAATTAAATAAAAACTTGAGTCTAGAAGCAGAGCTGGCGAGAAACAAGAGAATAGGGAGTAGAAAAACAGTCAGTGAGAAATATAGGAAAAAATAGTTCACGAGGGCTCATGCCCAAGTACAAAGCTTCGATAGTGATAGAAAGGGGATTGTTAAATATTGATGCGTCAGATTGAGTATTTACGAGGTTCATGAGCAGAGAAATTGATGAATTGACAAAATAAAAGTAATTATATGACCCTTACCTTTGATTGAAGAATTGAAGTTTTGGACATACTCAAAGCTCACGAGGGTACCGTCAGAGCTACAATAAAGTGTGTACTGCTAAAATAAAGTAAACAGTACGATAAAATAAATAAAACACCCACACACACACACACACACACACACACACACACACACACACACACACACACCCACACACACACATACACACACACACATGTATATATATATATTATAATAATACTCAACATCTCTCTGTCTGTCAGTGCGTTTACGTTCTTGTCACACGAGAACCACATACCTGATTACATGTTTTTTTTTTTAATTAGTAGTAAGGTTATTTTTTTACATAAAGTAACGTACGAAATAAACAGAGACAATATTGGTGAATAAAATCGTATAAAAGCTTATGATTTTTCTCTTTAAGTGGCTTACGCTGAATAAATCATAAGGGATATATAAAATGAATGTACCATATAATTGGAGATCTCAAGAAGATCTACAAAAAAACTCGGCGATACTATATTTCTATCATCTAAGAATGACACATAAATATATTCTGGATTTTAAAATAAAAGCCAGTAGTAGCTCGATTCGTGCGCTACTTTGTTTATAAAAAAAAACTTGCACTATCATCCAGTGATCCCGCTAGCGGAGTCGCGTCCGCAGCTAGTATTCAATACTTTTACTATTTTTGCTTTTCTAATATTCTAAATAATAAATCTAATATTCGACATTCACGAAACTCCTTACGCCGAAGATCGTTCGCGCTTCGCCGATTTTTTTTCCTAGCTCGCCCCACGACCCGCGGGGGTAGGTAGATGCCGGCGGCGTGTCGCGACTCATTAGCGCAGTTCGAAACCAAAAAGATTAATCTATATCACGATTCGGTGCTCGGGCGTTCGAAGAAAAATCCCCACGCCGTGACGCACGACCGGCGCGCCATCTTGGCGTGCATTAGTTCAGTCGGTGCGCGTGGGCAATGCGCGCGACACGAACCCATTACGTTTTCACGACTTTAGTAGGTAGGTAGCAGTAGGACATATTCGGTGGGTAGGTACGGGCGAGTGTTGTCTATGGAAAGTTTCAAATGGCTAGGGTTTCGATGGTATTCGTTTATGATTGTGCGAAGCCCTAAGTTTATTACGAGATGAGATCGTGTTGTATTCATGATTTTCTTTTTAATTTAAAATAAAATACTAAACGTTTTGCTAAAGAAGGTGTAAGTACAATAATGTGTTTTGAGATTTTCATTTCTTTTTTAAATATTTCAGTAGTTTCATAATATTTAGTCAATTTTCTGTAAATAATTGATTAATTGATATTTATTAGATTTTTTTATGGTCATATCTTAATTAGAAATCTGATAAATTAGTATTCCAGTTTCGTAATATTTTTAAGAAAATTGTATTTTGAAATGCGCTCTACATGTGCTTTCAATTATTTAATTATGAATAAAAGCAGTAATTACGTTGAAAGCTTTTGAATTTAAATCACCTTTTTTTTTTTTAAATCAAGTGCTCACTTTTTGATATGTGACACCTCGTTCCTTTCATCAGTTTATTTTGAATGGTGTTGTGAAATTAAAAATTAAAAATCTCTATTAATTATGTTCTGAGTACTATAAGCAGAAGCAGACCAGGCATGAATTAATAAGAAACATGGTTCAATAAATAAACGTACACCGCGTTCTCGCGTGTCTCAATGCATAGAAATATTTTCTAAATTCTAATGAAATAGTGTGTTCAATAGTCAATTTAAAATGACAAGCGCGCCTGTTTTATAAAGTTTGAAATATAGCATGTTTTCTTCTTTGCTTAAAATATTTAAAATTGAATACAGTAATAACGATATTTTAATTACACATTTCTCACAGCGTGTTTTATATCGAATATTTTATTTCATCTATAGGATCATCGCTTTGCATATTCATTGATCCAAAAAACAAATATTTTTAATATGATAGAATGCCTATTTGTTATTTTTTTAATAGTCATTATTTTTTTATAACAAATGATTTATTAAAATGACACATTATCTTCGTACTTGCGACTGTGAAAACCTTCGATGCACAAAATAATTTACCTCCATCGATGCTGACCATCGACCTTTTACGTGAAAGGACCAAAGACCACCTTGACCCGTTGTCCCGCGAGCTGATCGGGCTTCAGGTGGTCGTTGTGGATCCTTATAGTCGAGGTTTTATGTAATTAACAAGCCTCACCTATGAGTTCGATTACGCCCCCACATTAAAATATACACTACCTATTTTACATAAATTCACCTATTCGTAGACAGTACTTGTAACTGTTGTTTACAAATAGATCAATATTACCTATTGCACTTGTGAAGAGTCTTTTATGTAAACGTTTTGCATCACTTTTGCATAACGCCTTTTACTTCGTTGACCGAGTAACTCTTAAATGGACTTAAATTTGTCACATGAAATCGTTCGAGCATCGAGCCGCTTGTGTGTCATAGGCACGCGACAAGTCAATATTTTTTGGACTTTAATCATCAAAGTTCTTCCTGTTTCCATCCAAGTCAAAATAATGTTGATGCATTTTTGAATACTAAATCTCTAAGAAAGTAAGGCATGTATGTTAGTTAGTACGGAGGGCTTATCGACTTTGAAGTTAGAAACGTAAAAATTTCATAGGGTTGTCGCTTTAAGTAAAAACAGCGGTAAATAAATTTACAGTTTTTAATTTTTTTGAAGTTAGAGACATGAAATGTTATGTGCAGATCCTCGGTATGCCACTATTTTGGCTCTTTTATAAAATAAGTCTTTAAAGAAGTCAGATCGAGTATTTGAGGAGATTCTTAAAACGCGTTTGGTCAAATATTTATCACCCCACTTCTGCCCCTGTTTTTTATTTCAGGTTAAGACGTCTGGAACTTAAATCTTCCACATTCGCTCAGTGCGGCTCGGGAGCCGATGACGACCGTTATCACCATTTATCCAAGCTAGATACAATAGCTTAATGTATTTTATTTAATGTAATGTTATTAGATCAGAGCGGCGGTGGGTGGCGAGTGTCAAATCATCTTTGAATTTGGATATATCAAGTACTCTAGTGAATTGATATAATGAGCTTTTGAGTCTATACATTTAAAGCAATTAGGTCTTTGTCACTGAAATAGGTGAAGTTGTCATCGAATCGCCGACAAAGATCGTTTGCCATGACAACATTTGTGAGCGACGCCTTAAAGCTCTCCCTGACGGACGCAGAGAGTCGTTTCGTTTGATTAAAGTCGGACGTGGTAGAGGCACGGTGTGGCCAACTCGGCTACAGCACGGTACAGAGGACAGATGTGAAGTAACAGCTGCCGTTGTTTCCTTTCGTCAGTGAGTGAGGGTTCCGGTGTCCCACTCCCCGCTCTATCAGATATTCCATTCCTTTCTAAAAACCTGGTAATGCATTAGCGTCCATGGAATCCAACTCTTTTGGATTCCATGGACGGCGGTGATTACCATTTCTCTGGTGACTCATACGCTCGTTTGCCACTTAATATGCGATAAAAGATTATTGAAGAAAACATTAGAACTTTGAACGTTGATGGTTTAGCAGTTAAAAGCTTTGCCTTTGAACCAGAAAGTATAGGATACGTACGAATATACGGATAATTGACTTGTGATCAGCATGATCACAAATCAATTGATCACTACTCTTAAGTTAGACCATTCGCTCCGCAACTCAAAATCTAATTGTAGTAAAAATACATACGCGAAAAATAACATATGCAGTTTGTATAAATACCGTATTTCCTTGCAATTATTATTTCGGGAAATTTATGAAGATTCGGGGGAAGATCAGGAAAAATATTTCAACAAAGGCTGACGGTTGTACGTCTTTTGACATTGGTACTTAGAAAATTTATTTAAAACGGGATAAACATTGTTTTTAACGAAATTCTATTAGGCGGGAGTCCATGACTCCGACGAGGCTTCTTTATCTTTTTAGGTACTTCTTTTTAGAGATGAATACCAGATATATCTCGAAATGAGCACAAATTTGAGCTCAAATTGATGATCTGATGCTTCTCAAAGCGTTAAGGGTCTGAAGATAGTCAATAATTTGACTATTAATCTATGAAGCGGAAGCAGATAAGGCTTTTGTTATTGTTTACGTGGTAAAGGAACTCTGCACCCAATAGACGAACGTCTGATATTGATGACAAAAAGTAGTTATTGAATTACAGCAGCATGAAGCGTCGTGCTCAAACTAAAACATTTAAGTTCATGGAACAGTTTTAACTGACGATGACTAACTGTTTTTCCCTTTGACCTTAGAGCTTTGACCGGCTTTGCACCAAAAGCAGCAACTACTAAATCGATCACCTGACTTTGCTATCACGGAACAGTATCTTTGTGAACTGCTCTTGCTGTTTGACCTGTATGTACATTTACACATTACAGTATTATACAGTTTGTACATTTAAAAATCTACATGGACAAACCTCGGACATACAGTTAGTCATAAAGCAATACAATAATAACGACTTTCATAAATTTCGCCTTATTTTCGCAGAGATCTATAGGTAATAAACTTCATATGTAGATTCTGCTTTGCACAATTTTCAATGCGTTTTTCTTTAATTCCAAATAGAATAAGAATGAGGAATTTCAATTCCAATTCCTAATTCTTATTCTAAAGCAACTCTTCACATCTCTTCTTTTCTGATATCCTATTAAATATCGAAAGTGAGGTCTATTTTATATTACCTTTTTCTCGTCCCTTGTTATCTTCGTCTCTTAGTCTCGTAACATACTTAAATGCTGTTGGATTTGCTTCGATCCATTTTAAGTTTGCCTTCTTATTGACTAAACTTTTAAATTTTTCAATTTTATCGCACTGTTATCGAGTTGGAATCCTCAAACTACTTCTAATAACGTTCAAAGAGTATAAACACAAACGGTTCGGGTGACGCCCGTTTCATAAAAAATGAACTTTGATCAGTAAAATTAGGTTCACTTAGAGCTATCGTGTGAATCTGTATTTATTTTCGTCAACGTGCAATGCTAACCTTTAACCAATATTATCGGAAATAATTTTATTAAATAAATATTAAGATGTTATACTTCTCCGATCAATAAATTGTTCAGATTTAATAACCTGTTTGATAATTGGTTATGTTCCAATCTTAACTATCAAACGTTACACAAATGTCGATTGCAAATCATAATAAGGAAAAAACTGATGATATTTAAGTAGCAAAAAAGGATCTTTAAAAATAAACATCATTCTGGCGATAGCTGTTTTTGCTGATCTTTTTTGCACCATAGACAAAGTTCCGAATTAGAAGCTCTCGGGAGTCACAGAAACAGCAATGTTAACGTTGTGTTTGTCACACAAAAAAATCTACATTGTAATTGATATGTTCTATACCGAAACTGGTCTATTCTAAACCGACATTAGGTTTGATAAGAAACAGTAGAAGACTTTGATAATAACAATTCATAGTCTTTTATGCCGTAGTTGGCTAAGCGGAACATTGATTGATGATTTCGTTGTTTGTTTGTCTGTTTGTATGTGCGTCTGTCAGCCCATCAATGTCTAATCGGCTCCTTAGAAGTTTTTTATGTAAACTGAAATATGTAACAATAGTCATTGTTACATTTCCATTGAAGATAGATTTAATGTGGAAAATTCGAATCGAAAAATAATGGCTGAAGTTCGGGATATTAAAATAGGTTTATTTTCTGTAATAAATTCAGATGAAAATTAATCTTAGAGAAAAAGCAGAATTATGGAAATCAATTAATAAGGTTACGAGAGATATTTAATTACATAAAAAGAAAATATGGAATTTGCAAAAGAAATGTCAATAAATACAAATATTAAGATTTAGATCTTTTAAAAAAAATGTTCCTACATTACGTTAAATTTTAAAATTTCAAAACATTTTACTCGCTTTATATTGTAACACTGCTCCGTTTGCTTAACTTGTCATTTCTATTTAGAAACATCGTATGAAAATTTTCGTACTATGAGTTTCAAATTTCGCTGTATTTGGTAAAATATTATTCTTAGTTCCAATTTATAATTATTTGTCATGAAAACAGTTCTAATTTACGTAATATCTTTATGTTACATTGAATATTTCTTATGGTTCAAATGAATCTGTAAGTTTAGTTTTGTAAAAATAGATTCAAATTTGATAATTTCCGATACATTTGTATATTCCGATTAAGCAAACGAGCTATTGAATAATAAATCTGTTCAGTGAGACTGTAACTCACAATATTATTATACATAGAACAAATTAAATCTTTTATATTCTCTTTTTGGCTACCAAACTTCGTAGATGAATAAGTGATTCGTTCAAAAATTCAAGGTGGGTAAGTCGTTACAACTCATTTTGTATAACACATAGGCATTTTAAAAAACCTACAAATTTTTAACAATAGTAGCTACTAGCTTCAACGCCCTCTGGCCCAATGGCCTCCGCAGTGATCCAAGGCCATGCCCTTAAGCCCTTTAATCTGAAACTATGCGGATGTGTGGCAGCAGCAGAGAAGTTTTCAAGAACTTGACACATATTAAATTTACCGTAATTTTTATAAAGCGAAGCAAAAATCGGATGATGTGTTTTAAGCCAAATATTTAGACTATCCATATACTATTAACATCTGTAAACAATATATGAATGAAGCTACTCTATCTTTAGGTATAATTAGGTATACTTTTTTAATGTTTTCATTGTGCTGGTGATAAAATCAATTTCTTATTTATTAACAATGACATTGTGTTTTTTATGTGAGATGAGTCATATATATGTCATTAAATTTTTTTTTAAACTATACAAAATTATGATTTGAATGGTGTTTACGTGCTACTTCTAAATAAGTTCATGGCTCTTGACTTTTCGATTGTTTCTTGTAAAACTCTTGTATAGTGGACTCATATCAAATATGCCGTCGAGGTTAATGAATGTTTGTTCGCCGTTCGCGGCTATGAATTTGCTTAACAACACACAATTTGCATTTGGACATTGGCCGATACGAAAGGCTAAAATTTATCAAAACGGCATTGGAGTGACATCACTACGATGTATAAGTGGGTTAATCATAATCAATTTATGTTTTTAAATTTATTTGGCTTAATTTTTATTGTTAAGAGAACTTTAACGAGATTCGCATTTCTTCCACTCCCAAAATTACATTACGTGGTTTTTATGGTTTCGCAGTCTAAATGCAAAAGAATCCTTATGGAGTTGTCATATCTGTCCGTCTGTCCGTCCGTATGTCACAAGCATTTTACTCAAAAAGTACAAGATGCATAATAATGAAATTTGGAGTATACGTGTTTTGTATAAGCCGTTACTTAGTTTGGTAGTTAAATAACAAAAAAAAAATTTTTTCGATTAACATCAAAGTGTTGTACATATTTTGGCAATTCTTTTAAAAACACTATACAATTTATAATAAAAGTTTTATTAAGTAAATACTTTGGGAAACAATAGCTCCAAAAACAGCATAAACAGAGGCGCCCACTAGCTTTTAAACCATATTTTCTAAAAATATGAAAAATATTATGGTGGTAACGCTTAATATATGCTTTAAAAATATATTTTCAATATGATCTAATATATGGTTTTTGAGATGTGCCCAAAAACTACACATTTCAAGAAAAAAATATTTGTGATATGAAGATACGCTCTTTTGTGGTGCACTTTTTAACATATTTTTAGATTTTGAGTGTTTTATTTTGCTTCAAGAAACTTAAAATTTAACATATAATTATGTATTTAGGTAAATACATTAAAATAGTAATGCATTACAGTAAAGTAATTTAATATCAATACTATATTCTTAATATAAAATTTCTATAAAAGGAAAAAAAACTGGTCGTATTGAGTAATTTTCGAGAACATGTAACAGTTTGTCTCTTGCGACCTCGAGTCATTTGATGACGTTGTTGTATATAAAACAAGAAGTCAATATGTGTTTATGAACCACGTAAAAACACATCATCAATCATTAACTTTCCCTCTATTTGGGCGCCTTTTGAAACGTTATTAGCCGTTAAGCCGTCAATTCTATTAATTGGTTCACAGTATCAAATAAAAAAAAATCCCCTGCGAAGTCTGCTCATTGTAACGAATAACTGCCTAACCTTATACTGCGCGTGGTCCGAAATGCGCTTGGTCGGTTTTGACTTAGAGGAAGTCACATATAAGGTCGGGGAACAATATTTTTTGTGTTTCGAAACGTAAACTGACTGTAATTGGCCAAAAAGTATCAGACTAAAAATCAACTTATGCTTAAAAATAATAGTAAGTGTTCACTGGTACTTGTTTATAATAAATTACAGTACAAAATGTGTCTTAGCAGGTTTTTCTTTCGTTCTTCGGATGGCTATCACAGACACGCGTTATTGCGTTTCTTAGCTTTCGAATGAACGTCCGCAGCAGGGTTGCCGCTCAATTGATTAAACCGATCAATTCAAAATATTCACATTTAGATCGTATCAAATGAACAAAAATATACGGATGAACGTTAAAAGTTAAAACTAATTACTACGGGAGTCTTGTCGATGCCGACAGAATAGTATGATAAGAGTGTGTATAGCGCCGTCTTTCAACAGGGATAGTTCGGCAGTCCGGGGAATGGAGACATTCGATTTTTTACTTTGTAAAATTAAGTACACGCACGAACGTAGTCAAAGCACTGACAAGTCCCACAGACAGTCGCGAAATCCGGTTCGACTCGAAACAAGTTAGTGTTGTGTGTTTGTTGGTGTTGAGAAGTTGTTGCTGGTTGCAAGTTATTACCGTCAGCGCGGTGATCCCTGCGGCAACTGATGAGATTAAAGCGATCAAATGAAAAAAAAAAAGGAAAAACGGTTTGAATCGTCAAAAAGAAAGGGCGAATTCCTTTAGTTCTACAACGCCGCACAAAACTTGAGAGAGTTTAACTCAAAGGTGTTGATAAATCCATTTTTAGTTCGACCTTGCCCTTATCATTGTTTATTTGGATCTCTTTGAGACGTTTTAGGATAGGTTAAGTTAGGTTAGGTTACTTATAAAACTTTTTAGGTAAAATTAGGTAGTACTTAGAGAAAGATTATTCTAAGTGTTATAGAAAATTTACAACGAGATTACACTACCTACAAAATAGGAATAAGTTATTGTTGAAAACGGTACGTGTATAAATACTTACTTTAAAACTTATTACAAACATATATTTTTATTTCGTATAGACCATGAATATTTTTTCCCCTAACCTTAATAGTTTTAACCATAATTTGTGGTTTTATAACAATGACAAAATTAAATGTTGTCGAGGGCAGTAAATCTGAAGTTTCTCAGTAAAATAAACACCCTATACAAATGTGTATAATTTATTTAAATAACGTATTTCCATTGCTTGTTTTGTAAAATGGATTTTTTTTCATGTCTCTTCGCAATCAAACATTAACAAGTCGTAAAACAAACATTCTCTGAACATAGATCCCAATTTAGTCAGATGCTTCTAGGAACTTTTGGAAACTGGCTCGGTATTCTCCCTTCGCATCGTATTTCTTTACTATCTCTTCCCATAATTCGGGCAGATCCTTCCTGAACGCGCGGACCGCTGTGCGGATGCTTTTGCGCTGTACCGGAGTACACTTACCGCAATCCGTTCGCAGAGCTTCATCGATCAAACCTAGTAAAAATAATAACCATTAAATAACGAAATAATTTTTATTTTTTCGCAATTCATCAGAACTCAAGGGTACGCTCAAACGTACACATATATCCTACTATTACATACCCTAATACTAGACACCTTTATAATACTGATAATAGTATCTTTCATTGATATTAGTAATAGTACACCGATTTCGCTGTCAGAGAACGTAGGTCAAGACTAAATAAACGCTAACCCTTGAAAACGCTGCCTTCGGCGGTGCAAGGTCCCTTGTCCAGGAAGCAGTTGCCGTAGTTCCTGAGCAGGCGCGGGTTCCCCGCCACCTCGTCGATGTTGAAGCTGTCGTATTTGGGGTCGTACGTGGAGTCGGCCGCGGCCGCGACCGCCGCCGCGCACAGCGCCAGTATGGAGACTGCTTTCATTGTACTGAAAGCGAATTTAATCTATGATGCGATTTCAATCGTAAAATTAGCAAATCCTACTTCCTACTAATATCATAAATGCGAAAGTTTGCTAGGATGTTTGTTGCGCTTTCGTGCGAAAACGACTTGATTTTGTATTCTGTATGTATGTATATTTTTTTATCTTATTGTATATGCATGTAAATTTGTACGTATGTAAATACATATACATATATGTATGTATGTCTAAAGATTGTAGCTTGTACAACAGAGTAAGACATAGGTTATTCATAAACATACTATATTTTGCTTGCGACTTCGCTTGCATGAACGTAGCACGAATTTTTTACTTATTCCAATTGGTTATTGATAACAGTGATTTTCAAGAGAGGATTAAATTTAATGCGGTTCTGGATCTGAAATGCAAGCAGGTTCTTATAAAATATCTAACATTACATTTTTAAATATACTTTTGCCTCCCTTGATGACGCAAAAAAAAAATTACATAAAATATTCGATTTGAAAATATTGATATTTTTTTTAGTTCATATAATTTCACGCAGGGAATACTTTTAATTTAATTTAAATTAACTTAAAACATTTTGGTTTTATCCTTATTCGTCTATAGGAACTCAAATTTGTCTCTTATTTTTCCACGTCATTGCTCGTTATTTTGCATATATTGGTAAATCGGTTATTTACATTGTTTTACTTTACTAGAAGCGAATCTGTATAGGGTTTATAGTAAAGTTCAACTACGTAAGTAAAAGAACGTGGGATTAATTCAAATTATAACTATTGGAGCACACCGAACGGTTACTACTATGAAGAAATGACAATGCTTCATGTGACTTATGGTACTGATAAAAAAAAACAGTGAGGGCCTCTTCTATCACCTCCTTAAACTAATTTTTAAACTAATTAAAAGTACCTTTGAAACTATTTTTTTTAATTAAACATCGCTTTTTAAATTAATCTTGCGTTCAATATTCTCTTTTTGACGATTGTTAGACTAAAAACCGTTAAAAAGAGGACGTAGAACGTAAAATTGTTTTTAAAAGTGACTTTTTGTTAAAAATTAGTTTAAAAGAAGGCGATAAAAGAGGCCCTAAGTCGTAAAGCGTGAAGATACATTTTTTTTACTGTTTTATTTCTTTTTCTCTGTTTTTTGTTGTAATTATATTATATTTTTGAACATAGAATGAATTTAGTACCGTGCCGTGCCTAGCCTACAACAAATACATAAAGTAACTGTCTTAAAATTTGCATAGGCTGTAAAATTAATACTAAGCTTGCAAAAAAAATCTCTGTAAAATTTTGTGTTTATAAAGACTTTTTTTTGGTATCGCACTCCGTGTGAATTACAGAAAATTATTAATATAAAGTAGCCGAAATACAACATAATATAATTTTTTATAGTTTAATATAATATAAATATTAAATATTTAAATAAAATGTAATGTAACAACTTACAAGAAACAACTTACTCGGATACCTTTTAGCAATATCTCAAACACTGCTTTGAATAAATGCGAGCAAAGCTTTTATATGTTCACGACTGCAGGAAAACTGACTCCAAGGATCGACGTGAAGACGTCACGTCGACGTCACGTAAGGATGTGCTTGAGACAACTTGTAGACGCCTCTCGAGACTGAATGGTGAATAAAAATAAAATCGGTTTGATCGAGCGTCGGTAAACTTAGTCGGCTAAGGTTCGATCCAAACTGGTTTGTTCGATTTTGACGTTCGAATGAAAGACATTTGTATCGTAAAGGCATTGAGAATTAATAACGAAAATCGTCCAAGAACGTGTCACGCACGCGCAGTAGAGCATTCCGTAGTTGTACAATATATTTCGACTTAGAAGGAGGCTTTTTGTTTGATACGATATGAACCTATCAACTGATTTCACGGTTTAACGGCCAATAAAGCCTAAAATGGCTCCACGTAGGACCGGCGTTAGGGATATAATGGTTAACAGTATTGAAATGCTTTTCAATGGTTCATAAACTTGTGTTTTACATAACCGACAACGTCGTCTGAGTAATTTTCAATGAAATATGTATGAAATTTTGCTTTTTACTTATCCAAGTACGTTTTACAGGTCGGTCGACTATTACCCGTTAACCCGTGAAGCCTACTTAGTTGTGACAGTTTTCCTTTGAACTCTGTTGTACATAGTACTACCGTGAATTTTTTCAAATATCAAAAAAATAACCATTTACTCGGTAAGAAGAGGACTTTCTATCAAAAATTTGCACTTTAAAACTTAATATTTCGAAAACTGATACGTAAAACAATAAATGGTTTACAGACCCGCAGTGTTTTTGAATGAGTCTCGTCTACTCCAATACCATACAGAGAAAATAAATCTTCGCAATATGTGTCGGAGACTTACCCTGAAAACAAATTCACAAGATTTTATTCAACCACTTTATCAGAGTGATTAATCAAACTCATAATTTATTTTGAGTGTTCGTGTGTTTTTATTGTTTGACGCTCATGTCACCGCATTGAGGACGCACACCTTCCCTGATTTCGTAATTTTCTGATGTGGAATTTGAATTTCAAGCCGCCCGCTCTGGTCCGGTGTCAGCCGGGTCGTTACCCACCGTCGTCACCAATACGACGGCTTATTTGTCACGATTAAGGCGCAACCGCATTTGTAAATCGCCTACCTTCACGATTGAATATTCATATTGATCACTGTTCATTTGTTTGATTCGGTAACTATACAGGACCATGGTAATGAAAGCCTCAATAACCTGCAGTATGATTTACTACGCACACGGAGTACACGCACATGGAGTTATATACTCGTAAAAAAATCAAGAAATCTTTAAAATTACTAATTAAAATATGAAATATATTAAAGAATACAAAAAGGAATAGAAACAAACGGTATTTGTATTTGTTATTATCATATCATATTTTTTTATCATAACTTTTCAACCTAGAAAGTTTACAACTAGAATTCTTCCCGGAGGCGATTGATCAATGAGATTTTACCTTAAGTCAAATTAAATAATTCGCCCAAAGCTTAGAAAAGTACTTAGGTAAGTTGAAGATTCAAACTTCACAAACTAAGACAAAAAGGTTTGGAAGGGTCTTTCTAAGCAGTGAGGTGATTAAAATATGACACAATAACTATAAATATACGACTTTTGCGTTGTTTTAAAGCTTTAAAGTGCAATAGTACACATAATTATTAAGCAATACCAGAAAATCCAATTCTAAAAGTCATTTATAAGTAAATTCATTCTCCTTGGTTCTATGTTTATAAGTTGCATTTCCTTGTTAAACAACTGACATTAATTGTATAAGAATCTTCTATAAATAGCTCACTTCGTACGCCCGCCCTGCGCACACACACGCCCGTCGTACGCGGCGAGGCGGCCTTCAGTTTATAAAAATAAAGAGATAATTAAACACACCGTTGTGTATGGATAAGCACGAGGCTGCTTCTGGGGGGGCAGAGCGTTCCGTACTGTATTTCAAAAGAATATTGATACGTCTTCTTAGTTTTGACACCATTATGACAAGAGAAATGTAAAAAAAAAAAAAATACTTAATTTGTACAACGTTTCTTTTACTTGAACTGATACATTTTAAGTGGAAGAAACTTTATACAAATTAACAAGATTCAAATATGCTCCACAAATTCTTAATATTTGCGTATTCCAGAAAGATTGATATATATGGAGTGCAAAGAAAGGACATCTTGAAAGATAAGGTAAAAGATGCTAAAAGTACATATAAAGATGCAAAAATGAAAGCTAAAGTAAGTGTGAAAAGAGGAAAGATTGAAATAAAACAACGCTATGATAGGAGATTCTCGGATAATTTCCGAGGAAATCAAACAGTTTTTGGCATATGGTGATAAAGACCCGGATTAATTCCGAGACATCATGTATACATGTGATTAGAGACGATGGTGGACATTTACTTAATGAGGAAAATAGCGCAGGAAGAATTATTTCGAAAGCGTTTTTGCATGTGGGGATACAGTTGCTGATGACAATGTTACTGCAACTGAGTATATGATTGATGATGGAAATGAAAGTGAAATTACGATGGATGAAATTTTGAAAGCACTAAAACGTAAGAAAGTTGGAAAAGCTGCCGGATAGAGTTTCGTCAGAGATGCTGAGGGTCTCGTGGAGGTATAATGGGAAGCTTTCTGTACCAGCTTTTTAACAAATGGTGGAAAAGCCATAGAGTACCTAATGACTTGTGTAAAGCTGTAATTGTACCCCTCAATAAAGAGAAAGGCTCACGGCAAGTTTCCAAAAATTACCGCCCTATAAGCTTCCTAAATATCGTTGGCATACTCTTCGCGAAAATTATTATTAAAAGAGTTGTGAATGAGACTTAAAACAATATTTGGGACGTACAAGCGGGATTTTGAAAATAGATGAGGTGTACGGACAATTTTTTTCTCTGCGACACATTGCAGAAAAGTTTTTGGCCAGCGGTCAATAATTTATAATAGAGTGAAAATAAATGACGTATGAAGAAACCTTTTCATGCATGGTGCGAGTAGCAGATCGGTACAGGCACTGAAATCCCTATACAGGGGTTCCAGTGCTTGCGTCAATATAAATGGGGCATACACTGACTGGTTTGACATCCGCAGGGGTGTCAGACAGGGTTGTATAGCTTGATGCATGATTTGAAAGAGTGTGAATGTGGTCTAAGGATGGGCTAGCTGTCTGTCAAATGCCTTCTGTACGCCGATGACCAAAAAAAAACCTTGCGCCGTCGGCGTGCAGGCTGCAGGAGATGGTAAATGAATGATTCTATTAAGAAAAGGAATATGAATGTAATTGTCGGTAAGACTACGGTGATGTTGTTTGAAAGGGGCGAAAGTACGACTGAATGCGATATACTTGGTAAGGTGAGGAAGTCGAACAAGTGAAAAAGTTTGTATACTTGGATAGTTTGTTTACGAATAATGGTAAACATGACAGAAATATCAAAAGGAGAGTAAATGTAGGAAATAAGTAAATGTAAGAAAAGTGAATGGGGCCTTGCTCGTTATTATGAATAGTAATAGTAAAAGCTATCCACAATGGGGTCCTATCCCTACGTTTTTTTTTATGATTGTGAAACCTGGATATGGCAGAAGAAAAATGAAAGTAGGGTCAATGCAATGGAGATGCGATCGCTGCGTAATATGTGCGGAGTGTCTCGGAAAGACAGATGTAGAAACAGGGATGTTAGAGAGCGGTGTGATTTGAAGGAAGATGTAGTGATTAGAGTAGAAAAAGGTATGTTGCGGTGATTTGACCATCTGGAAAGGATGAATGAAAGTAGACTGACGAAACAAATCTACAGAGCGAATGTGTGTGATGAAAAAGTCTGAAATAGTCGCCCTAGAAAATTCTATGCAGATCATATTGGTGGCATTTTAAAAAAGGGCTAAATTTTAAGCACCCGAAACTGATGAGCTCGCATTAAAAGATTAATGGATATCAGTGAGGCAAGACAGATATGCAATGATCGTGCCATGTGGAAATCTTTAGTCTCTGCCTAACCTTCTGGGAAATACGCGCGAGTGTATAATAGTATTATTATAGTATTATTATATTACATATTATATATATACATGTATGTATGTATATCGTATGAATAATAATCACAATTTACACTATGATATAATCGCATAAAAAAATAAATAAAGATCCATCTTAGCATCGGAAAATTGCACCTGCAATTACTCTTAAGACATATGCATACAACTTAAAACATCGACAGCAATATTTATTCAGTCAGTCCATGAATATATTTTTAATGTCGTAGCCAATAAAAACAGTGTATAAATAAATAATTTAAAGTTTATATTTATAATAATTATTGTCGGTTATGTTGATTAAACTACGTTACAACCATATATAGACAAACCAATATCAAATGATAATAGAACTTTGATTTTCAAAACTTCATACCTAAAAGTTCACTTTATATACATTAATAATAAGCGTATCAAGTGTGTTATGGCATAGAAAAGCCGATGTCAAAGTGTGGCATTAACATTAAGAAGAGGACGAGAAGAATAGAAAGAGGGAGATAGGTTTGAAAATACGTCATACCTTCTAAGTCTTAAACAGTAGAACTTCTTAAAATATGGAAGTCTCCACGTTCGAAGTAAACGTATTCAAATTCTAGACTGGCATCGGGACTTGTATTTAAAACAGGCGCTAAACGCCATTTTTTTAAATTTCAGTTAAATATGTGTTTTAATCGATTTACCGTAAGGAGGCCTTTCGGCCTAGGTCCAGACCCTATGCGGCACATTGGGAATATAAATTTCAATCTATATTACCTTATTATTATTAATTATTTAAATTACTGTTATCTTTTAGTTAAGTCGTTTAATATATAGTCTAATTTTTTATTTAAATATCATTATTTATAGTAAAAATATTGAGTATTTTTTTAAAATAAATTGTATGGTTGCAAGCAACAACAAAAAAAACTCAAGTTGGTTCTTTCTTTTTTCTTCTCTCCAACAAAAAATTAAGACATATTAATAGTGAATTAGTGTGATCACAACTTTATTACATACTAGCCGTTACCTGTCCGCTTCGCTGGACTTAAATTAAAATTTAAAAATAATATTTTTTATGGTACGAATATGCATGCAGTTTTGCTCACACACACACATACACGCAGACGGTCACAAGCACACTCACACACACAAAGTTATATAGCCTCGCATCCCACAGCCCTACATCCCAACATTGTCACTCACTTTTTGTCCATACATACCCACACCTCTATACATACCACCATCCCCGCACACGTACATCTCCACACTCTCCACCGCATCCCCGCACACCTACACACAACTATTTACAAGCAATATGGCTTCCAAACAAATACAAAAATAATATTTGCTCTTTTTTGGTTAACATACAGTGTACCGAAATCGTATATAAAGCCTAACATTTGAGCAATCCTATTCTCTTACTGTGCACTAATTTTCATCTAGATCAGTCAAAACGTTCTTACGTTATAAAAGGACATGCATGCAATCTGACAATAATTGTAGAAGTGGTAGAACGGGGGTCAGTGATTCAGAGAACGAATATTTATCACAAAATTTCACAAATAAATTATGTGTATAGAAATTCTCTACAGATTTATATAGTAATATAGGTTATGACTATGTTAAAACAAAACGCTTCCTTTTCGATTTTAGTTATCGTACGACGGCAAAATTTAATACTATTTTCAATGCAAAATTTTATCTAACACATGAAAGTTTAAAAAAAATCTTCGTCTCGATAATGTATGTTCACACTTGACCGTTGTCAGATAAAAAAAATCCGTAAAAACCAAAGACCATCAAAGCCTTCAAACTTACGCTCGCAAACAGACCCAGCAAAAACTGTTTACGAGTCGGGGAAGTTCCAGTCGTATATATATATTTTTTATTTTCTCAGCAACAAACATAGTGTTGTAATATGCTGTATAATTAAAACCACTTTTCTGCGTGTAACGGAAAAAAACTCGCTCGTTTTTATGATACATAATTCGAAAATTTAAGCGTCAGATTATATTATTTAACTAACCCAACGATATCATAACTCAGCTTAGATATCTGTATATAGATTATTTCGGCAATAAAAAAAAATGAACTATCGTTGTATTTATTAATAATATTATTACGTATGACAAGTTTTTCTTTGTAAGTAAAAATTGTAATTGTTGAAAGTGTTAATTAAAATTTTGATAATATTTCCTACACAAACTTGTAACGAATTTGTCATAATGAAAAATGAAAAAGTAGGTTAACCTAAAACGTATATATGTATTCCTTGAATATATTTTGAACAAATTAATCGATTAGAATCGGATTTGAAATGACTTGACTCAAAGTAGTTTCCAGAAAATTTTTATTAAGTTGAGCCAATTAATATTGATTGAGCCAGTCAATGCAGATTTTGAGGGATTAAAAAAAAAACAAATAATTTGCATGAAATGGACGGTTTCCAAAATCAAATTAGTTTTATTCGTAATAAATTTTTATTGAATGTTGTAAACTTGATAAAATTACTTCATTTCTTCGAGAAATATGGTTACTAAAAATTTTTTTTAAGAGTGTTGTTATTTTGTAAATACTTTACATTTACAAAATAACAATTCTCCAAAAAAATTTTGTACTTAAAAGCTGCATAAAACGTTGTAAGTTTTGTTGAAGTTTTTAAAAAAATATATAAATTTTTATATTTCTACTTTGACTAATTTTGCGTGTAATCCAGTGCAGCGCGGAGTGGGCTGACGAATTGTAATTATATTTTCGTATGAATTTTTTTTTTCGAATTTGGCTATATCACATAATCTCACGCTGAAATACTTTGAAGATGTACATAGAATTTTAGAAATGGTAAAAAATTTTATTCCAAAAAGAACATTCGAAAAAGAAAAATAAACGAAAATTTGAAAAATAATACAGAACATCGGACTCACTCGTAGTTTGCTGGAAAACGAAAATTCTAAATCTAAAAAAATGAATAGAAGAGAAAATGGGTACAAATGTGTTGCTTAATTTGAAACAAGGCTAATGCGATTTATAATAGTACAGAACCTTCTTCAGGCGAATCTGACTGAAGTTTTGCCGGTTTTTACATTTATTTTGTGCTTCACTTATATTACAAATTTTTTGGACCTTTTTTTAAAAAATGACATTGTCGTATAATATACTAATTTTTTTTTTTAACTTATGGATTTAATCGAAGCACTTCTGGCAAGGCAGGCTTTCGTGTTCTAATAAAGCTTTTATTAAAATACGAAAACTTTTAATAGTAAAATAATATTGTCTGCGATGATTTTATGTAGATCTATATCTATTTGATACATTTTTAGTATTAGCTTTTTTAGTCGATTGCCTTGAGAAAAATCATCATAACTTATTTAACGGAAAACAATGTAAACTTATAAGTTATATAAACATATAGATAGGCACATTAAAATCTTTTCAATTTCACGCTGTGAAAATTAAAAATAAAGGAAGCAAAACTTAAGAAGATACTATGTTCAGCGGATTTTCGAAATTATAGTTTTAATTATATCTCGACGTTTTAGAGTCCTTTAGACTATTTCCATTCTGTAGGTCTCTCTCTCTCTCTCTCTCTCTCTTTCCGCGAGATCTATAGATTTCGAGATCTAAAAGTTTCCACAAAAATGTTTCCTTTAAATAATTTTTAGGCTACTAGACTTTTAGAGATCCATAGCAAAATGTAATCAGCTCTTCTCTGCATAAAGTTGCATTGGTTGTCGGGAAGTACATAGAAATCGGTTGATGTGTTCAAGAATGCCGTTGGCGAAAAATTTTCCAAAAAAGGTTTTTGAAATACTTTTTGAAGTTATTCATTAGCACTTTTCTTCAAAAAACAACGCCGATCAATGTAAGTCGCGTCATAATCGGTCGCTTCGTTCAAGAGATATCGTTGACGAAAATTCTTAAATAAGTGTTTTTTCAAAATTACATGTAAAATTTTGTCACATACATATTTGTTAAGTACTCAGTTAAAATTTTCTATTCAAAAGCTGCGTCAAATACCGTGAATGGATTGAAATCGAACAAGTTGTTCGAAAGATATGGTGATAGAAAATGTTGCAAATAGAATTTTATAGATGAATCTAGTTTTTCAACTCGATGAGGTTAAGAGGTATTAAAACTATATGTTAAAGCTCGAAAGGCTTAAAAAAGGGATACAATCGGTCTTTTGAACTCAAAAACTTTAATACTGCTACGTGTAAGTATATTATTTAACGATTCGAGCTCAAAAGTAGGATGAGGATTCAAAAATGGCCGGCGGGATCAAACCTCTTTCACGTGTTAGTTCAAAAAGTTCAAAAACTTATAGATTTTTTTGAACTCAAGCAGCTCGAGAACACACCGATAAATATATTAGCGAGAAGTTTTAGGGTTAACCTGCAGGGTCAACTAAATTTTCTTTTCGTTTACGAAGCTTTATTTGGAACCGACTTCAGAAGCAATTAATAAATGACTAAATTTATTTAAGAAATAACAGACAAAGGTGCTCGAAAATCGTGAGCTCATTGCTGACGACTGTAAAGTAAACTATTAGTGACAACGGCGATAACGCTTAACGCCATAAATATGGAAGGCTTAAACCATCTGAGTTAATTTTTTTTCTTCCATTGCTAATTTACAGTTACAAATTAGCAATGGAAGGAAAAAGAACACAATTTCAGTATAAGATGTGCGAATACGTTGTTCGAATGAGCAATATAACTTCACTTTTTGGTAAGAAACAATTTCTCTCGCCATCTGATTTGCTAATTTGTATATCCTGTATAGCTGTATATGAATATTTATTCTTATGTAGTAAACTGTTCTTTCAGTATCGCCAAACTTAAAGACTGGAAACTATAGTTTCATATTATATTAAAAAATAAGTCATATCTTAAAATATTTAAGACTTTTTTGACTTTATCTTTCTATTGAATTAGTCAGTTTTAATTTATTTCATATTTATATTTTCAGAAATCCAAGTTGAATGAAAATTTTTCGAACATTGCTAGTTAAGTCCAAATCACATACTCGTATGCGCACGCACACATACACATACTCACACACACACACGCGCACGCACGTACCCACACTCGTAAGTACATAAACACGCATACGCACACACAACACACACCACACACACACACACACACACACACAGAGAGAGAGAGAGAGAGAGAGAGAGAGAGAGATTGAGAGAGAAAGAGAGACACGCAAATAAGCCTGTGGTAGAGTAGAGGTGGGAGTCCCATTTTCCACAGCTCAATTTGAGATCAAAAGACTTATACCCTAGGCCCGCCCGCTGGCCAGCTGCGAGCTGAATCAATTCACTTCTGATTCGAACACAATATCGCCCACCGTCTCTTCTATTATTAATGTGTCATAATTATTTGTGTTGTACTTATATCGAAAATACGGAGACTTAAGTTTTGCGTTTGACTACGTTCATTGCTAAACCAAGTTCTGACTACTCAAAGCACATCTCTATTGCCTGTGACCATCCCGCCGCCGTCGCTGTCTTTTGCCAACATTCAAATGACCTAAATCGCGCTCAATTAATGTGAACGGGTTTTTTTTCGGCAAGTTTATTTAAAACTTTATCGTGTGAGAACGGAAGCGAACATCACGCGAACACCACGTCGACTGACTAATAATCATAGAGCAAACACTCAAAGGACGAACGTGTAAAAAATTGTGGACAAAACAATGAACGCCATGAGTTCAATACCTTGGTTTTTCATCGTATCATACAACACAATAAATATATTGATGCAATAACAAAATTAAAACAATATATCTTTATAATTATGTAGGCAATTAGAACAATATAATACAATAGTATTTATTTATTCGAAAAGGTATATTAGAAATAGTGCACAATAATAATTATAATCTTAGGAACTTGTGTCAGGAGCACACATTGGAGGTCAATTCTAAGAATAGATCTACCAATTAAATCAAGTTTTTTTTTAATCAGTATTATTACTAAACTTCCGACAGCGTGTAATCACACTTGTTTAATATAACTGAAAAAAAAACTAACAGTTTTATAGCGTTGCTCGTTCATTTTTTGAGTTGGTTGCTTACGTAAATGCTTTGTTAAACCTTTTGTAAAATCACAAAAGATAAAATGAGATTTTGCGCTTATGTATACGTACTACCATACTAGAAATTGCACAACTACTAAGTTCAATAATGGTACCATTTATTGATTTTTCTAACTTGAACCTCAATTATTTATGATAGATTATATTATTTGTTTATTAAAGGTCCAAACAGATGATCTTAGGTGAGACGATGTAGCGTTTTTGGCAATGAAGGCGGGTGGAAATTGGTATATGGTACAGATATGGCCTCCTTTGCCCGTCTTATGAATTATAATAATAAATATGTTTAAAAAGATTAATTACAGTTCTCTTCGCTTATTTTTCTTAGAATATTTTCAGCATAAATGACTATACAGCACTAGTAAATATATTATATAAGATTATTTTTATTTCATTCTGCTTCCTTTTTTGTCGAAATTTACAGCATAAATGACAATTGAATACTGATAAATACTTATCAAATTATTTATATTTTTTTTCACTTCTTTTTGTAGAAAGTTTGCAACAAAAATGACTAATCAATAATAATAAATGCATAAAGTTTGCAGCACAAAAGACTATTCAATACTAAAAGTCAATTATTAAATATTTTAGAAGTTTACTGCCAGCTAGCTGGACTAGCTGGAAGAGCTCGTCCATATAAGTAAAATATTTATTAAATCTATTTACTTATGAATTAGGGTTTGGTATTTAGTTGAGTCTAAGCACTAACGATTTGCTTATTGTAGTGTGAGTAATCCTTGTAAATACCTTTCGAATTATTTTTTTTTGATATTGCTACCAGCTTTTGTAAATTGAATTTGTTTCATAATTTATTATCAATTTTTCGAATAAATCGTCATCGTGATTTCTATTTTATAGGTCTTTGATTAATATGTAGTGAATCTCTTCTGACACTACGTTAAATTTATTATTTTTTATTTGCAAGATGTTAATATACACTTTTATAAAATAATTAATTACTCAATTTCAATTCAATGTTTAAGAATAATTTTAATTGTTCCACTTATTTTTCTACTACAAAGTATACTTAAACAAATCGATGTCGACGACAGAAGCATGTTCAAGAGAGATTACGGGCGGGGACGCGAGAGAAAAGTAATAGTTTTAATTGGACAATAATGATATTTCAATAATAAAAATATAGTAATGTTTATAAATATGACATTGTGTTCACAATGTATTTAAAAATTCTAAGTGAATTTAACCTTGGAAATCATGCCCAGAGAAGTGCAGGGCCTTTGCTAAAAATGCAAACATTACGAGAATTCGTCAGAGTTGCATTTTCAAGTGTTTATTTTTAAATTGTAGCTTTAATTGAAGCATCAAACAATTGAATATCCTCATTTGAACATATCTGCAGCAGTAAGTTATAAGATAAGTTACGATTATTTGGTCGAAGTTCAAGTTATTGCTTCAATTATATATAACTTTGTTTTTAAAAACAAATCTCATATTCACGGTCTGATATTGTATTTTATACAAAACAAGCACGCAGATAAATAATTGTCAATATAAGCTAATGTCATAATAAATTAACGGAGAACCACGTGCGATGGCAATAAACAGGACAAAACCGAAAAGGTCTAGATGCATCGGAGAATTGAAAATACTACAAAGCAAATAAAAAACGCTGGACAAGTGCGAATAGGGCTTGCATCCTTAGGTTTATGTACAAACTTAATTATGCAGGTGAGTATTATATCTATCCAATGTCTCGACGATTTTTGTGGGTTTGTTTATTTACGACACCGTTACTTCTAAAATGTCGGTCTGGGAATTTCAAAAATTTGGTTTTCATTTTTTAAAAAAGATTTCTAAAAACCTTTTACACATCTATTTTTGAAAATCTTCAATTATA
This sequence comes from Eumeta japonica, assembly GCA_005406025.1. Lineage (NCBI taxonomy): Eukaryota > Metazoa > Arthropoda > Insecta > Lepidoptera > Psychidae > Eumeta > Eumeta japonica. The sequence continues at coordinate 292,370 of BGZK01000028.1, forward strand.
ATATACTTTAAAACATCGGTATATAATCACGATCCGTAATCCCAACTGCAGGTGTCAAATTGTAATCTCTAAAAGAAAATGATTGAAAATGACTAAAAATTAATATATTTAATAGTTTTTAGATTTTTGCCTTTGTTTGTGCGTAAAACCTTGCTTCTTGGCAAGTTTCCCGATTCTAGGTAAAACGGAAATAGGTTTTGGTTTATTCACGAATACCAATACTATTTTAAAATGGTTCAAATACAAAAATGTCTGTATTTTTTATTGCGTCGACTTGCAAGCTTGATTTTTTACAGTCTCAAGAGACCGAGATTCTAATAAGGGTTTAACGTTAATTTAAAATTGATATTCCTATGTATTTCTAAAAAAGGGTCTTGACAGACAGACAAACAAAAAAACAACGAAGTGACACGATAACGATTCCTTTTGAGGTAACCTTAAAATTGAGTTAAAATTGGCTAGTTGTTATCGTATACGATAACTAAACGCATAATAATACATGTATGATTTAACAGATTGCTCTAATCTTAAAATACAGAGTTTTTTCCTGCTGTAAGTAGGAAATGTGTGCATTCAAACACGTAAACATTAGTGTGACAAACAAAGGCGGGCGACAATGCAGGAAATTAACTCACGAACAGCAATGCCCTTATGGGATGTCGTCTCGCGGGCCGCACGAGACAACGCTTCGACTTCGTACTTGTCTATGAACCTTGAATTTTTACTTGTTTGTTTGTGATCCGCATGCAACATGTCGCCGGCAAGCGTCTTTTATTAAGAATAAAAAAATAAAGCCATAATCCCACGCTGATTTAATGAGGGAAATTCACATGGCGTTCTGGATTCTGGTTAGCTCTGAATTGACCATTAGACCATGACGTTTTTCTGTATGATTGAAATCTACAATTGATGTGGCCAGCACGCGTGGTATTAAAGTAGCCGAGTTTCGTGTATTGTGGGCGGTCGGACCGATCCTTGAGCTACTTTCTTCAAAGTCAATTTTCGTTTTGTCATTAATATCGTCTTATTTGGCTGCCCGCCTTACGTTGTTTATCCTCGCTGATTATAAAAATATTATAGTATATAATTGTATGTATATAGTAATATTGTCTAGTATATGTGTATATGTCTAGTATATAATTATTATAAAAAGCATTTGATTCACATTATTCACTTATTTACTGCGGCTCTTGCGATATATTTTATTGTTGCCATTGCAAAATTTACCATATTTGTTTCGATGATTTTTTATTTTGATTCCATTTTTTTAGTTCACTTTTATGCAATCAGGTATTTTTTTTAATTTTTTATTTATATTTTTGTAATTTACTATTTTTTATTTTGTTTTAATACCAGGATTGCTTTCTCGCCATTAGAGGCGTGACACGACTTTAATCGTGTCTCGTTGCCATAATCATGATAAATTTCTTTTATGGATAAATTTGATATTAAATAACTTTCCAGGTAGTTTAATTCTTAAACATAATTTGTTGATGCAAAGTGCTCTAGGAAACATCATCTGAGTTTTGATTGTATAGTATGTCACCTATTAAGGTCGCGGGCCACTGTTAGTCGCAGATGGCCAACGTCGTATATCGTAGAAATACAGAGGGGGTGGTCTTTGTCCAATAATTAACATTCGAAGGATGAAACGAAGTCATTTTCTTCATCATCTTTTTTTATTGAATTCTGTGCCAACTGTTCGTTCTTGATCATTTTTTGCAATATCTCGTGTCTTGTATCAGTAAAACCGTTAAACACACTGATAATGAACGTTCTCCTAAGTATTTCTGTTTTTGCTGAAAACTATGTTGTTATCGCTTGTAAGACGTATGCGAGTTCTACGTTCTGGTTCAATCTTATTCGACCGGCTAGTTTCTCTAGGGTTTTCCAAACATCACCCTTTAAATTGGTGAAAGGTCTATATGAAAGTGAGCATCTCTCCTTGGCTCCTTTGCTATTGGTAACATTTTGAAATTTCTGTACCAACGCTATACATCAGGCAGATAGACCGTAATTTTTTTTCTGTCTCTGACGAGAGTTCACTATGACGTAATACGATAATTTGTGACGTAAGTAAATTCTGTTTTAATATTTAAAAACGAAATTTAAGCGAAGTCTAATAAGACGATGTAAATAAGAGGTCGATAGAATGTAACAATGAAAAAAATTGGTTACCATTCTGGAACTCATTCGGCTGGTTCTCGAATGTTCTTCCTGACCCCGTTCAGCATGACAACGTTACCACAAAATTATTAACGATTTGCATTCAAGACGCTCTGTCACATATTGATAGAAATCGAAAGGACTATCGAGCTGTATCGAAAGTAAAATTGAGATCTTTAGAAACCGTAACGTAGCATATGAGTGCAAGAGGAAATGTACGTAAGAGGTAGGAGTAGGGGTTCGTCGGTTAAGAGCGTTGTCTTCGAATTAGAAAGTTCCTGGTTCGTTCGATAATACATTAAGACATTTAACCCGGATTTCGTCATCGACCTCTCGCCGGCAGCCCTCTATCCGTTATGAGTAATGTGGTAGCTTAAGAGGTCTTTTCCGAATTTGCTGCGTTCGAGTGAGCTTATTGAATAAGATTGTGACTGAACTCGAAAAAGTTAAATCTAGAAAATGAACAATTATAAAAGTTTAATTCCCATTCTAGGGAGGTAACTGACTAAAAGTTTAATTTTATACGCTTAACATAGACAAAATTTTTATTTCCTGATGTGGTTTTCCGATATCTAAAATTTCAATGATATAAAATACGCGTACGTAGTTTAGTTACGAAAACAAGCTCAAATTGGTACTTCAAAAGTTGGCCATGGGCATGTCGTGGCATGGTCCGTGTAAGGTTCCGTAGCCAATACTATTAAATGCGCTACAGGCGTAAAAAACTACATTCTCACACTTTTTTCATGTTTCCGAACAGAGTGGGTATAAATACTTTAGTCGCCTATAACTAGAGAAACAAGTAGTTATGCCAACTATTACTTTTAAAGTAACAGTACTAACCTAGCCGTAATTATATCTTAAATCTCTAAAATACTTTACTATTATTAAATTACTTTACTGTAATGCATTATTATTTTAATATATTTACCTAAATACATAATTTTATGTTAAATTTTAAGTTTGTCAAAACACTTACTACAGTCTCGAAATTTAAAAATACGATGTGAAAAAGTACACCAGAAAAAACGTATCTTCATAACACTTAGGGCCTTTTGTTGTTAAGCACAGTTTTTCGGCAATAACTTAAAAACGGTATATCTGATCATATTAAAAATATTTTTGGTTAACACATTAAGCGTTACATTTATAACTTTTTTCATATTTTACGGATTAATGGTTTCAAAAATAAAAGGAGGAGTAGTATTCATGCTATTTTCGTAGGAATTATTCCGAAAATATTCACTTAATCAAAAAACTGCTTAAAAACATTAAAGTATTTTTAAAAGAATTGTCAAAATATGTGTTACGCGTTGATGTTTGCTAAAAAAATTTTATTCAAGTTCTGTTACATGTATGAATGTCCTTAATAGAAATATTTATTTTTTATTCTAACACCGAATTAAGTAGCGGCTTGTGCAAAACATCTATACTCCAAATTTCATCAGCGTACATTTTGCAGTTTTTTAAGTAAAACGCTTATGACATACGGACGGATGGATATGACGTTCTAGCGTTATGTCCGTCATATCATTATGACCAGGGTCCCGTTTTTTCGGTTTTCACTACGGAACCCAGAATAATGGTCACATGGCAGACAGATACTTATTTTGGGAGTCTATTTATCAACTTACAAAAAATTTATTCAAAATTACAATAAAAAATTCGGATATAATTGTATATTTGCTTTTTAAAATGTATTTTATTTGTATTATTTTACTGGATTTTTTATTAATTAAAATTATCTGTATTGAAGTTCAATATTTGTGGGATTCAATCCTATTTTTTTTTTATTTAAATGGTTGAAATATTTAATTTATTAAATAAAAAATAGAACTGTGAATGATACGTTTGGCTTTGATACGACGCCTTTGACCAGTAGACCGGGCGCTCGCGAGCCTCTTAAGGCTCGAGCCCCGTTATCTATATATAAAATAAAAGTGTAACAGGCCGATGTGTGTACATTATAGATATTAAAAAAAATCTGCTATGTGAAGTCTTTATTAGAGCAATAGAAGCCACAACAGTTTTTGGAATTTTTGTCTGTCTGTCTGTATGTTTGTTACCGAATCACGCAAAAACCACTAATAGGATTTTGATCAGGTTTTACAGTTTGGTAGTTTGGGATCCAAATAAACATCTGAGCCATGTTTCATCTGATTCAGTTGGGTAGGACCAGAGATGTAACTTGACGTCTCCGTAGTTACTGCCTTTCATACGTTAGGGATGTCATTTAAAATGGTCCGGTGGGAAAAAATATAAATAAACTCCACAAGCGCTTCTAAAATGGTCTAAATATTGTAGTCCATGCGGGCGGAGCTGCGGGAAAAAGCTAGTCTGAAATAAAAGACTGTGGGCATGGCAAGTTAAATATGGTACAAAAAAAAACCCACAAATACAATACAACAATAATGACAAAATCTACGTACGAAATTAGCCCAAATAAAAATACGACATGTTTATCGCAGTCTAGTGAATTGTTCGCCTACATACGAGTATTACCTACAAATGCGTTGGCACTGCATTTTGCCTTATACAGTACAATTGCACGGAGTACTGTTTCCATCTCGAATATTAATTTAATGTCCAGTTTCATAAATTATCTATAACATTTGGCGGAGCAGCGGGCGAAGGTTATCCGCTGGCGCGGTCAAAAGTCAATATTTATCGCTGTGAATCCATAAAAACTTAATGTCTGACCTATTCTAGCAGTTGAGGACGGCTCGTGGACCCGACACGCGACTTATAAAAGGAAAATGACGAAGATCGTGGTGAGTTTATTCGATTTATTGGTCAAAATGTATGTGCAAATTTTAAACGACAACAATATGTATAATTTATAGAAATGAATATAAATCTATATAAACGAAAAGTGGTACGTTGATAAACGCGTCACTTGAGAATTTTTTTAATGTTCGTATTAGTCCAAATGAGGTTATGATAGAAAAAAAATTGGAAAAGCTGGCGGGAACATTTAAAAATTACAAAAAATAGTTTATACAAAGATCCCTAGAAAAAAGTATTTTTTTTTGTAAATGATTTTGATGAATTATGGTCGTAACCCACTATTCGAATGATAGATATACATTATTAGTTTCTTGATCGGAACGTAAAGCGAGACTGTAAATTATATTGATATCGATCGATAAAAAAAGGTGAAGAAATTTAAATACATACAAATGAATGTTTGTGTATTTGTCTCCTGTGCGTGCCTAAGCCATTGATATAGTGACGGTGAAATTTTAAAGATATGTTGTACTCAAGCTCGGGAAGGTTCCTGAAAAAAAAAACTAGCAATTTTTCCTGGTTTAATCGGCATAATCTTATTGCTAAACTAAGCTACTGAACCGATACTAAGAATTCTTTCAATGATGGATAACTGCACTATTTGTGAATAAATTAGGCTACCAACATTTAATTCTTACTTCTTTCATGAATTTATATTTTTAAAATAATCACAGAGTAATGTAGCTAATAGTCTATTTCTGAGATAATCATTTGCCTCCGGTTTCGTTCAAATATGAACGTGACTGGTAGTGGAATCGAAATTGGAAGCGGGTCGGGGAGCAGAATAGAGAACGAGACCAGGACCAAATCCAAAGAAGGGCTACGACCAAAATCGAGAACGAATCTGAAGTTGGAAATGGGATAAGGGTCAAAGTTGTGACTGAGATCGGAATCGACGGCGATTGGGATTGCGATTGATAGCGATCGATACGAAAGAAGAAGGAGTTAAGCATATGTCTTATTGTCCATGCTGGTGGAGCTACGGACATTGACTATATTTGGCAAGCTACTCATAAGATAGAGCGGAAAAACGTCTGCCGGGCCAGCCAGTCGGTGCATAATAGTGAAACGACATAAGAAACAATCACACCTACCATTCAATCTATCTAGGTATCGATAAGTCTTTTATATGTAATTTCGGCTGAAGTTTTTGCTTCACTTATCACATAATTCTCACAAGTACTTTTTCGTAATAAAATTATTCAATATTTTGTACTACGTCATTTCTCCAACAATTATATATTTATTAAATTACTTTCAAAGGCCTTCAATAACTTTTAATTCAAATTAGATTGTACACAGAAACTGTTTTGTTTTTGATAATTTAAATAATTCGTTCATTTACTATGAGCTTTGTCAAAGAGTAACGAAAACAAACAATTTTCTATAATAAATACCTATGTATTATATATTTAATATAATAGCAATTAAATATATTAAACGGCCCTGATGATTGCGATGATTTTTTTTTATTTTTATGAAGTTTTTTTTTCAAGTTTCTATATAAATGTCTTCCCCGGAAAAAAACAGTAAACTATTTTATAAACTTTGCTAATAATAGCACAATCTTCTACAATTTTGAGGTGATTCCATAGTTATCAGTTTCGATTCTTGATCAAAGCTAGCACTACACGATGTAAATTACAGATAGTTATACATAAATAAAATACATAGCTAAATTTTGCAATTGTGTATTATAAATATAAAACATTTCTAGAGGGAAGTTATTTATATTCATACAACAAACTCATAAAACGCCGGACAAACTCGATTGCCCAAGTATTATGTTTAATGTCGATTATGACTCGCAGATCTTGCTGCTCGTGGCCGCCATCGTTTTCGCCGCCGCTTATCCTCAAAGTGAAGGTAAATATTTTATTTATATATTTATAACTTTAAGAGAGAAGTAATTTATTTATATGAATAAACATAATTCGAGTTACTGTTTACGGTTTCGAAGTTACTGCCCTTTTTTAAAGTTAATGTGACTATTTACACGTTGGGAAAATTAAAATAAAAAAAATATCTATCATCGGGCTATCATCGGAAGTTAAAGGATTTTTAAGAGTATCGTGGTTACTGATTATCTAGAGACTACTGAGGATTCCTGTATAAAAATTGAAACATTGTCGAAACGAAGAGCAAATTTGTAAGGAGATAATTAATTTCTACTCGAACAAAACTTTTGAAATGTCGTACATGCATTTTGTGTCTTCAAAAATACATTATATACACCAAAGACTCCTACTTCTCAGCTTCGATGTTGCACTGATACTGCCCTCCTAGGCCGTGAAGTTCGGGGCTCTGCCTATTTATAATTGATTTTGTCGGTTCTAAATATTAACAGGTTCCAACTCTCCAATCCTGAATACTGAATTGCTTAAATTACGAGGGTACTACTTACCTAAACCGAGAGTATTTTAATTATTCGATTTTCAGTTGAACAGCAAAACAGATGTTTTCTCGTCGATATTAATCCTAATAACATTAAAATTAAACCCATACACGCTTGAGAGTAGACTTTAATTTGTAAATCCATAAGCAATGGAGTACATATGTAATCTTGTAGGCAGCTGCGTACGTTTCTGTATTAACTTAGACCAGAAATAAGACATATGAGCATAAAATAAACGTATATTTGGGATATATACATATAGGAATACTATATGCCATCATTATTGTAATTTTAAAATCTCAATAATGTAAGCTCGGGGTAAAAGTTTTTTGTAATACATTTTCAAATACAAGATAATTTTTCACCATATTTTATTTGCATTTACTTATAATACATATACCTCATTTCGTTCAACAATTTGTTGCTATTTTGTAGATTATGACATAATTTCATTGCTATTAAATAGAAATTTAAATAGAAATTTTGGGACTTCTAATTAAAAAAACTGTGACAAATAATTCTGACAGCCCTCTCCCGATGTTAACCTAACATTACCTAAAAAATTCTGACGCAACAGAAACAGATGAAAATCTGAGGGTTCAAAGTCAGTAATATATTGTGAATTCATTAACACTTCTCAGCCAAACACTCTCAATATTTGCTGATTACCTAAATACGTATGTGGTCTGGCGTTATCGTGGTGAAAAACCGCACCCTTTCTGTTGATCAATTCTAGTCGGTTTTTCTCTACTTCTTGCTGGAGTCTCATCAGCTGTTGGTAGCAGAGATCCGAATTGATGGTTTTACCCAGCGGTAAAGACTCATAATGAAGAGTGCTCTTCCAATCCCACTATACACATAGCATCAACTTATTGCGAGTTAATCCGGGTTTCACTATAGTCTGTGGAGCTTGCTTGCCTTTTGACCATGATGTTTTTCACACGTTCTTGACGGAGATAATCCATTATTCTTTACCAGTAATCAATCTTTACAAAAATAATTCGGTTTCATTACTTTTCAATACAGCATCGCAAATAAGTACACGATTCTTTAGATTTCCTTCAGTGAGTTCGTGTGGGGCAACCCAAGGAACGAGCTTTTTTGTATATCCATCTTTTTTCAAATGAGTCAAAACTATTTTGTAGTCAATTCCCAGCGCTTTAGCTATGTTTTAAGAGTTAATTTGGCGCTCTTGCTCTACTTTTTCTAAAATTTCTACGACTTTATTTATAGAAGGTCGACTAGAGAGGTTTATGTTTGATATCAAAACTATTGGACTGAAAACGTTTGAATTAGTTTTTCGCTACTCTTGTCAATATTTCACTAGGTCCATAAACGATACAATTATTTTTCGCGGCTTGTGTCGCATTTGTCCCTTTTTTTTGTAATAAAACTTAGATGAATTTCTACGTTAGTTTCATTCATATTGGTGGACAGAAAAACAATAGAGAAATGACGGGACACGGTTTATACTTTTTTTCTTTTTTTTTCAATTTCCATTAAATAGAATGGCATAGAAACCAACCAGATACAAAAAGTACTACCAAAAACATGCAAATTTTCACTTATGAAATACAAAAAAAATTCTCCGACCTAATAATTTTACACCATATTTTTAAAAATCTTATTTGTTTCAATGTTAATAATTAAACATTGAAAATATGTCATTATGATATATTTTCAATAGTTACATCTTATTCTTTCTATCAATATAAAATTCTTAGTCTCAATATAAGAACATTTTTGTAGATCCATCGTAAATAAATACACATAAATTGCGTCGTCACAATTTTCTTGGATAAACTTTGTGTATTTCTCGATTACCAGTTACCTTTTAAACGTTTTGTTTGACTTATTTACGTGACCTCGTTCCAGTGCACGTAGTTAAATCCGACCGAGGTGATCTGCGCTAACTAAAAACGAAGATACAGCCACTTTGTCCCATTATAAAGTTAAAAACGTGATATCATACTTGCGCATTATAAGGTAACGTGTTCTTTATAAGAATAATGTCGCATTGACCGAATTTTAAACAAATATTACCGCTTTCGGCCACGGCGCCGCCCTCGTCACGGAATCTGTGCGTCCTCGTCCACAGCGCCATCTACAACAAACACGCACGCTTGCAACTCCATCTATGAGCGTTCGTGGAAAATTTATACAGGAAAACCCAATCATAATTACCGTGTATAATTTCATTAAAATCCGTTAAATAATTTTTGCTTAACGTCCCACTAAAATTATATACAGACAGGCAAACAAAAATGTACTTTTTTCATATTTAATTATCACTATTTAACAAGTTTATGTACATTATTTAACCATGTACTTCTCAGAACTTAGAGTCATATTATGTTATTATTTTATTGTGGGTGCTGAATCACCATTTTATTCGTGACTTCCCCATACAGATTTTCGTATATCTTAGTGTGAACATGTCTCTGGTCATCCCCTACGCATTCTCACCTTGTGATCCCTCTCGCCTTTTATAGCTGTTTATCTAATTATTATTATTTGCTCTGCCTTTTGCCTTCTTACCCTCGCCCCAATCTCAATCCCTTCTTGTCTTTCTGATTACCTCTTTAGAAAATAATTAAATGAATAAGTCAGTACTAGATTAGAATAAATTGTGTGTCAGATATTTTAATTCAATGTCACAGGCTCAACAAAGTAGTGACTTATAATTAGGTGTCAAAGTCAATACTCCATACTTAATTTCAGGAATTTCGTATTTATGTCTAACCTAATATCGTACTTCTATTGCTAACCTAATTCTTTTTTTCCAGTTCAGGTGGTGGATTCTCCAGATAAAGGTAATTGTTTTATAGTATTATTCAAACTTTTATTAAGACTTAAAAGTTTTATTAAATGCTAAGGCACTCCAATTCAGTTGCTATTTATATCACTTTTTAACAGTCACTCCCGTTATATGCATATGTAAGCTTGTAATTGATGGAATATAATATTTTCAACTATTTTACTTGCAGTTCAAGTCGTCGATTCAACGGATCAAGGTAACCAACTCATTTCATATCTTCATCTAAGCAATTAAAAAACATTAAAGAGAATTCAACTATCATTATCCATTAGCCAATTATTCTTTTTTACTAATTATCCATTAGCTTCTCTTCGAATTTTTTTTCGGATCATTGTTAACATGACACTGAAAGGTCTTCCATCAGTTTGTCTGTTTATTATAATCGTATCGCACATTTCTGTGTCAAGTCAAAGGCTTTCGTGAATATCAGACGTAATAACAAAAGTAACCGAATTAGTTTAAAAAAAAAATATAAAAGCAATAGAATGTGCAAATGGGTTATATCAGATTTCGTCCTCGGATTCGTTCACTTGTTACACGGGAACATTTTATTGATCTTATTCATTGCACGGAGTGGTGGTGGCCCATCGTTTAAAAGCGTCGACTTGGGATTTGAACGTACCAGGTGCGATTTCCACCATGGCCGGAATGACCGATGCGTTATTAACTTAAGTTGTATCATATCAATCGGTTCGTGCCTCGAAGAGCACATTAAGCTGTCGGCCCCACAAGCTTGTCACCTCGTCGGTGACGGCGGTCGTTAGCGGCCTCTGCCGGCATTGGACCGGCGCGGGGGACTTAAGGCTCGATTAGGCCTCTCAATTCGAAGTATAAAGACTGTGATTTAACGGTGGGCTGTTAAAACGAGACGAGACATCCGCCGTACTGATTTGCCACCATGAAACCTCTGATACCGCGAAGAAGCAAAATAACCCGAATCAAAAAACAAATTCTAGTTTTGACCTCAGAAGCCTCAAATCCTTTGATGTTTTATTTGCCGCATTGAAAGTATGTAACTCAACTATAACACTCAAAATCTTCATTGAAGGTTTTGAGATTGATATGAGAATCACTCGTTGACTTGAAATTGTAACTACAACCTCAAAACTCTCATTAAGGAAAAAGTAGTATTTTGGACTTAGAGAATTTTTTCTTTAATGAAAAAAAAAAGCAATTTTCTTTATAAGTAACCAGATTATATGAGAACTATATTTCACCTTTTTAAGTTATTGTATAAATTTTACAACATTATTAATGAAATTATATTTATTACTATATGTCTATCAAATTAATTTATTGCTCGCGTTATTACGCAGTTGATTTAATGTGAAGTGTATTATTTATTCAATATTTATACTATGATTTTGCGAATAAATTTTTTTTAATTGAAAATTAAGTTATAGATATGAAGATTTTGAGGTTTAAATCCGTATAAATCAATTTTTTATATATTTTGAGGTTTTTGAGAGTCAAATGTGGATCCTGTAGTTCTAGTTTGATCCTCAAAGTTGTAAAACCGACCGTAAGTAGGATTTTGGAGTACAAACTGGGATCACTTTCAATGTTGAATCCAATATTTGCATCTCAAGCTAATCCTCGAAAACCTCATTGAAAATTTTGAAGTCTTAATGTGAATTTATTTTTTGACTCGGGAATATAGAGGTATGAAGAATAGTAAAATGTGTAAATAACGAACATAATTAGATTGAGTATTATTATTAAATAAATAAAATAGATGAGCCGTGTGAGGTGAAAATCAACCGTACGGTCTCCACCGCGTTCCACTATAATCACTGGTAGAATAAAAAATACTAATTAACTAAGTATATTTGCGGTTAATCAATAATTGCTTTGAGTTAGTTGACCAAAGGTAAGGTAAGGAAGTAATTACTAACATAGCACATACAGTATTTTTTATACTCATAAATTTTGAATCGCTGTTATTTTATTATTATTATTTTTCCGTTGATTTATTATCTCATACTAATCCGTGAGCTCAGAATCCCTAACAGAGGTTTTGTAGCACTGTATTATTATAATTGAAGCGAAAGAATACTTTAAATTATAATCATAATCAGAATAGAAAACAAATCAGGTTGCCATTATTTCAAATGTATCTTTCTTTTGTGAAGTAAGTTAAGTAACTTTAATCAACAGTAAAATTTTTACTATCATTTTTTTATGTAGGAAACGTCAGTTAAATATTGTAAATAATGATAATGCTGATAAATTACACAAATAAACATTATCAAGTATATTACAAACGACAAATGTAAACAGGAAATTTACATTACTAATGTACGTAATAAAAATTAGTGAATAAGAGCTTTTTTTTTTTAATGTTGTGTACTTTATTTGCTCACAATGACTTCATTGTCACTTATTCGTTTATGTTTTTTTCCCTATTTCCAGTTCACGTCGTAGACGGCTCGAACCAAGGTCAGTATTTTACTAAACCACATTCACACACACGTCAGTTTCATGTTCAATATCGATTGAAACAATTTTTTCAATTTTGATATATTTCCACCAAATCATGGAATCGCTAACGATAACAAGACTCGCATAGATATCGCGGTCCACGTACGTGTTCTGAATCAGGAATGATTGATATAGTTATGGGGTTAAAAATCTAGATATGAGAACGGGATTTAGTTTATGTGAAAATAAGCGAAACCACAGCCAATGCACTAGAAGTGTTAAAACAAATACATACGAATATATATTTAACCGGTCTTATCAAAACAGCGGCGTGTGACGTTAAGATCTCTGCTTTTAGTAGGCAAAAGCAAATAGCATGATGTCATTTGTATTTGCTCACCAAAAAGCGGCATACTAAATATGCTAGATTACTGAAAATACATCTTAGCATATACTAAAAATACATCTTAAGACAGAATATCTTTTCAGTTGAAGAGACATCAAATAGAAATGTATTCAAATAGCAGAGCCACATTGTCGATAAAAGTGTTTTGATCCATATATCAAAATCAGGATTCGATTCTTAGATAATACGTAATCGCCTGATGTGTTCCTGATAGTATCTATGATAAAAAATTATTTTTTATTGTTAAAAAAAATGGTCTATAATATTATCGAAGAAAATCATTAATGGAAAACAGTTCCACATGTTTTTTCATAATGGTTTTTATAATAAATTCTGAAGAGAAAATATTTTTAAAATTATTTTATAAATATTTCGTGTTCACTAATACTCTTTTTTGACACGGAAATTTTAAATTAACATGAAATATAGTTTCGTTAACATTAAAAAATATTGACGAACGATGTAGAATAGAATTAAAGTGGAAATAGATCTTATATTTTTAGTTTGCTTTATGTTCTGTATTTCTTATTTTTGTCTATATTTATTATCTATATTTTTATCCTTCAAAACGGCCTAAGTGATACGTGACACAAGGTTAAGTACATCTAACAGGTCGGAGTATGGCCGTGTGACAAAAAAAAACTCCTGAATTGTTTTATGTAATAAAACGCTACTTTTAAAATAAAATTGTAGACACCTATCTTCTGCTTTATGACATCAATATTCGTGCAGAAGAATAGGAAAATATCCGATATATTGTCAACAATGTCCGTCTGGCGAAAACGACAGCGTAATGTCAATCGACAGCTGCGAGAATGTGTGAAATGTGAATGTATGTGTACGGCTTGTACCTATTATAGCGAACTGACTCACTTTGACGTGACCAGAATGGTTGTGTTGCAACAATGTGTGAATGTGTATGTATGACTCGTGTCTATTATAGCGAGCTGACTCACTTTGACGTGATATGAATGGTTGTGTTGTGACAATGTCTGAATGTATGTGTACGACTCGTGCCTATTATAGCGAGCTGACTCATTTTGACGTGACCGAATGATTGTGTTGCAACAATACGTGAATGTATGTGTACGGCTCGTACTTATTATAGCGAGCTGACTCACTTTGACGTGACCGAATGATTGTATTGTGCCTAGTCGTGAACGTATGTGTATGACTCGTACCTATTATAGCGAGCTGACTCACTTTGACGTGACTGAATGATTGTGTTGCAACAATACGTGAATACATGTGTACTAGTACTCATTATAGCGAGCTGACTCACTTTGATGTGACGAAATGATTGTGTTACAACAATACGTGGATGTATGTGTACGACTCGTACCTATTATAGCGAGCTGACTCACTTTGACGTGACGGAATGATTGTGTTGCAACAATACGTGAATGTGTGTGTACGACTCGTACCTATTATAGCGAGCTGACTCACTTTGATGTGACGGAACGATTGTGTTGCAACAATACGTGAATGTGTGTGTACGACTCGTACCTATTATAGCGAGCTGACTCACTTTGATGTGACGGAACGATTGTGTTGCAACAATACGTGAATGTGTGTACGACTCGTACCTATTCAAGCGAGCTGAGTCACTTTGATGTGACGGAACGATTGTGTTGCAACAATACGTGAATGTGTGTGTACGACTCGTATCTATTATAGCGAGCTGACTCACTTTGATGTGTAGTGAAAAGTTATGTTTTCCGCCCATTCTTGACTTCCATGTTATTAACTGTATGTTGTTTTTTTTTGGTTTCAGTGAACGTCGTTGACAACGCTCACAGTGAGTATTTTTGATATTGCATAAAAATAGATCCTAATGTAGCAATGATAGATAACGGAATCCAGTTTTAAAATTGTTTATTTTCCTTACGTTTTGTGATTTAAAATATCATAGTGACAGACGTATATTTTATTTTTATATTAAACACATGAATTACAATGACAGAAATCAATACTATTTCGTGCACGATCCCGTGAAATCTACCTTTTTCAAAATATTTCTGTCAACAGACTTAGATCTTTGTTTTCTAATTATTGTATTCCGTTCTTGACCTTTGTCGCGTGTCAAGATTTTCAGTACGTTTATTATCAAAGACGACTTTAATGACCTTCTAGTGACTAATGAACGTCGGCGTTTCGCGCTTCGTTTTGTTAAATATTCGTCTTAAATTTATTATAAAATTTCATTTCTATCGCGGCCAAGGAAGTTTGTTTAAAGTATAATATATCTGTATCAATGGCGTGTGTACCACTAAGATCGTTTGAAGTAAAAGTTTTTTTTTTTAAGTTTTGATTGTGATTATTACTGAAAGAGAGATCGCTAGACATAAAAAAGTAAGAAAATTTAAATTAAAAACTCATTCTATGTCCACCCGGGCAGAGCCGCATACATAGCTAGATATTAATCAACATATGAAGAACTTCATGCAAAGTTTTCGTTTTCGGATACAGGCCACTTTGATAAGAAGCATTTCTAGTTTTATGATAAATATCGGAATGTAATTCATAAATGCGGTAACCGTGTCAAAGTTTTGTATTTTAATAGACGTCAGAACCGACCCAAAAACGATTTCAAGTACTGACAAGTGACACTTCAGAAAGTGTTACTTTGAAAAAAATTAGATGCGCCTAATTAAAAAGTGACGCATAAAAAAAGAAATTTGATGCGCCTGAAAAAAAAGTTGCGCACAATGTTTTACGCGTTAAATACTTTGCAGTTAATAACCTAGTAGGCAAATTGTTGTAGGCATTTAAAACTTTTATTGATGTTAATTCACGAAGATTCACAATTTCAGCAGCTCTATCCTGTATTGTATTTATTGTTGACGTCCTCCAAACACCACGTCTGTGACATGTCGACAACGCTGTCAAATTTAAACACATGATATAAATGTTGAAAACGAATGTCCATGGTTATATTTAAGGATTTTTTTAAATTTGATTCCATATTAAGCTTATTATTTAATCATTCCCACTCGTCCAAACAGCCCGTTCGGTTAACCTTTCTTTGCAAAGCTAATACGTCATTAAAATCTCTGGAAATACTTAAAAGTATATTTGTCCATGATTAAAAAGTCATAAAATAAAAATTTTGAAAAATCTATGATTTCTCATTTACATAGCAGTCAATGACAACAATATTTCCTTCTTCGCCAACGGATTTGTGTTCGTGTTTTAGATTCTTTTTATTTTCTGAGACAAGCAAAGCTTTCAAAAGTATTATCATATAAACAAAAATAATTATCGATAAAGAAAATAATGAGAAGGAAAAAAAGTGTGTCAGCTCCGACGCACGAATGGAGTTTACTGCTTTAGGATGATATCGTACATATAGATTAGTATAATGGTAATTGAAAGCACCTATTATATTATTCAAAGCATAATACACATTTCATTCATTTATTTATGGTAATAGTAAAACAATTAATTTGTTATTTAAGAAAATATCGAAAATAACTATGTTATACAATAAAATTTTTAGTAAGATTGATTTTCTCTATCATTGACGTCATCTTGCGTAATGTTTATCATAAGAACAATAGCGGTATCATTAAACACTGAAACAATTGGTTTATGGTAACTAAAATATGATACATGAATGTCGGAAGATACATGTGTGATAAATCGTGAAAACATCGCATCAATAGTTGTACCATATCTAGTTGTCCCTAGTGTTCTGTCAGAAATTAAATCTAAGTTCAGTTCATCTTTCAGAAATTGTACGAAACGGAAACCATCTTCTTTATTAAAATCAATATTAAAATCTCCACCAAGTATAAGTGGAAGTTCATAGTAACGTTTCTTCAATAGTTTTGAACCCCCTTCTGTATACACTAACAATGATTCGTGGAGCAAATCTATTATATTTGTCACATTCTGATTGATTGAAATGTAAACAGTAACCATGACGATTTATTTATTTCAGTAACCATGACGATAGCGTAACGTCATTTATCTAACACTTGATTTTACTCCCATAAAATTCCATACCCCGGGCCTAAATATGAAATCGATTCTTAGGGAGTAAACTCCAAAAATACTATGAATGGTCAAAAATGAATTTATTTTTTCTCAAAATATTCTCCGTGAGCACAAATGCATTTTTTCATGCTAATAAACCAACTTTGAAAAATTTATTCCACTCCTACCTGGTGATCTCAGAAACATGTTTTTCATACTCTTCAACAGCCTCTTCTGGCAACCATCATGAAATTGGTAATGCTGAAAACCAGTTATAAATACTCGTTTGCGTGGTGCTTCATCGCCAAAAGCAGTTCAAAGCCGAGCGAGGCTCTACTGAGCCGTCAAATTACCTTTAAAATCATAGTAATGAAGACACACAATTTTTAAAATGACGCCACAATGTAAAAACACCTAACAGTTAGATGAAACAAACTGTTCTACAGCTAAAGAGTTCCATTTTCAAATGTAGTAATTTATTTTTAAATATTGCTTACATAAGCGGCCAGTTCCAGAAACTTATAGTGCGTCTAACGTATCGTTCAATGTCAAGGTTGTCATATACAATTACAAAGTACTTAGACAAACACACGAAAATTCCGAATTCATCTAAAGTTGGCATTTTCTTGTACTCATAGTACTAAAAATTGCAAAAATTAATGTTGTAGGAACGTGTTTACAATTTTTTTTTTCAATTTCAGATCCAAGACCATGGGAACGAGAAGGATAGAAAACATCAATTATTTTGATGTTTCACAGAAATATAATACGACTTGATTTAATTCAAAATTATTTTACCATTGAAATATAATAATAAAAGAAATTATTACCTGTTTGTCTGTTTTATTTTCTCTTCATCTGCTCATATCATGGCTTATAATTAAAAAAAAACTTTAAAATCATTAACCTTGCAGGCTATACCTAAAACCTCCCGCTACGATAGATATCAATGTGTTTTGAGTTCCTTGAGTTCAAAAATATAGTTCTTCTAAGGCTCAAAGCCTTATTTTGTTACTTTTTGAGCTCAAAAATACGAAAAATAAGTGATATTATAGTCTTGAAATTTTGTGCTACTTTCGAGATTAGTCTTCAAAAATATACTGAGGCAGTTTGATCTAAAAAATCCGTTTTTGTTCTTTTTCAAAATTTTCAAGGTCAAAAATATCTTAATACGTTTTCAGCTAGCTATTCGAGTTCAAACATCTAGTTTAATTAAAAAAAAAAAGTTATTTTTATCATTTTTGAAGTACGATATCTATCGAACACGTTGTTGCGTTTTTAATTTGTTTTACATTATTTGACGCAGTTTTTTAAACGATGAACGTTGACTGGTAATAAATATCAATCCAATAAAAACTCGAAAAGTAAAAAAATACTTTCTTGAAGATTTTTCGTTAATGATATCTCTCAAACAAATCGACCGATTTTGATGTAGTTTGCAACGATCGACATTGCTTTCTAAGCAGAAGAGCTAGTTAGATCTTGGAACTTATCGGGACAGTAGCTTAAGAAATATTCTTACATACACACTCACACACATACATACGTACAGACACCATGCAGAAAATGGTCAAAATAGATTCCTAGGAGCCTATTATATATCTCTAATATTTCCTCATATTTCCACTACAATATCATTAGAACACATAATTCGATTTTGATTTGATTAACGGCATTCGACGCAGTTTCCTAACAATAAAAAGGTGGCCAAGCACCAAACGTCAATCCATCAAGAATTGCACATATTATTTTGACATAACATTCATTTTCAAAATTTTCGTTGATAATAACTCTCAAACGAACCAGCAGCTTTTGATGCAGTTTTCGATAACCGACGTGGTTTTTTAAATGGAACAACTGGTTACATTTAATAATTTATCGGTGCAGTAATTTAAAACATATTGTAAGCAAAACTTTTCTCGAACAATATTTATTGAACAAATCATCCAACTTTAATACATTTAGCAATAATCAACATTGTTTCGTAAGAAGAAAAACTGGACAGATTTTAGAATTTATCGATAGCACAGTTAACAAAATATTACAAAAAACATTTTTTGTTATCTGTAATGATATGCCTTAAACAAAACAACCGACTTTTAGGCAGTTTGCGGCAGATGATGCATCTGTTTGAGGAGAAGAGCTGATTAGATTTTGATATCGATAAAGAGGTCTAAAAATTATTAAACAGAATTTTATAAACTTTATTTTTTAGATTCTTCAAAATTTACTAGGCAAAAATAATTCAACGTTTCACGTAGTCTAAGTAGAATAAACCTTTTGAATGTCGCAAATTGCGTTTTATTCCGTTCAAGTTGTGAGAGATTAAATATAACTCACCCCCCACGTACATACAGATATCACTTGGAAAATGACAAATGAGAATACCTGTAGAAAAATGCTAGAAATTATTTAGTAGTCTAGGTACTCACTCAAACGAGAAAATGGCACATTCATTGCTACTTAGGGGTACGACCTTAATCTGTCCTGAAATATATTCCATAATTCTCTGTTATTCCATAAAAACAATCTTCCTATCATGGTGTAGGTAAAGGCGGATTAGCCAACTACATTATGTCAATTGGTCAATCAATTGACCAATTATTGCGAACAATAATTCATAATATCAATATAAGCATATGCTGACCCCGCTCTGTAATAAATACCTCACACATCTCATACTCATGCGAACGGCGGCTCACGGAGACGGCTCTAACAATTTCGTCGAAGAGTTGTACTTTCATAACATTCTGCTTCCTTGAAAAACGTGATTCAATAATATTTTTCTAATTATTGCCTTATAATGGTATCTCATAGATTTTTGAGTTGTTTGCGTTATCGTTACCTCGAGCATATTTGTATACTAGTGTATATATACAGTAGTATACCACGAGGTACTGGTAGGCTTGACGTAACATCGTCAGCGACAAATAGCTCTACACGATATTTATTAGACAGATGGCACTACGTGATATTAAGAACGAGAGAGCTGGTAGCTGGTAACTTTTGCATATTTTGTAGTGTGTATACAACATGTAATTAAATATTTATTGCTGAAAATTAATATAAGCAACATTTTCGATGGGAGAATATCACATTTCAATGACAAACTCGAGAAACGACGAGCAAAGGTCGGTTGTCCACGTATTTAAATTAAAAAGAAGTATTACAAAATTTGACGGATGTAGAAAAATACAGATTTTTTTTTATTGCAATAACGAACGAATATTTAATTTTATCTATTTAAACATCTCAATTTTTCTGAAAATGTCCATATATTTATGTGCACATACGTGCCTTAAAGTACGCTCATATTTATACATCAAATTAAATTTTATCAAATCTGAAATATCTTTATTTTGTAGGTAATTAAATTAGGCTTGAAATAAGTTACTAATGAATTTTTTACGATCTTAACATTACTATCCATTCCAAATGTCGATCACAACAAAGTATTGACTTAATTAATAAATTAGTACAAAGCTTAAAAATAACATCAATCCCATGGGTTCTTTCATCTAGATATTCAGTCATGTTATAATAATCTTTGCCATATAACTTTTTTTTTTACGAAAAATTAAAATTCATGAAATGGTAAATTTTCAGGTGGGATCTTATTACAAAAACGCTCATGTTATCCTTTAAAAGATTTGCTAACTTTGCTTAATCAGGTTTTATGAGCAGCAAGTACATTCATAAGTATGTATTGTGACGTCACTGTTCAAATATTAATTTCTTTAAATACTTCTCCGAAAGATACTTTTGACCTCAAATTATAAACGCCACAAACAGCCCGCTTTTGCAACACAAAAATTTTGTTGATATCAGTTGCAAGACCCAATAATAAAATTCCATAGTTCATAAAATTATGACAGGAGTTGAAATAAACTTTGCTCGCGGTGCCTTTATTAGTAAGTTTCCCAGTTCTTTTTCCTCCATATTCCACAGAACTAAGCCTTTTCAATATGGTGATTTAAGAATTCCAACGTCAGTTAGCATTAAAAGTGAGACCAAAAAAATAAGATTGTGTCCATAATATTCAATATCTCGTTTTTCACCATTACGTTCACGTTGATCAATTTAATATTAGTCAAGAAATATTTAACATGTTTTGTTTTCCTTTCATTACGTAGAAGGTTATTAATATGTAACCATTCAATTGTTTCAGAGATGTTACTGTTTACTTCGTCAAAAAGTGGTTGTTATTAATCTTAAAAAGTAAAGAAGTATCATCATCAAACAGTACAATCCCATGCTCAAGATGTGGTAGATCATTAATATAAACTAGGAATAGAAATGGTCCAAAAAGCGAACCTTGATGTGCACCCATATTGACTAAATATCCTGACGACCTCTCGCCATTATCATCGACTCTTTGAATTTTACCTCTTAAATAACACTTAAACTTAAATAAGCCCAAGTAAGCGACACATAAAACCATAATAACGTAGTTTCCTGATCAATGTGACATGATGAACGCAGTCAAATTAATGAATCCAAATTGTTTAATGTTCATCAAATTATTGTTATTAAAATGCTGCCATAATAAATTTAAGACAAGATTTCAAAAAGATAGTTATAAATCAATATGACCAACTGATAGTTGGTCATATTAATATTAGTCTAAAGTTTCTAGGGTCAAATATACTACCGGATTTAAATAATGGAACAATTTTACTTTGCTTTATTACATCCGGAAAAACATCATAATTCATGCAAGCATTAAAAATCACTACTAATCATAGAGAAATGCAGTATATTATTGAATCTATTATTTTTACAGAAAGGCCAACAAGATCGGCAGGGTTTTTTCCTTTTATACATTTGAATGTTTTAAGAACGTCATTATAGTTGACGTCAGTAAATTAGAACACAATATCGTAAACATCGGCGTCAAGTTTTAAAAAAGATTCCATAACAGTGGTAAATGATGTCAGAGAACGCGTAGATGAAACTGGAATACTAGCAAAGAATTTTCCAAAAGTAAAAAACAACTTCTATGTCTCAGTTTAAGATTTTAACATAAATTTTAAATAAGAATTTATAATTATTAAATACGAATTTATGTGAAATCTTAAACGAAAACATAGAAGTTGCTTATAATGGGGTGTGTGTTTTCTAGTTTCACAATTGATTTTATTCCAAGTAGTTTTTGTCACGTTTATTTTATTACAGATAAACATTGACTTAGTGGCTGCATATACACACTTAACTATCTTGGAATAATGTCTTACGTAATTGACAAAAATAATAGTATTTTTATACGACTTTTCCTCATAAAGTGCGCCTTCAAGTATGAATACCTACTGTCGCCTGATCATTAAATGATAACGTATTATTAACATCAACATTTTAGTAATTTATTTCTAAACTGCTCGAGACTTATATATATTTATATATAGACGTTATATATATATATATATATATATATATATATATATAAGAATAATTTAAAACGCGCTCTAAACAATGGTCAGATGATAATTTATTTATAACTGACATATTTATAAATTCTGGCTTAATATTAGTGGATATATTACTGAGATAGGATGACGAAGTGCTATAAACCTAAATATAAATTTGCGTTCTAAATATAAATTCTCTAAATTTTGACATTGAAATAAGGATTTTATTCTAGTTAATAGATAAGAATTTTTCAATAAAGTTATATTATCGTCTAAGCAAACAGCAATAAGTTTATTATTATTTATTTTGTACAAAATATCATCATGCACTATTTTTTTTTATTACTGGAAGCCGGTGAAAAAATATTCTTTCACCAGATTCCAGCTAAATCTAAACTACGGACCCCTTAAAAATGTCTTTTTGGGAACTGTGGTTTAGGCTTTCGAGAGTAATACTAAGGGACCCTATAGTATGTCGTTAAAATTTTAGTAAAATGAAAAAGAAATCCATCGACAATAATCGAAATAAATGCTAAAAACTAAGTCCACACGAATGAAGCCACACAATGAGTAGTGCCTAATAACTTCATAAAAGGGCAACTGACTGACGGGCCGGTTGTCTGGCATTATTCAGTAGCTGTATACCTTACCTCTAAAGATAGTCGCACGACCGATTACAGTTAGCCATTAATTGAAATTGGTTGTCTTGTTCGTCGTCCCATAATTCCTTAGTCTATACTCATCAGCACATTATCTATGGCTAGAAACCCTCGAAGATTCCGTCATAATACGATTTACCACATTATTTGTGACACTTTGACCCTGTTTAACACAATGTCAACGCTAACAGTGACAATATTTTGAGCATTAATAAGTGATGGAAGGACTTCTTAAAAAATAGGTTGGTATTATGTTTTAAGCGATTTTCTAATTTCCATAAAAAATGTTTATGCTTCTTCAACAGACGGAAGTACGTGTAATCAGTTACATAGAATTAGCGGCCACCCGTCAAATTGCTAGGCATTATGCGTAACTAAAATGTTTTTTTTTTAATTTTTTTCATTTTTTATAGACAAATTCAAAATTATTTTTTATCGTATTTTATTTACATATAATATAGTATATAATCCCAATGCTGTCGAAATTTAGGGAGTTCTGATCAAAAAACTGCGACAAATAGTTTTGACAGTCCTCTTTTGATGTCAACCTAGTACTACCTAAAAAAATTCTGAAGAGACTAAAACAAATGAAAATCTGAGGGTGCAAGGTCAGGGCTATATGGTCGGTGCATTAATACTTCCCAATCAAACTCTCTAAATATTTGCCGAGTGGCTAAATATGTGTGAGGTCTGGTGTTGTCGTAGTTCAAAACCACACTTGATCAAATCCGGCCCTTTTTCTCTACTTCTTGTTTGAGTCTCATCAGCTGTTGGCAGTAGAGATTCGATTTTCCCCGGGAGTAAAAGCTCATAATGAATAATAGTGCCCTTCCAATCCCACTATACACATAGCATCAACTTATTGCGAGTTAATCCGAGTTTCGCTATAGTCTGTGGAGCTTGCTTGCCTTTTGACCATGATCTTTTTCGCACGTTCTTGTCGGAGATAATCCATTATTATTCTTTTGAAATCTTTTCAAAAACGGTTTGGTTTCATTACGTTTCAATACAGCATCGCAAATGGGTACACGACTCATTAGATTTCTTTCAGTGAGCTCGTGTGGGACCCAAGTATTGAGGATTTTTGTGTATCCAGAGTTTTTAAAATGGGTCAAAACTATTTTGTGGTTAATTCTCAGCTCTTCAGCTAAGTTTTAAGAACTAAAATGCCGATCTTGCTCTACTTTTTCCAAAATGGTATCCATTTTATTACTAACAGGTCGACCAGAGCAAAGTTCATCTTTGATATCAAAATTACCGAACTGAAAACACTTGAATCAGTTATGTGTTATTCTTACGGAAACTGCATTAGGTCCATAAACATCACAATTTTTTGCGGCTTTTATCGCATTTTTCCCTTTATTGTTAAAGATGTTCAAGGTATATCGAATTTCTACAATAGAAAAATGGCGAGTCTATGTTTTTACTTCTTATCCTTCTTTTTTTTTTAATGTCATCTATTTAATGGTATTAAAACTAGCCAGATAGAAAAAGCGCAACCAAAGAGGTTTTGCTGCAAATTTTTACTTATGAGATACGAAAAAACTTATTCCCCAATTTAATATGCTACAGTCGAGGGGGCAAACAAGTAGGTGAGCCATTTATAGATTTTGTGAATGTCTATTACCGGAACTTTCATTCATTGAAGGAAACCAAAAGTGAAAGCTGCTACTAAGATTAGAAAAAAAGCTGCCCAAGTGTGAGTCAGACTTGTGTATGAAGGGTTCCGTACCATTATCTATACAAAATTAGACATTCTATTATAATCATTTTTTTAGTTTTTTTATTTTTATTTGAATTAAGTAGGTATTCGTTCTTAAAGTAACATTAATGCCGAATATTCAAATTTATATTGTAAGTTTCTACGTGTTGACGTTATTAAGATCGAGAGAAAAATACGTTTGATGTATGGGAGCCCCCTTAATTTATTTTATTTTCATTTAATTATTTATTTTTGAAGTAAATATACAACTGAATATTCTGTGAATATTTCAAGCGTTTACCTGTTGTCGTTATTAATATCGAGCAAAGAACGACAAAAAAGTCACGTTTAATGTATGGGCACCCCACTTAAATACTTATATTATTCTATTTTTAGTATTTGTTGTTATAGCAGCAACATAAATACATTATCTGTGAAAATTTAAACTGTCTATCTATCACGGTTCAAGAGATACAGCCTAGTGACAGACAGACCGACAGTGGAGTCTTATCAATAGGGTCCCGTTTTTACCCTTTGTGTAAGGAATTGTAAAATATGGATATTATATGGAATTAAAAAAATATATAGCTTAAAACAATCTACAAACGTTTCCGTGTCAGTGTTTAAATTCCCGTACCGACATATTTGTTTTGCACTGATTCCCAGACAAAAAAAATTGTTTTTTTTTAACATATTTTAATCACACATAGACATTAATGCCGATTCATATAAAGTGACCATAGACAGTTTGTTTGTTTTTCGTAAATATTTGAAGGATGCTTCTTTTTATATATAAAAATGTTACTTTATAGCTACTCTTCGAGATATATATATATATATATATATATATATATATAAGTAACATATTTTGCATTACCATAATTATTTTTTTTTGGAACTTATCAAAGAAATAGATCCATTTATGAGAATAGTATTCAAGGTTCACGTACCCTAAACCCTAAAATATCTAGTGTGTGCTTTGCGTTGACGTTCGTCTGTCTTTCAATTCCCACGCTAAAGTTGTTTAGATCTTAGTTATATGAAATGGTGGTATTAGATTTTGATCACTCCATTGTTGAAGCATACTACCTATTGTTCCAAAATCTTTTGATTTTTGATGGAAAGACTTGGATTCTAAGCTCTCCACGAGTACCCATTGCGGTTGAGGTCGGTAAAGATTTGAAATAGGCCATCATGATAATCAATACGAATATTTGTTCCGTATTTAGCGGAGAATGCTAGCCGTGTATTTTTTTATTTAATTGATCTCTTGATTTCAATGCAAATAATTTTTTTTTCGCTTGAGGAAGAATTAAAGCTTTATTTTTTTTATGAGTGCAAAACTGACCAGACTAGTTGCAAACGTTTCAAATTGCCAGTACGATAACGGGTGGCTTTAAAAAATTAAAAATGTCCTACGGTTCAGTAATATCGTTTAAAATAATTGTAAAACATTGTTTTGTTAGACAAACAACAGATTTAGCTACTTTTATTTTAAAATCGATACTAGGTATTCTCGTCTTTAGTTTATATTATCATAACTATCACGCAATCTGTATTTGTATTTCAACAAGATATATAATATTTTCATTAAGAGTCGACTACCCGATCATTGGGTAGCTATTGAGTCATCCATTGATATGCATAATAAATCTGTTCAACAATGAAGTTTTCGTTTAGTTCTTTACATTATCAAGACATGAACCGATAATAATATAATTCATGCAATTGTAAATATATAAAAAAAATGATAACAAGGCCAGCGGATAGCCGAATTCCAAAATCCATCCGAATTTACAGAGTATAATAGACTAGATAGATACAAGTTTATTTTATTACTCAATTAACATGTAAATACATATTTTTTGTCAAAATGATTATGTCAACTCTATGTCAACTCAACAATAACAGTATCTCAGTTTTAAAAAATAAAATAAAACTTAGTACACATACAATTTACTTTTACAAGGGGACATCAGTGTCAATATCTTATCAACGTAGCTACAACCGACCATTTTTAATCTCGCTTATATTAAAACTCTGACTCATCGAAACACTTATACATTTCGTTGTAAAACATTATCTAAAAATGAAGCAAACCATCGCATCGGTGAATTCGTTGCCGTCGCTTATTAAGAAAGTGGCACATCCAATAAAATGCTGACTTCATTTAATCAGAGGTGAATTAAACGAGCGGCAATTGGCCGGCCGCGGCGCGCATGCGCGGCCCCTGCACCACTATCGTCTGCGACATCTCGCCGTATCGCACGTGACCGCCGATTATATTATTTGATGTAAAATAAAAAAAACAGGCTTGTGATGTGTCGCGTTTGGCGCTGCAGTTGATCAATTTTATTGCCGATATATTTCGTGGAAGATGACCGCTTTCATAGTTGGATTCTTCTGTTCTCTGATATTGGTGAGTCATAGATCTGTGTCTATTACGAAACGGTGTAGTCTATGTTTTTATTGTTTTTGTTGTGATAGATCTATGATTACAGCGATAAGACTCATTCGCGAGGTCGCGTTTGCATAGTGCGTTCTCTGTTACATTCGACCGTGAATGACCTACTTCAACGTTTATTGTGATTGGATATATCGACCGTGTTACATTGTAGTTTTTTTTTTAATCCGTTCTGTCTATTATAAATAGCGTATCGTACCGCTATATGCTTAAATGAGACCGCACCTTTTCCACGAATCGCCATTCGTACCTATCTACTGGAACGTTCTATACGTATTATTGTAATGTTGTGAAATATAATCGAAAACAATAATGGTTTTGGTAAAATAAAACGGACGATGCATGAGTAAGCGAATTTGCTTAAGAAGTACTAACAAAACTGTTAGGTTATTGTATATTTTAGGGTTACGTTAGGGTAATTAGGGTTAGGTTACAAGGAACCTTTATAGTTTCGCCATGTCCATTCTACCGCGGCTTAGCTCATAAACTTTTCATACTATTAAAAACTGTAATTTCGTATGAGTATATATATTACATAACCATGCCGATAAAGGGTAGAAATAATCTAAAAAATTAAACATGTGGCACTCGTGGACTGCCGCGGTAAAGCTATTGCATAGCACTTTTTATCAACTTATGCGATTATAATTATTTATGCAGCATTTTTTTTCTTTGATATTAATTCAAGTTTTTCATCACTTTCTTCATTAATAAATGCACTTTGTTTATTCATATTTAAAACACAAATTTTATACACAAATTTTACGCGTATAGCTATTCACTGTTGTATAAGTACACCTATGTATAGATCGTAGACGGAATGGAGGAGTGTTAGGTTTTATTTTCGTTACGGAATTTTTTGATTCGGTCGCCGTGCTCAAAGCCCGCGGTAAAAGCTATGCAATAGCTTAATAAAAATGTTATTATGCCCCCCTCTACACGTAAAAATCTGCTGATTTTTTTTCGTCTACCTCATGGTATGGGATATCGTTGCATAGCTTATTCAAAGACATTGCGTGTCCGTGAAAAAGATTTTTCGATTTAGACATCCGTTTGCGACATATTAAGCTTCAAAGTGTAAATTTTTGTCAGTGTCAATTGTCGCTCAACCCTCTCCCACGTCAGCTAAATAGTTATTCTTGGATATACATACGTAATATTTCACGGCAGTATTATATATGACAAAGTTCAAAGGAAAACTATTAAGTACAGCTAAGTAAGCTTTACAGGTTAATGAGTAATAGTCGACTGGCTCGTAAAATGTACTTGGGGAATTAAAAATCAAATTTAGTACAAATTTAATTGAAAATTATTTAAGTAATTTAAAATACAAAATTACTTGTGTAAAAGTATAGAAATATTAAGTCATAACACTCTTAACATCCATCCTAAGTGGGCCCGTTTTTAGACGTTATTGGCCGTTAATCGTGAATTCTACTAAAAGGTTATCAGTATCGAAGAAAAGGCCTCTTCTGAGTCCGCATATTGTGTCGGACGACTACAGAACCCTACATTGCACGTGGCCGGACACGCACTTGGTTTTTTTTTCTTCATTTATATGCCACTAATATTACAAAAAGATAAAGGAATTTCAATTCACGCCTCGAAGACTATTTCAATGACCTTGTGTTCGATCCTCAACGGTTCATACATATTAATGCATACTTAGTTCTGAAACAACTTAAAGGTGAAGGTCTTGTGATCGGGGTCCTCTTCTTCAATCGTAACGTAAATTTGTTCCTTTTACCTGTTTGGCGTTATTAGCTTTTATAACTTGTATCCAAGAACGAATCAAACAAACGTCATTTCAAGTGAGTGAAGATAAAAAAAATAATAAAATTAATGTCGAGCGCTAAAGAGTTTGTTTTATTGTTATGCATATATATTTATCGAGTTTGTTTTTAAATTTTTGGATGTCGTCTGCTATAAAACCATAGACTCGCAGTTCTAATAGACTCGCAGTTTTGGTAAACATGAGATAAAAATAATTCATTTACGTATTGTAAATACCTGAATTTGTTGCAGGCGGCGGTAGTATTGCTATGGATCGCATACTGCATGTTTTACAAGGAGCGGCACAAGCGCAAGGTCGCTTTGTATCAGTACAACATAGTTGAAGCTGAAGCAAGAAACGCTAAAGTGGAAGAAGTGCTGGAGCCGCAAGAAGAGAAACCGATGAAAGCCGCCACGGTGGCTTCGGTCGGCGTCCTGGTGCTGCCCCCTGTTCAGAAACTTAAAAACGAATACAACACCAGGCCGGATTATCCCGAGTCTTCGACTCAAACCCTGAACGACAACCTGTTAGATATACTGAACACGACCCCGCCGATAGATGGCGTGGAGGTCGTCAACAACAACGGCAAAAGCAGTCACTTCGATATCGGAAACACTGACACATTGCCAATGGAATCCAAGTCACAGGTGCAAAGTGAAGTGTGAAAACAATGGTTTTATTTAAAAACAAAGTATTCGAGCTTTTATAACAAATAACACAATGTTTTTTTTTATGTGGATTGCATGTTTAACTCATACTAAATCAGATGCAATCGTATACATATATTGCACTCCCACGAATTATTTGGTCGCAATATGATGAGATTAAAAAGTATCGTCTGTTTGAAAAATGAATCTCGAACGGATTTCAACGATTAATTCAAATTGCAAAAATGAATTTTTCACAATAACAATTTAACCAGTCTTGTTTCATTTCGAAACGCATCACAAATTGTATGCGCATTTTCTCCACTATTTTCAAACTGCAAGATTGTATCCTTCAATAAATTTAAAAGTTACAATGAATCATTGCCATTTATTCAATTCTTCAATTCGCTAAAGTGCCCCGGTCAAGTCGCCACAACCACATATTAATAAGTATTAGTCATTTAATGCAGAAAGGAGTCCACCTTCACTATTTATATGGATTCACGATCTAGTTGATAGTGTTTCAAAATAATACATCCATATTTTTAGCAATCAATATAAAAGCATCCAAATTGCGTATTTTTCTTGTTTAAAAATTACTTTTTTATACGTTTAACTTAATTTTGAATTCTTGATTTATACGTACGAGACCTTTGTGTGCACAATGCGGTTAATTAATTACATTGGAATCAAAAAAATAATATCCAACGTGACCGAAGATAGGTCATTACATATGTGGACAAGTATGAAAAGCGGGTCCGAAAGAGTCATATTCGATATATTATCCAAATTTCAATTTAATATCAAACAAAACAAAATCTAAGACTAACGCTTGACAATTACAGAATTTATATTTAAAAATGTGCTATAAAATCAATGATGATGTGTGTCACCTGTTTGATTTTGCCGGTAGGAAAGTATCAGACAAGTTAGACCATTTTTTATGTATCGAAAATTTTAAATCTATAATCCTGCATATTTTTCTCTACACCCCCGTGATTAATCTATTGTAAGTTTTTTAATTTGTTCAATTTATATGTGAAATTTTTGTGTTCGATACGTAAATAAGATTTTCTGTCTCTTAATTTCGGAGCTACCACCCGAAATGGTTTTGCTCCTAATAATATCATAAATGGTAAATTTATTCCATTTTCACTAACATATTTTGACGTTAGCTCTTTAACTGAGAATAAAATGAGGCGTTTTTTTTTAATACAGTTTTTCTTCACAAAATCTCTCTTGACACAACTTATTGCAATCATCTCTTTGGAAGAAATCTTTAATTTTTTGACGAACTTGCGGTTTCAAAACAACCTCACGAATCTCCTGATCAGTTTTCATTTATTAAAGAAAACTGGTCAGTTGTTAACACAGGTTTTTGTAGTTTTATACCTTAAGTGTGGATTTCTTGTATATATGTATGTACATACACTGCTATCTCGAAACCCTAACGATTTTGACGTGTATTTTTACTTCGATAAAATATTTCTTTTCAAGCCTATATAAATCGGTGACTTTCCTGAAAAAAATAGATGAAATAATTCTAAACGTTGCTTTATTTATTGCCATTTCGTAGAGTTTTGAGATAATTTCAATGATGCTGTTATCGGCTCTCAACCACAAACGGCAGTGCACGTCTTAAGCTACAGATGGCACTGTATGTGTTATGTTACGTATTTAACTATTTATTATTAGATATAAATATAAGAAGCTTATTCCAAGGGCATTTATCATTTTATCACAGCAAATTCGAAAACCTTTATATTTTACATGATATATTTTTGTTATATTTATTTTGGCAAAATTGTTCTAAGAAAGAAGGAATTTATGAATATTTACGAAAATCTAACAAAATTCATTTTGTGTATATTGTTAAATATAAGTTTTTATTTAGAAAGATTTTTCTTTGATTTGACATGATAAGAAATAAGTAATGATAATGGGTACATTATAATAATATTTAGAAGAATGCTCTAAGTATGTCATAAGTATGTAAAAATATTAATTATACAAAGAAAAAAACATAAAAAAAACATTGAAAAGAATAGTTGTCTTCATTGAGTGACAACGAAAGTTTTATTCTTTCTTGATAAAATAGGAAAGAAGTATCGAATTGATTGCAAACATAAAAAAGAAAGTCGATTAAATGAAAATAAAATTTTAACTCGTCAGGACATCTTTTCAAGGAAAAACGAAGTTTTAAAAATACAGTTAAGTACGTGTTCAAATTTGACGTCAATGTAGTGTTTTATTTTCTCTCCTAATGGAACATCAAAAATATTCCAATATAACAGTAATTATTATTATATTAAAATATTTCTAATTCTTAATTAAAATTATTGTTCGGTTAATTAATTAATGAAAATAATAAATTCTTCAATGTCATTTTTTTTAATTTAAATATTACCTGAATTTAATGTATAATAAGGTGAAACCAGAATAAAAGTCTATAGTACACGCCTGCGTACACACAAAGGAGTCGAGAGCGATGATGTAGTAGGGGCATGACGGCATGACAGCGTAATGCCGTTTGCCGTCCCGGCATTCGAGATGATTTTACTGCCAAGGCGCACCAGTAGATGTTTCACATCAAAAATGAAAGAGAAATATCAAGTCATATTTTATATCAACTTTATCATACATATTATATACATACATGTATATATAACAATTCATATCATAGACATTAGGCGGTAGAATCATGCTGTGGTCAACTTGGCTACAGCACGAAAATGGACCGCCACAATTCGTGAGATATCACACTCTAAAAAAATACAGATGTGAAGTAGGAGCTTCCGCTGTTGCATTTCGTCTGGAGAGTGAAAGTTCCGCTGGCCCACTCCCACCTCCAATACCCTACTATTCCCTCTATCACACCGCTTCCCTCCTCTATCAGCCCATTCCCCTCCGTCAGACATCCTATTTTTACCCAAGAGGCCGGCATTGCATTAGTAACTGTTATGGCGTCGCGTGTGTTTATGGAAGTCGATGACTACCTAATTTCTCGTGATTCGAACTCTCGCTTGTCTCTCGAAAGTGCTACAGGAACAAAAACAAGTTGCAACAATGAAAAGGGATTTGGTTGGATGATCAAAGCCATATATAATTTATTATTGATATGAGCAATAAATTTATTGAAGTAGACAGCTCGTGCGATGCTCCAGTTCATTTACCAGCTTTTAAGACATTGAAAATTCGCTTTTAAGGGTTGTGAATGCTTAAACTTAAATACCTACCTTCTAATGAAATCATTGTCAAGACTACTATAACTGTTATAGCTAAAAACACGATATCTCTGTTGTGATAGAGATACAAAGAAGTCATAAGTAGTACACTACGTATTTTTCCTTTTGTTATAACCTAGAAGCAAGTTATCCATAGAGTTCAGTCGATATTGATTTTTGTTTTTAACTTTGTCTGATATTTTGATAAAGAATTGGTGCATATTCTGGAAAAACATCAGGAAAAACTGTAACTGTAAGAAAGATTTGGTAAACTGTTATAAAAATAACCTATCGTCATTGTCATTTAAGATGTTTTGATTTTTTTAATTCGTCCTTAAAAATGAAAAATGAGGTATTTCAAAATATTTTCATTTTATTTTATAAAATACAATTATTGAATGCAAATAGAAATTGTGGTATGCTATTTTTAAACGAAATACATGTGATTTTTTTCTTATATGTTACAGTCAACAGTTTTACAGCTTAATAATATTTTTTATTGGTATTTTCCGATTTCAATTTGGATATTTTATAATCATGTTTTACATTAAAAATGAATATTTCTTACTATTCTTAATTAGATTCAAACTTTTCATTTAGGGCATTGACATATTACTGAAATGTTACAAAAGTTTTTACAAAAGTCTACGCATTGTGATTGTAGACTATTCATTATAGTACAGTACAAGAGTGTTATCAATAAAGAATGTGATTTTATTGTCGAATAAAATAAAATTTTACCCTAAGCTTATACCCTGTCATAGAAAATTCATATGTTCTGTTTTCTTTCAATCTAAACGATATTTCAATTACAAACGGTATATTAAATCTTTACGTTATGTAATTTAGCTGTTTTAGTTACAAAAAAAAACTCTTCTATACAAGAAACTCCATTTTGAATCGTTGTCGTCGCGTTGACTGTTTTTTTTTATAAACCCTTCAGCTCGTCGCCGATCTTAGCTATGATGCTCTTCTCGGTGGGGCGGAACACGTGGACGATGCTGTCCCCGACCTGGCTCATCGTGGCGACGACCTGGTCCCAGGCGTCCTTCATGGACTCCATGACGTCACGCCGCGCGCGCTCCCGGGCGTCCGGGGCCGGTGACGTCACGGCCGCCGCGATCAACGACTGTTGAAAGGATAATTTTTATGATTAACAACAAAATAAAGCAAAGCATTAGCACACATCGCGTGAGGATAATAACGGTGGATATAGGCAATCAACGAATGCTGAATTCATTTTAAAGCGAGCCAAATGAATTAAAATGTATATACAACTTTCATATGGCACACAAACGTACCTTAGGTTTAAGCTCTACGTAAACTGTGATTTACAAGAGTTTAATAATCCTTTGACGATTTTTTTTGTTGTTATCTCCATTAACCTATTAAGCGCGAAAGTCTGTGGAGATATGGAGATGTTTGTCATGAAATCTTACGGTAATATAAATCGTACATCAGAATAACATATAGGCTACTTCGTCTAAAACTGTGAAAGAGACGGAAATAGTTAAAAGCGGGACGCAAAGCAGGATACAAAGCCGAGATCAGAAACGGAGTCGAATTCGACTGTGGGACTGGAAATAGAATCCAGAGCGTGATCGGGAGCTGAATCAGAAGCGGCACTTAGATTGGGAGTGATAGCGGGACAGGGCCTTCGAGGGAAATGTAGAATATATTTATTGTATTCATTCTTACCGTATAGTAAACCTTTGTTTCTGTAAGTGGAAAACAAGGGAATATTTCAGAACAATATCAGGTGATTTATTTTTTTTAGGATTCCAAGTTTTCAACTTTAGGATTCCAACAACAACAACTCTAACTTTGCTAGAACACTATCGGTACTTAGTTGTTCTTATTTATTTATTTAAATAGTAGCCGTTTTCCGCATATTGTCCTGGGCGTAAATTAGAAATTCACAGTAATCGTTTCATTTTGTGATTTAAATTTGCTCACGATTTTAAATTACCATTTTTCTGGTAGTAAATACCTACATCTTATTTATGATAATATATAGGTATGTAAACTTTGATTGTAATACATTGAGCGGCGTAAGTGCGATCGAAGGGCAAATAAACTTTACGTTTATATGTATATATATAAACAGAACGGAAAAAATGCAGTAGTGCAATATAAAACGTGTTTAGTCAGCGCTGTAGTGATTGCAATATACTCTTGCGCTTTAAAACTATAACCTGTCCCGAATCGCCTTATTCAACTCGCTCCAAAATTGGCTATGCCAGTTGTTGTGAATTGGTGCCAGATATACGTTTTTAGACTACTTTTTATATATGTTTTCAAAATGATTATGTGTTAAAACTTTACGTAAATTACGCAGTTATATTTTTACCAGATGAACACGGCAGACGTTGTCCTGCCATGTCTATACAAATGAATTGAATTTGATTTATATTTTCAATAATATAATAATAGAAATACGCTGCGGCCCCACCTGGTGTCGAAATCAAACAAAGGGGGTAGCGCAAAAACCTTATCCACATAAAAATACAAATTCATGCCAAATTATAGCGTGTTTGGACTTATAAGAATAGTCTCAATGAGGTGTTAAATAGATGTAAATATAGACCACATGGCAACCTTGATATCTTTGCTAAGACATAAGTGTTGACCTAGTGCGACTCTATCCCTAGACCGTTTAAATGATTGAATAAATATAGTATAGTAGTAGACTTTCTACATTAAACCTTAGATCGTTGCAGCAAATTTCTAAGGGTGCATAGTTAATTAAAATACATAATTGACTACACGATGTGGTATGGTAATGTATGTCAATGTTTATTTTTACAATTTCTAACGCAAAAAGGGAGATGTTACATAATTCCTAATCACATATACTAGCTTCAAGTGAGCAAACAGTAAACGTTAGTGGTATATTTTTTTGGTATATAATTAACCTTCTTGTAATCAATCACCGATCGCGTATTTACAAAAAAATATTGAAAGAAAAATTAACATTAATCAGGTATTTACAAATAAAATTTGAAAGAAAAGAAGACCGAATAATAAATTAATTCAGAATGAAACTAAAGATTTTCAGAGAAAGACCAACGCACGTTTTAGCGTTAGTTTCTTAAATATTTTATTTTAATAGTATTTAAGAAAATGTATTTTATGTGACTATTTATTAAAATTAGTGTCCGTGATGAATTTTAAAAGAATGAAACAAGAGTAAAATTAAATGTTTTAAGAAGATAACCCCCTACATAAAAATATGAAAAATAATTTCTCTCTTGACTTTTCAACTTCATTAATAGTACCCATTAACACTGATGATGAACGTCGCTACGTTGGGAACCGCTAAGTAAATAACATTAATAAAGAGAGAAATAATATTATTTTACTTTTTATTTTTTTGTATGTCGAGGATTATTTGAAATCTTTAATTTTATTTTTTTTTAAGTAATTCAACTATGATCATTATAAAATATAAGTAGAATTAGTGTGCGTATTAATTCAGGCGTTATGAGCTATACTTTTTTGGGGTAGGTATAAACATAGCATAAAAACTGGTAAAAATGAAATTTCAATTAACCTACATATAATTTTCAATCAAGGGTCACGCTTGACCAGAGTTATATTCTATTTAGTAACTTTCAATAACTTATCTATTAATATATTACTCGTATATATGTAATAAGTTCAATTTGACACACCTACTCACTCACTCGCATAATCTTTCACTGTCTCCCTCTCAAGAGACTTAGTCAAATATAAATATACTCTTAATTTAAAAACTTTAGAACTAAAAACTTTAAATTTAGCGGTAATCTTCTTAATGTGAGCTTACAGTATTTACATTTGTACTCGACAATAGAGAAGCAAAAAAATTGAACGTAATGTTCGATGAATATTTTTTTATCATAAATTTGATTTGTTATGATGAGTGCATGTTTATGAGCTAATCACGCATAAACGGCTCTATGGTTATGAATAAAAAATACACCTGAATATCTC
Source organism: Eumeta japonica (assembly GCA_005406025.1). Taxonomy (NCBI): domain Eukaryota; kingdom Metazoa; phylum Arthropoda; class Insecta; order Lepidoptera; family Psychidae; genus Eumeta; species Eumeta japonica. The sequence goes on from BGZK01000028.1 coordinate 329,191, forward strand.
GTAGATTAATAGATAGATAATTTATAATTTTATAAATTACACTTCATAAATACATAACGCATTGCTGGGATATATCCTAACTGTACATTTCTGTGGGATGAGTTGGCCGCGATCGGAATGGAGAGCGGGATTGTGATCAGAATCTAACACACACGAACGGAATCGTAATAAATATGGGGAGGCGTGATCAAAACCGAGAACGCGACTGGTACAAAAATGGAAGTAGAATCGGAACCGACAGCAGAGCCGGAATCGAAATGGAAGTTAAGATCGGGAACGGGATCGTGATCGACAGCGACATCGCTAAATGGGAAATATGAAAGAATTAATTCTACGTTCATGTTGGTGGAGCCGCGAGCCAAATCTGTATGTATAAAATAGCAAACTGACCGACTGATACATCAACACACAGTTCAAAAAAGTAGTCAGTGGGTGAAATAATAAATGACATGTTTTATGGAAATCGAAACAGGTGTGTGTATTTTGTTTGATTTCTTTTTTTGCATACTAAAACCATGTATTATATTATTGTGGAACTAGCTCTAAGCTTGTACGGGCTCACCAGAAGTTTACAAACAAAAAGTTAGCTTCATCTTCATGTTTCTGCTACTGAAGATTCTAAAAATTATTTCACTCATTGAAAGCTACACCATCCCCAGTAGTAATAGGGTAGTATAAAACAAATTTTATGTCGACACTACTGGCATTTGTTATACGTTCGCATAAATCGGTACCGTGACCGCTAGCAGAATCGAAATTGCACATGACGAAAAATAGAATATAAAGTCTGGACCGGCATCGAATTCGAGAATGAGACCAAATTCAGAATCGAGCGCGTGGCCGGAATTGGAACGAGCACTGTCGTAGTATTGACACCAAAATTCAAAGCGAGACCGGGATCAAGATCCCTGAATCGGAATCCCTTTATATCGAGACCGGAGGCCAAATCAAAAGCGGTATAGCCATCGGAATTTGAGAGTGTTAAAAAACGACATCGAGGGTAGTATAGGGATCAGAACCGAGGACGGTATAGCGATCGAGGTCTTAATTTCGTGATAGGGCGATATGCAAGATGAAATAATCAAGTTTACGTCTACGCGGGCGGACCCGGGGACAAACTCTAGTAGTTTTATATATCATATGGTTCCTTTTACCATATTAAATCAGAAAACGGTTATAATACAACTAATGCATCTATACAGTTGCCGCGAGTATGCGTATCTGGGTCAACGCGTTCATCATCATTACTATAATTCTTTATATACGATACATTGTTTCATCGTCGACATCACTCACTATATTTCATGATCGACTTCATTGTGTTACAATTTTGATGAGAACGCTCTATTTCAAGATGATCATTGCCGTCCACGGACACTCGCAATCACAATGAATTGTGAATTCGTAGCCGACCATTTTGAAAGGAACAGGATATTTGATGGAGCGGAGAGTGAGTTGACGGAAGGAAAAGTGGACTGATCGAAAGAGAGAGTGGACCACCGAAACTCTCACTCATTGGACGAAAGGCAACAAGGTGCTCCTTCACGTCCATATTGTGTTAGAGTGTGGTATCTTATAGATAGACCACAGCATAATTCTACGATTTTTAATTTTTAATGATGGTCGTTGTATTTCGTGATCTTTTAAATTTACAGTCACCATTTTTCTCTAACTCATCTAAGGAAATATTACTTAAAAAAGGGCCTAATTGTTCAACGGTATCCCATATCGCTAATAATGTCGCGATACTATTTCATTTGTTACTCAAATTTTTACTACGACTCGGATTATGATCTCAAAGGAGCGTATCGCGATCTAGCACACAGTGCCAAATACACGTCGCCGTGGAATGATACCAGGCCATGCTCACGGCGCTGTGGAGGGACGGGTACATCACATTCATACCTAATGATATATTTATTAATAAAGCGTCCCATAATACTTTGTATTAACTATTGGGAACATTATAATCAATCGGCCCTTTGCCATGATCTCTTATAAAAAGCTGTAAAACCCATATACATATCAGTATATGTATCGGCAATTAACGGGCTAGACTGTCATATCTCGTAAAACGCAGATTAATGATAGTCGTGACAGTGTAAAAGAACAACATCATGTGTAAATATATCAATCTGTGGACAGTATCACTCGTTCAATAGCTCTAGTACTTATTCTAAGCACGTGCAGCGTAGCGATCAGGACAAGGCTTTGATGAAGAGCGCCTTGAAGACTAGATAATATCAATGAACGGAGAGTTATTGCATAGCGTTAACTGTGCCCAACGGTAACTTAAAGCGACAACACCCACCGAGAATCCATATATTCGTATTAATTTTTGACTAATCTTTAATATTATTGATATTACTAATAAACTTATCTTGTATTGTCTATTTTTGTCCGTATCGTGAATTTCACTTCTCAAGATTCTCAAGCGCATAGAAATTGCTTTTTCTTTCGCGTGCTTTAACTTGATATGTGTTTAATGATGATGAAAAAATAAAATCTCAATGTTTTTTTAGTGCCTTTAACTTCTTGAAATTTATTTAACGTGTCTCAATATTGTGCTACTCTTGACAAGGGCTAATTTAAATGTTTGTTAGTTTAACTGAGGCGTGAGCATTTTGATGATGCTGATTTTTATGTACGTGATAATAAAATTTAGAAAAATCATTGTTAACGTTGGACACTTACGCCTTTTTCGAAGTTAGCTATATTGGCTATATTGAAGGATTTCATTCAAAGAAAAAAAAACATGCAACAGGTATTTTTGCTGGTCAACCTGTTAATTTTTAACTCATGGTGTTAATAGTAGATGTTGGAATGCATACACATACACAAACACATTCAGACATCACTCTGAATTTTAAATTTTATTAGTGGAAATATGAAAATGTAATTAAGAATATTATACTTTATTTTATTAGAAAATTTACATATTTTAAAAGTCAACATATCGTTTAATCATTTAACCAAATAACAAATAGCTAACAATATACGTTTCCAAGTCTCTTGATTCCAGAAACAAACTAATTTTATTATGTTTCTTTTAATACATATTTATAAATATTTGGGAAAGCTTAAGTATTTTGGGATCGAAACCAATACTTCTGTTTGTCGCCGATAGACTGTTAAGGGGACAACTATATCCGACGTCGACAACTAAGTTTTCGACAGCAATGTTTAGTTAGTTTTTCTACCACTGCCATAGGTCTACCAAAACCAATGTAACACCGGTAATTATCCTTCTACGAAACTCAATATCTAGTCACCGCATCTCTGTTTTGCGGTAACAATCATAACTAGGTAAAGCAGATTGTGTTTTCGTCGGCTACTCGTACGTGTAGTATATTATTAGAATTACTTCGATTTCGAACTAAATACAAAACTTTTTGATGTGAAAAATGAACAGACCTCGTATTGAAACGATATCTCTGCGATAAACAAACAGTTTGTCATACAAGAAGATTTGCCAAGCTCTAAAACTAATTACATTTGCTAAAAAAACAACTGTTTCGGTGTTTAAATATAAAAATAGTTTTCAGTTTTTATATTATAATGCAAGCTACTTTCATAGTGATATTGATTTATATTATATATTAGTAGTAATATATATATATAATAATATATAATAATATAATTATATTATATTATTATATATTATATATATATATATATATATATATATATATATATAATAATATAATAATTTAATAATTTATACTTGTTACAATAATTTATTTAAAAAATGAAATATTTTCGTGTTCTTTGGTAAATATATTTTATTTTACACTTTAATTGATTTTTATATTAACTCGAAAATCTAAGCGATAGTGAGTTGCAAGTGGTATATGCATGTTTCCTTGCATGAAACTATATGTGTTTCCTTGATTTTACTTTGAAATTTTATAATATGAATTCTATTCAATTCATTGTAATAAAGTCAAATTATAAGATTTGAAAATATTTTCTAAATATTTATGTAATTTCAAAATAATCAGTAACTTTATTATAAAACTAAAATATAATTATTGAGAAGTTTTTCATAGAAAATACTATGAAATACTTTATTCATTTATCAGAAAATGCATTATGTATTTTTTTTAATTCTACATTAATAATAATATGATTATGCATTTAAGATATTTAATAAATATTGTTTAAAGTGTCAATGTATATTTTTAGGGAGCGAAATAACCAATGCCAAAAACAAGTGCCGTCTTGAACTTTCATCGCCTCTTATGTATGTATATCGCACTTGGAAATTAATATGAGTACACTTATAGAAAAACTATAATAGTAGTGAAACTGAAGAGTAGAAAAACTATCCTTTTGAAACATAACAACAAAATAACATTTATTGCGTATTACATGAAGAACGAAACTTATTGAAAAAAAATCCTATAGACGTCCGTGCGTCTGCGCATGGATCCCGTCTGCGGTCACAATTACGTCCGAAATACTCCACATATCTAGATCATTTTTTTATACACTTTAGATTTGTTTCCCCTGATTTCGCACTAAAAATGGCTTTTTGATTCACTGTCGTTTAATTGATGTTAATTAAAATATAAAATAAACTCGAAAATGCCATGAAATTTAAAACTAAAGCTAGTTTGTTTTTTTATTTGAGATGCATTCGTCTTGGAAGCTTACGCGCTTCTAGCGCATTTGTGAGACGTGTACTTTTGGATTTTCCAATTTTTTTTATATTTCATTAAACAATTATAGACGTGCTTAAATTTTGAAACTTATTTATTTATAAGGTATTTGAAAATGAAAGAATATTATATAGTATATCACTTTACGACGATATATTTCCAACGAAATGATCGATTTTGATCATCCTTATGGCGTTTAGCATTATTTATCAATTTTTAGAATTGCTTAGGTTTTAGAATCGATTGGTCTCCACGTTTTGTAAATATTTGAAAAAAAAAGTTTTTTCCTTTTTTTCTCATCATGATAAATTCAAAATAAACCTTTCTACGCGGTTAAGAAGATATTCACTTTTGAAATAGTTTTGTGGGTTTGAAAAGAAAAAGTATTATTTTATAACGTTTGAAATTGTTCTAGATCTTTTGTATTGATGAATTCTAAAATATGTACTAATTTGACTCAAAAGCTTATGCATATTTGAAAAAAGTAATAATAACTACTTAGAAACTCAACATTTCGATATCTAAATGAGAGCTTAAATTTTGAAAAGAAAAAGCAGAATTTGTCGAAGATTTTCAATTTCAACAACCGAAACTTAATATCATAACCCTATACCGACGGCGAAAATATAATTAAATACTTACAAGGCAGACGATTAATATTAGCCGCTGATCCATTTCGAAAGTTATAATTTATAATAATAAAGTTAATGTAATATGTCGATTTTTGAACTGGTAAACTCTCAAAGCAGGCGTACGGGCAGTGCGAGGCGTTAAGTCCCACTGGATTAGCACTGGCCGCGCAGGATGCGCGCGCGTAACGCGATAATGGGCCCCGCGGGGAGCACGGGCAGCGCTGGACCACGACACTTTTAAACTAGGTTCATATAGTACGGTATTAATATTGGCTTGAGGAGAAAGTCTACTGGCTTATTCCATACAAATAAAATGATTTCTGTTTGAACTTCATTATATTCACATAGACCTATAAATGGATTTATGCCATTTTGATCTTTAGCTCGTTGCCGAATCATAAGAAGTGTCACCGTTACGTCATTGTGACATTTCTGATATTTTCAGAAAAAATTGCAAAGAAAAATTGTGACAGTATGTTTTAGATATAGAACCTTACGCCAATTAAAGAGTACTGAAGCGAACGACAGAAATAGAAATCTGAAAATACAAAATCAGGTATTTAAGGTGAATAAATTTATCACGTTTGCCGAACTCTAAATTTTTGCTTAATGTCTAAAGTGGTGTGTAGTCTTGCGTTGTCACGGCGAATGAACACGCCATTTCTAATTGTCAACCCGAGTCGTTTCGTTTCTGAACAAATGCTGGCAGAATAGATTACAATGTGTGATTTGTCCCGATGGTATAAATTCACAAACACAATAACCTTTCCAATCCTACATACACACGACTTCGCCTTGTTGCGCGATAAGTCAGACCTTGTCATTGGCTGTGGGGAATTTTTGTGCTTAGGTCATGATCTGTTTTACAGCTTTTTATCGTATATGATCTCTTTTTATCATCCGTGATCAAAAGTTTCAAAAATTTTTCAGATTCTTTCCATGAAGTTTTTTTTTTGAAATATCATGTAGCATCTATTGAGGCTCTTGATCAGAACAGATTTTTGGAAATAACATATAACTCATCGTGAAAAATGTATACTTCTTTAGAAATAATGTTGCAACTAATGTATCGATTTTGCTCCATTCGTCCAAAAATGATTTTATATCATCTGTAGCATGGCGACCAGATGGGTCTTCATCTTTAGCACTAAAATTTCCGGACTTAATGTGCTTGAATCATTTTTGCGATATCCTTCGCACTCTTTATAGTTTATGTACCGTTTTTTTAGGGTTCCGAGTCAAAATGGCAAAAACGGAACCCTTATAGTTTCGTCATGTCCGTCCGTATATCACAGGCATTTTATTCAAAAATTACAAAACGTATATTGATAAAATTTATAGTTTAGGTGCCTTGTAGAGGATGCTATTTAGTTTGGTAGTTAAATAAAAAAAATTTCTAGGGGGGGACCAAACATGTAACAGACGCTGAAAAAATTTTTTTCAGCAAACTTAAACGTATGGCACATATTTTGACAGTTATTTTAAAATCACTCTAAGCAATCTCTCTGAATGCGTTAATAATTTCGGAAATAATTGCTCCGAAATTGCCAAAAATTGTGTCCCCCCTTTATTTTCTAAGCCATAAATCCAAAAAATATAAAAAAAATATGGAAAGTAACGCTTAGTAAATACTTTCAACGAAAATTATTTTAAATATGATACTCTTTTTGAGTTATTGCTGAAAAACTGCGCTTCTAAACAAAAGGACGTAAGTGCCATAAAGTTACGCTCTTCTGCTGATGCACTTTAGTTTACACTAGTTTAATAGTAATAGTCGACATACCTATTTATTTCTCTAGTTATAGGCGACTGAAGCGCTTATAACTATTTTGTTCGAGAAACATGGAAAAACTGTAATTCTGAGTCGATGAGTATATCATTATTGTTATAATTCATAAAATTGGATGTCCATCCGACTGCGGTTTAGTTTGTTCTGTACTTTCGCTTGTTCTGGCTCTGTGCCGTCGAGGCTAAGTTAAGCCGTCGACGGCGGGCTATGTTAGCGCACTGGTGACAACGGCCACAACCAGCCAGCAATCTACATCGAACCAACTTGGAGAAATAAGATTGAATAGGGTGTAATTCTGTGCTTGGACGGTAAAAATCCATAACTGAGATGTCCATTGAAAAAGTAAAAGGAAATTCGAACTGCAATATAAGGAAGTGAAAATAAAGAAGGATTTTTGAAAGACGATATGTGTATAATGCATACCGCGATCGCGGTCAGAATCGAGGCCAGGAACGAGACCGGGATCGAACAAAAAATCATGTCGGAATTGTAATATATTGACTACGATCGAGGAAATCAAATGAAAGTGTGAAATTCAACCTGTACGCACGTGCGCCAAGGTCAATGTTAAGTTCTAATTGATATCTCACGGAAAAACTTCGTTGAAATTATATGTAATGTACGTATTTCGTTGTATCAGAATATTACAGTTTTTTAACAAACAAAAATATTATAAAATGTTAGTAACATTAAAGGTATGCATTTTTGGACTTTTTCTGATAATTTTTGGGTTATTGATGCAACAGATCTACCGGAGTGATTCTTATATTTAAATTTTATTTTAAATTAGCTAGGATCCTATTATATAAATTTGTTTGAAACTTCGTGCAATACTACAATAATACCGTAGATCATTGAGTTTCTCGAAACTAAACAATTTGCTTCCCAATCGGACGGAAACGAAACGTTTTTTGGCCATAACAAGGTATACCTTTGAGTTAATCGTTAACCACATTAAATGATTCGCTTTTGCCGTTCATTGGGTTGTCGATAGTCATGCACGAATTGTATATTGTCTGATTATATTAACAGATCTATGCTTAAATCCATAAATGACTATCCAAAGCAAAATTTTACAGCATTTATTAAGAAAATCTACCCAAATTAAAAATATAACGCTAATACAAAAAATATATATATGTGTTGGGGTGGTTTGATTTAACGTTGACATCATTAAAATTTGATACAACGCGGTTGGCATGATGAAATTACAACTACAGGTCTACTTCAACTACGACTTCCTGATACTTTGAACTAGTTCCGCTTGGTAGATCTTGAGAAATCCCAAAAATACAATTTTTAATAAAAAGTTTTGCTCAAATAACTTTTAAACTACTGATTGGTACCAAAATCTAATCAGCTTTTTGTCCCCAAACAATTGCATCGGCTACCGCAAACTACATAAAGATCGCATAAAAATCGGTTTATTTGTTGAAGAGATTATTATTGGAGAATTATTTTTTTTACTTTTTTACAATATTTTGTAAACTGTTCTACCGATGAATTCCAAAATTTATCCAAATATTTTCTTTAACATACAGCGTTGTTCGTTGCTAAATCCATCAAAATCGTTTGATTTGTTAAAAACATATTGTTGCAGAAATTTTTTTCAAAAACTGGTTTTTAGAATACTTTGCCATCAAATTTCAAAATTTATATATTTGTTCTCTTAAAAAAAAACAGCGTTGATTGACGCAAATTGCATCAAAATCGGTTGGTTCATTCGAAAGATATTGTTAATGTAGAATTCTAAAAAAAGGTTTTTGTCTTTAAATATATGTTCTTAACGGATTGATGTTTGGTACTTAGACGTCTTTTTCTAATTATACATTTTTGAAATATGTCGTGTCTGCCTACCCTTCTGGGAAATAGGCGTAAATTTGTATTATCATTATTATATTACATTTTTTAATTTTAAGAACTCAAAATTTGTTAGAATTATATTTTTGAGCTCGAATAACTTTAAAATAAAATCGATTTTTTAAGCGTAACGAACTCAATAATTTATTGCTACTTTATTTTTGAACACTTTAAGCTCGAAAGTAGTAAAAGCTTTCAGTTATGGCCTGCAGGATCAAGCGTCTTTCAAATTTTGAAACGAAAAAAACTCATAGACAATATTCATTACTCAAGGACATAATTATTAATCGCGCGACGTACTGCTGGCAGGACGTTGAGTTAGTGTGGTCGGAATGGGCGAGGCTTTCATACGTAGGTTTCGCATACGCGCTCTCGCTATACATTTCTTCGCTTCGGGCACTCAATACGCCTGGAGTCGTCAACAATTTGACGAAAACTGCGCATTGTGAATGTTTTGGTATTGTAACAGGTGCAAAAAAAAAATGAAATTCTTAAAGAATCTCAATAATAATATAATATCTACTTTTGCTTATTTATATACTTCCATAGTAATTGAATATTTTAATTTATATATTTCAGACAGTATCGGAAAATCGAGACAAATTCCAACTGGAACAAGCACAATGAGATAATTTCATTACAATTAGTAACAAGAAATTTAACATCAAATGGTACGTACAGTCGAAATTGGCCATTGACAATTATAAAGATGGCCATTATGCTCCACGTCTGGATCCAAATTCAAATATAACCGAATTTGAAATGTGGAAGCAAATTTTTCCTCTACATAGAATAGAAGACATCGTGCGATTCACAAACATTAATATAAAATCGATATTGACATCATAAGAGTTAATTAAGTTTTTTTGGAATACTGGGTGCTATGTACATTCATGCATTACCTGGGCGAAGAGATTATTGGTGTTGTTCCAATGAACGTGTATATCCTATTCCAGAATTCGGCACGAGGTTCGGGATGAGTGAACAGAGGAAAAGAATTCGGAGGAGAAATGGTTCAAAGTTCGTCCTTTCATAGAAATGGCAAATAAGACGTGGCGAAATGTTATTGTACCATCCTTTAAAACCACTGTAGATTAATCAATTTTTTCTTGATATGGAAAGTCATTGCAAATTTAGCTGAGGAATACCATCTATTATAAAAATAAAAGGAAAACCAAAAGGAATTTGGTGTGAGGCTAAAACTGTGTGAGAACTGTATTATGATGGGGATTGGATTAACGACGGTAAAGAAGAAGTATTGAATAAAAAATGACAAAATGAATATGGTGCTACCACAGCCATCGCTCTTCGATTGACAGAACCTTGGCGTGTCACAGTAAGAATATAGTTGGCGACTCTTGGTTTGCTTACTACAAGACAGTTTCGGAAATTTCTCATCGTGGATTATTTTTTATTGACATCGTTGAGACCGCTCATTCCAGATTCTTCTTAGAAACCTACAAAATAAATGTCCTTCGCCTAAAGGTCCATTTTTTGTTGCAACAACAGAAGATAACGGTCACAACGTGATGATAGCCTTGGCTTGGCGAGACAGAAGAATTCATTCGTTTGTTTCAACCGGCGGAACCACACTTCAGGGCGTGCCCCTAGGCAAATTTTAATATTTGATTCCATAAAATACAGGAAGTTTTTATTTATGTTTTAATTTTATTTCGTTATTTCATCAATTGTATCTGTTGCGAAAAAATTATATTGCTTATTCGATAGAAAAATATTTAATTAGTTCTTAATTAAATTAAAACAAAAACAATATTTTTATTATATTTACAGAAAAAATAAACAATATTTATCGTGAAGGCGAAATTTTTCGAATGGCTTTTTAAATAATCTTCATTATTTAACCAAGTATCAGGAAGGAGTGTAGGTTTCTTGTAAATTATTTAAAATCGAAAAATATTTTTTTATAGATTTCGTCAAGACATGTATCGTATTTCAGTTTAAGACATTCGCAGTAGGCACGTACCTTGTTAGGTTATCCCAAAATCTGTTCCATTTCCTCTTCACTTTGCCGAAAAATCTCCCTGATGCTCCGAAAATGAGCAATGTAAGCAGCTGAAATAAAAACACATAGATATTACACCTACAACTCGTGAATTTTTATAGTTACTAGTGATTTAATCGATCGTACAAAATAAACGAATATTAATTTCCTGGGATTCATGAGCTCCGTTTGACTGCCGTGACTTTCATACTGTTTCAGGTTTCCTGACAATGCTATTTATAGCTCAAGTATATATGTGTATATATACATGGATATGCAAATTAAAAATTTCATTATTAATCAAATGCATAAAAGAACCATAAAATCAGTTTCAAAGGAATTGAATTGTCTTGACGGAATTTCTTGAAATCGAATTCCGCTTAATGAGATTTGACATTTTATTAGTAGCAATTTATTGTCGTTGGTCAAAGAGGAATAAAGTGGACTAAAAACGTCATGTGCTCATAGTTAAGTGAATATTGATTGAATACGTAAGATTTACTATTCCTAGCGAAAATGGAAAAAACGTAACCTTAGTAGTTTCGTCATATCCGTCCGTCCGTCCGTATGTCACAGGCATTTTATTCTAAAACTACAAGATGTATATTAATGAAATTCGGAGTATAGGTGTCTTGTGTAAGCCGCTACTGAGTTTCGTATTTAAATAACGTAGTTACATACATGTAACGGAAGCTGAAAAAAATTGTTTTCAGCAAACATCAACGTGTGGTATATAGTACTACTGTTCTTTTGAAAACACTTTAAGGTTTCTAAGCATTTTTTCTGATTAGATGAATAATAATCGTTCTGAAATTTGCAAAAATTGTGTTCCCCTATCTATTTTATAAACCGTATATCCAAAAAGTATGAAAAAAAAAATAAACTTAACGCTTAATAAATAATTTCAACGAAAATAATTTTTGCCATGGTCAGATACACTGTTTTTGTGTTATTGCCGTAAAACTGCGTTTCTCAACAAAAGAACGTAAGTGCCATGAAGTTACGCTCTTTTGCTGATGTATTTCAGTTCACACTAGTTTAATAGTAATAGTCGACATTTCTATCTGTTTTTCCAATTACATATAGACGTTTAAAGTATTTTTAACTATTCTGTGCGGGAAATATGGAAATAGTGTAAAGACGTACTTTTTTCATCTGTAGTGTATTTCTATGTAATAATGGCGTCGGAACCTTATAATGAGCATGGTCCGACATGCTCTTGGCCAGTTTTACTTTAAGATGTGATTTACTCATTAGATTATTATAAAAAAAAGTGTTCGTAGAGGTCAACTTTTTTATTTACCGTCGATAAAAAATTATCGTTCATATCAAAAATTTAATTATCACGTAAATTATCAAAGTAATGGTTTTATACTATTCAAAAAGCTTTTTTTTTTAATTCAATAATTGTACTGTACCTATAAAAATGTTTTTAGGATATCGGTTTCTTATACAAGAATACGGCGCTAAATTCTTTCGTCTTTCAATCTATGAAGAGATTCGGGAAAGTCGGCTCTAAAAGGGCGAAGAATGAGAAAAAATGCGGTTACTGATAGAGGGCTAATAGAAGAACACCGATGCACCGATATCTTAGGAGGAGATTCCAATTGATATTTAATAAACTCAGCAGACAAGTGGTTTTATTTATGTAAATTCAACACAGGGACGTATCGGCGACTGCGTTTGTGTTCTTTCTGCTTTGAATGACACAAGGAGCTGACGAACAAAATAAGACAAGGCAGTGCTTAACAACAGATAGTTTCACAAGGCATATGCTTTCTTCCAAAATCTGATAGATGGTGTTGTATTCTGAATCAAAAGTGTGCAATTTCTCTTCTAAAATTTAAGTTGAAATCTCGTTTACCGCTCGAAAGAGTATAACCTAATAAGAGACATGTAAATATTGTTTGTTTGACTTGTCTCCTTTTGTTCGTCAGCTCCTTGCATACACATATATACATATACTGTCACAGGTCGTTTCGTTTCAGCCACTTAAGGTCATCGCTGAACATGAGCCATCTCCTCAGATTTTCGCGGCATACAGTCCTGTGTCGCCATTGACCGATGGCAGTCCGTGACCATGACCACGAGGTCGTCGGGCCATCCACTGGGATGCCGACCATTGCTGCGACGTCGAGTTCGTGGTCGCATTCGCGAACCTTTCTTCTCCGGCGGTTATATCTTGCGGAAAAACCCCCAGTAGAGCCTTTTTATTCCCAGCTTAGCCTTTTCCGACCCATGTTTAGTGATATTACAACATAAGCGATAAATCGCAAGGCTCGTGCATGCCTATTAGGCGCTAACGTAACATAACGCTATATGTTTCTATTATAAATTGAATATGAAATTTTACTGGATTTAACTCCTTAACAATCGAGTTTCGTACACCTATAGCCTACGGCATGAAAATTAGATGGAGAATGAAGTTAAAATAAGTGAAGATATTTTGCCCCGCCACCACTGATCTATAAAAAGGAGAAGATACACAGTTCCGCGCTCAAAAATGGCCGCGGTAAATGAGTGCTAAAACAGACAGTTTAGCACTCATTGCAGTGTGTTGTTTCATCGCACCTTCCATTACGACGTTGAAGGATTATGTCGCAATATTCGAGAATAACACGTAACTGTGAAAAAAGATGGTATTGCTTATTTTATCTATGATAGTTCCTCAATAATGAATTATAAACAGCATTGGATAGAGTATTTTGTATGTTCCTTCATTTGAAGTAGCATCGAAAGTCGAGACATAAACCGACTTAAAAGAAATAGACCTAAGCAACACTGGTCTCGCTTTTCTTGCGTTGTCACTTTATTCGATCGTTTAACAATATAAATCATGTTCTTATACTAAAAAAGATGCCTTTTTAATTTTTTTATTCATATTATTTTTATATTTGTATAAATCTTAAAATTATCTCTAAAGGAAAATTATGCAATAAATAAAACATATTCCAAAAAAATGATGTTTATTATTATTTTTTTTTAACAAATTATGTGTCAAAATTACGTGCATCAAAAGTAATGGGATTGATAAGAAAGGTTTGTATTAGTGTATTTTATACACCTTAGTAATTATAAAGTTCTTTCATATATATTTTCAACTGTATTATAAAATTAAGAGTTCATATAACTTTAATCTTATGTTATTACTACATTAAGCTTTATTATGCAGAAAATTATACTATGATTCTTTTCATACATTCAACCAAAAACAATAATAATAATTAAAAATAAATTTAAACCAATCCACTGATGTCTTATTCTAGAACAGCAGATGTAAATTGTAAAAAAAAATAGGGTTTATTGTCTTCCCGTAACGAAAAGATCGTTACATCTTCTCTTTGTATTTAAAAATGAACCTTATTTTATGATCTTTCTGTTGAAACGTCAGATGATAAATAATGTACCCTCCCGTCTTGTCTTTTTTGACACTGCAAAATGGTATTGTAAAATGTGAGACAGAGATGCCGTGTACACTTTGTGCCATTTTTCGACGTTAAAATAGAAATCGACTGTGCATCTTCCCTTTTTAATACACCTACGCCCTCCACTCGACATTTTCACGCATCTTATATTGAACGCATCTATTTCCTTTCATTGCAAACTCATACATGTGTTACTTTTAACACAGATGTTAAGCTTTGCTTCAGCATCACAAGAAATGTGTCTATTTACCCCCTTTTTGAAGTAAAACTTCTAATGCGACTTCCAACAAGGTTGCGTTAAACGTTTAACCCTACCATGCAGGGTGTATGAAAGCACTGTTGCGTTAAACGTACTACGCTCCTGAGGAGAGGGAATAGAAAGAGACAGAGCGAGAGTGAATGCGTGGCACTCGAACGCATGCGCGTAATATACCTGTTACAGGACAGCGCGAGCGTTAGCAACGAGTAGCGTCCAATATTCCAACGCAAGAGGGAGAGAGACAGAAAGATACACAAAGGTAGAAATGAGGAGAGAGAAAGAGAGTGAGTCGGTAGATTTCGTCTCGCAATTGTTTTTCGTAACGTGTGACGAAAAACGCAATTTCTACCCCTTCCTATTTTCATTTCCACATTACGAAGTTTCACTTCTTCTACGCGGAGGGACTACACGCACTATTTTTTCTTGATGTATATACTTCCAGATATATGATCTTCAAATTTATTTATTCGTGTATTTCATCTTAGAGTAAACTCAGTTCCGCACTAAAATGCGGTACTTTTTATATACCGGATATTTACCTTGAAAATATTTTGTTGTGTTCGAAAAATAGTAACTCCACATTAATATATGTTTAAATTTTCTCGATTTCAGTTCTACTTTTTATGATACAAAAGTATATCTTGACGCCATCGCTGTTATTAATCACTGCAAAAGGAAAAATAATTTCTTTAATTTAATAAATAATAAAAATATTAACCGATATGTTTATCGGTTACTGATAATGATGTAACAACTTGAAATACTTTCATATCTAACTGAATTCACGAAATATAAACACCTAGAAGATATTATACAGATCTTCAAATACTATCAGAATGTATATTAAATATTAACTAGATGACCCGTGCGGCTCCGTAGCATTGTGTTGATAACATAACAAAAAAATAACGATCTTACTTAGCAGTTTCCTTGTAATATCTGAATAAAGAATTGTCTTTTGTATTTTTTTTTTCAAAATTTTAGGCTCAGTAATTTCGGATATAAGAGAAATGTTCATGTTTCATTTTCTTACATAAAACTATTTATTTTAAAATTATTAAATAAAAAAAATGTATACATATTTGAAACCCTCACAACCAGCTCTTTAATTTTATATTTTACACGGTTAATTTGCATATATTTTTTAAAATTTTCTAATTTGCCTTCCAACAGTGACCCGCATATTCAAAATTCATTTATTTGCCTTGCACGTCCGTGTTTTTGGCACAGAAATATGTTTGTGTAGCTACTGACGTTTTGACTTAATCAATTCAGTAGTTTCATAGTAGATTGTCTGGGACATAGAAAAACTGACGCACAGCTGATCCTATGATGGTTCCGTTTCTTCATTCAGACCCTAAAAATGGAACCAATCTCCAAAATACAACTATTCCCGCAACTTACTTACGGAATAAAATATATTTCGTTTGATAAAAATGTAGTTCTTTATATTTTCTGGCTAACTCGTTGTCTTAATAATTGACAATAGTCCCAGTCGAGCCGTTCCAAGCCTCCCCATTGCACCCATTAGGTAGTCGATGTGCATGACCATTTGAATTGATCTAGGCGTGTCAAATCAAGGATCTACCGAAACGTCTTGAGGAAATTTATGAAAGACAACAGCCTCAATCAAGAATATTGTCGCTTATACACTTTTCCTAAGGTAAGCCATTTTGTGGCCTTTCCTCAATATTTATGGCATATTTTTTTTGCGGTGCGGGATTCATATCCCAATACAGCACTGCTTTTGTAAGAGGTGTGGTGTATATATTTTTTTTATTTTACACAAAAGCAATACACGATTCCTTATACAATCAAATGACTGTTGTAACCTTATCCATCTGTGCGTACATTTTTCTTGTAATAAAACAAACACCTATTGAAACTGGGCGTACTATTTTGTTTAATGATAACACAAACGCCTATCAGGACACAGTCAGGAATATGAAGCTGTACAATTTTTCTATCACACAACTACATGGGAACGTCATAAATTAATATCTGAATCAGATGCTCAAAGGACTTGAATCGAGGATTTTTTTGTGATTAAAAATATAATGTTTAAATTTTTTCATCCAATAAAAAAAAAAATGTAATTTCAAGCCTACAAACTACATGCATATCGGTTACATGTATGAGGTAGGCGTGCATAACTTAAATACTTCGCAATGAACAGACGAGATTTAAAATAGGGCAAAATTATCAAAAATCCGATTCGGAACAATACTCTAACATAAGTACAGTAGCGGATCCATTCACACGAATCTCTGACTCGCGCTTGGCTATCGTCTCGTGCGCGGCCGTTTCGGCCCGCACGTACGTACCTACCTGTTTGTTGTGCCGCTGAAATAAGATCGATTCGCAAATATTCCGACAGTGATTGTCCAATGGTCAATTGTCCAATCGCGCGGTCGTGCGGGTCAGCAAATTGGACAATTCGACCGCCGGAGGTGACGGCGGCGGCGCGCTACTGCCGCCTACTGCGCACCGGCGGATCGAAATGATTCTGTTTTGCTGTCTAACGGTTCGTTTAGGGTGTCATCGGCGCACGAGACGGCAGTGACGTCATCGCGGTTTAGCTACTCGGAGTACGTAAGTGACCGCAAAGTGGGGAGAGGTGACAAGAAAATTGATATGACGTTAATATAAAAAAGGCCCTTCGGCAAGCGAAATGGAGGTAGATTTTATTTTATTTTCATATGTAATTCATATAAGATATGTAATTTTCGGATTTTAAAAAATTTAAATGCTGTAATTTCTATACTAGTTGACCGGTTTGGTTCAAATTTGCACTCGGCCTTCGTAATCCTCCATAGAACATCTTTGAGTTTCATTAAGATCTCTAAAGAATTATAGACGCTATCGTGCTGAAAAGCCCCGCGTTGTATATGTATATATGTATAAATTTTTGAACCTCAGCTCTGACTCAGCTAGTCGAGTTAAGTCGGAAAACAGAAAAAATTGTAAAAGTTGAGTCATGAGGACAAATACAATAGTTAGATTTTTATGATATCTACTAAAAAATAGGGAAAACAAACGCTCGTAGGAGCAAACATATTAAGGTCGGGGAAAAGCTTTGTCGTATTACATAAGTAAAAATTTGCAGCAAAAGATCTGGTTGTGCCGTTTGTATCTAGCTAGTTCTGATACTATGAAATAGATGACATTTTAAAATAAGAAAAAGTCAAGTGATGTTCCGCCATTTTTCTATTGTTTTTCTGAACACCAAAATAAGTGAATCTAACACAGAAATTTGGTCATAACATTTTGAAGTTTTATTACAAATGAGAAAAAATGCCGCGAAAAATAATTGTGCCGTTTATGAACCTAATGCAGTGTTGATAAAAGCAGGACAAAACTGGTTCAGTCCGGTAATTTTGATGTCAAAGATGAACTTTAATCCGATCGATATATTACGGATAAGGTCGACACCATTTTAGAAAAAGTAGAGCAAGAATGCCATTTTAGTTTTTAAGACATAGCTAAAAAGCTGAGGATTGACCGCAAAACAGTTTTGGCCCATTTGAAAAAAAGCTGTATATGGAAAAAAATCTCGATACTTGGATCCCACACGAGTTCACTGAAATCTAATCAGTCGTGTACTTGTTTGCGATTTTCTATTGAAACGTTATGAAATTGAAACGTTTTTGAAAAGATTAATCACTAGTGATGAAAAATGGATTACATACGACATGAACCTGCGAAAAAGATCATGGTCAAAAGGCAAGCAAGCTCCACAGACTATAGCGAAACCTGGATTAACTCGCAATAAGTTGATGCTATGTGTATGTTAGGGTTGGAAGGACATTTAATTTTAAGATTTTACCGCCGGGTAAAACCATCAATTCAGATCTCTATTGCCAGCAGCTGATGAGATTCAAAAAAGAAGTAGAGAAAAAACGGCCGGGATCTATCAACAGAAAAGGTGTGGTTTTTCACCGCAATAACGCCAGACGACATACATCTTTAGCCACTCAGCAAATATTGAGAGAGTTTGGTTGAGAGTGTTAATGCATCCACCATATAGCCCTGAAATTGCACCCTCAGATATTTACTGTTTCGGTCTCTTCAGAATTCTTTAGGTAGTGTTAGGTTAACATCAAGAAAGGGCTGTCAAAACTACTTGTCGCAGTTTTTTGATCAGAAGTCTCAAAATTTCTACAGCAATGGGATTATTTCACATTACAAATTGACAACAAGTTGTTCAACAAAAGGGCATATATGTATTATATTTAAAAGCAAATAAAATGTGATGAAAAATTATCTTGAATTTGTATATAAAATACAAAAAAAACTTTTTCCGCGACCTTAAACGTAGTTATAAAAATATACGAGCAAGTGCGAATGAGATTCTCACCCTAAGGGTTTCGTACAAAATATTCTTGGTTGATTCACTAAAATGATCAACGACTTGTGCCTGTATTTGATGCCCATTCTAGAGAAATATATGTTCCGTTAATTTTGAAAGTTTAATATTTTGTACCAGTTTTTTTGGAAATTTTATATTTTTTTAGTGGAAAATTAGAAAATATTTTCCCATTCATAAGTCTACATCACTAACCATACTCCGACTGCAAATGCCAGTTTGTAATCGCATTTGATATAATTAATTATAACGATCTTTAGATTGCATCTTCATTTGTGCTGTAAGATCTTGCTTAATTTCATCGTTGTAGGTCATTGGAATGTACAATACATATTTTGACTTATTTGCCAGATTCAAAATACGGGAAAAAATAGCTGTATTTTTTATTGCGTTGACTTAAAAGCTTCATTATTTTACGGTTTCAAGGGACCGTTGATGTAAGTATTTGATATTCATTTCGGGTTGATGCATATTTATTTATATTAAGTTGATGCATTCACGAATTTCGGAAAAAAAACAGACAGACGGACTTTGAAGTGATCCTGTAGGAGATTTTTTTGGAAAATAAAACGGTAAAAATTAATTTAAAAAAAGAAGTGTGGTCGCAGTTGTGTCCTCTCATAGATGAACTAATTAAATGAATGAAACTTACTCCCACAATCTTCTGAAGAATCTTTTTATTTTGTCCCGTAACACTTTCAAACAGTTCCTTCCGGACACGTTGTAGAAAAATATTGTTATCAACTGCAATAAATTTTATTAACCATAATTAAACAAACGAAAAACTTAATCACAAACTCCATAAACAAATAAAAAATCCAAAAGCCACAAAGATCAGAATTATAATTCTACGATCCATACGACCAGCTTAATGTATCCTTAACCAAAAGGCAATGGATAATGTAGTAGTTTCATATCCCATTGTTACTTTACTTGTAATATTTAAAAATACAGACTTTTGTTGTCGATATCGCGTAAGCATCAGCCGTAGGAACGTTTATGCAATCATTTACAAGTCTACCAATAAAAAAAAATCATTCATAAACATAATTTATTAAACATGGTCTTAGGGTGTATCAAGAATGTTATATCTGCATTTTCTTAATCATGGCGTTCAGTTACCATCTTCTTGCAATAAATATTCATTGTGTCCAGTTTCGATCAGCCCGCCGCTGATGCGGACACTCTCGTAATCTTCGTATTTCAGATTTCTTATTTTAGATAAGAGCTTTGAATCTTAAAAGCTACGTATTGGTGCATTGCGAGATAGAACTTGCTAACAATCGTTGGGTCGTATCAATAAGGTACACTTAAGTGCGGTGTTCCATCTTGAGAGTGGAAAGAGCGAGACATTTATAGTGTTTCGCTGTGGAAAATAGTATAAGACTCGCTCCCACGTTACTTCTTGAGTTGGCTCATCGTTTGAGCCACGTCTTAATACGACTCTGGGTCACCGACGTGGTGACATCACGAACCAGTGGCTTAAAGTTCTCTCGAGTTACGTAATCTCACCGGCCAGCGAGTTTGGATTTGAGTCAAAAACGCATCGCCCAATTCGCCTACGGACAGAATTCGAACCCGATATCTTCTTTTCCGAATGCAAATGCACTTAGCCACTAGGCCACCATGGCTCATTTCTTCACTCTTCTAAAGTATTTTGTACACATTTTTATATACACAAATTAACATGCGTCTATTGAAGACTACAAGGCAATTTCTTTTGTTGCCTGACCAATGTTTAAAGCAGGAAAGACCTAAGAAATTTATTAGGAATTCGGAAATACCTATGATATCACATATGTGCTAAACATATGTATCTAAAACGTCGATTATATAAATGATTATCAATGCATTCAATGTTTTAATGATCATACAAAAGAGTTCAATGACTACAATCTTATTCATTTTTGTTTTCGAACATGGGTTACTTTATTTTCAGTAATTAGTTAAATACATTTAAATTTTGACCGTTCCTCCTATCTCCAAAGTTCTCAATCTGAAAAATCTGAAATAAAATAGGTAAGTGTAGTTGTATCTATCCCTTATATACAACCATAGAGCTCAAATTGATTTCAACAGATTTTGAGAAAAGTCAAAACTATTTTTTTTGTCCTTATTCTTATGTTACATAACCGTTCTATATTTATAAAATTCTTCCAAATGATAAAATTTAATAAAACAAGCAATTTTCACAAGGGTACCATGTAAAAATATCGACTGAATATTGTGATATCGTCCGTAATCCTATTAATACTGTAATTTCACATGTACATCGTTCGGCACTACACATGAATTAAGGCACGCGAGTGCCATTTCATAGAATCATTAATAGGGTGTCGTATTCAACCTTTTTGGTTTTATTACTGACGATAGTATACAGTAGACAATAAAAGCATACGAATAAAAAAATATGGTTCTCAGTACGGAACCATCATTGTGCGAGGCCGACGTGTACTTAACATTTTTTTATATAACTTTATTTTTATATAACGCCTGATAACACGACGAAAAGATAAACAAACGTACAAAGCCTTTTGCTGTGCCAACGGAGTAGGCGACTTATCAATGAAACTATTCTTTATGAATCGTAACGTCATGTCAATATCAGGAGACGATAGTAGACAGGAAAGCCATTCTCATTCTCATTCACAACTCGCACTTTTGTTTAATAAAGACACCTTACAATAAATGAATATGCGCTTCAGAAATAAAATATTATTGCGTAATAAACGAAGTTCGAATAGTTAACGGTCTGTGGTTATCTGTCAAAATGGATGTTTGTTTGTCTTAATTACTTGGGATGATAAAATTATCGGTTCGATATACAGTTACTTGTTTTTATAAATAATTAACACTCTCGCGATGTTACAAATGCCTCAGTTCTGATATTTGTCATGACGTTGACTACCGATAGCCTGTGTGCGTGCTTGTCTCATTGTCGTTATTACGTTATTTTAAAAAATCAAAAAGAATATATTATATTTGCCATCTTTTCGTATTTCCTATATTCACGAACAATATCTCGAGAAGTGAGCACTTTCATTGAGCTAGCCATGGATTTTTTTACATCTGAAATACTGAAAAACCTGAAAAGAATATAATCAAACCACGTACTAAGTTTAATTAAAAAATGACACTAATAAAAAAACAATAAAATGTTCATACACACACACGCTAGGTAGCATAACGTATAAATTGTCCTCACATAAAGACATTAAAAATGAACGGTATTATGCTACAAGCAATAGAATCCGAAACACATATTTATTTGTATTGGAATATTGAAAAGAAACAAGGATTTCTAACTCATAATTTTACATTAACCTTCAGAATAGCGTTGCTGCATATATACTAATAATATGTGTAAAGTAATTAATATATGTAACAGTTATTTTCGAAAACAAGTACATTCCGTAGACCTCTTTGTGTATTTTATCTAACGATATGAAGGAATTATTTTCCAAGGAGACATTTACTGTGGTACAGCCATCATGTGGCCGACTGGTTGAAAGAAAGTTAGAAATGGGTCGGTTCGATCAGTGAAATACCGCATCCT
The DNA here is from genome assembly GCA_005406025.1 of Eumeta japonica. Classification (NCBI taxonomy): domain Eukaryota; kingdom Metazoa; phylum Arthropoda; class Insecta; order Lepidoptera; family Psychidae; genus Eumeta; species Eumeta japonica. The sequence continues at coordinate 351,741 of BGZK01000028.1, forward strand.
CAAAGAATACGTAGCAGTTTCCGCTGTGGTTTTCATTCGGTGAGCGAGAGTACCGGTGGGGTATCCCTTCGATCCCTCACTCAGCCACAGGAAGAAGGAATAGTCCCTCTCAATCAGATATTTCTAATACCTAAATAGATAATATCTAAACCATACCCTTTCAAATGGCCGGCAATGCACCGGTGAATGCTCTGGAGTTGCGAGTGTTCATGAGCGGCGGTGACCATGTACTTCCTTAGAAAAAAGACTTATTGCTAACTCATGCTGACTATATGTCTTCTTGGACATGTTAATATCTTACTTGTATAAAATATTTCTTAAGTTTTTGAAACAGCATGTATAAAAAATACATTGACGGTTTCAATTCGAAGGGGAAACTGCATCAATCACCTGACGCACACAAAATGATGGTACCCGTGGTGCATATAACACTGATATTTCCGAATGACGAAGTCGTAAGCGAGTGCGCGATTATCAACCGGAATCTGACGTTCACCTTCATCGTGAAAATAGAGTTCACTGAAGCTCGTTGACTCACCGACGCCTTCGCCTAAGCCGATGTCTCGGTTGGTGTACAGTTTGGTGTGTCCGACTACAATAAAAAATATATAGAGCATTTTCGTTTTTACCGCATTAGAACTACACCTACTTAGCAGTTGTACCAAATTGTGACGAAGGAATTATAACCCGTTAAGTGTGATATGATCAAGTTAGTTACGAAACTGTCACATTTGTCAATTTTAAATAACGAATCTCTCCTTTTTTACTATTATACATAAACATAACAAATGGGGAAAAAATACATCCTTACATTTTTTATGGAAAAATCTTGACTTAATAGAGAAATATATGAGAGGTCAAACAGAAATCGTAGCTTAGTAGAGGGGTATTTTAGGGAACTAGATACTGGGTTTTATCCGCTGAGTTTTTACACTTAAGTCACATTAAATGACTCGGTCTGTGGTTCGGTGGACACGTTAAGCTGCCGGTCCCGTTGACATCACATCAGCAACAACGGACGTTCAGAGCCTCCAGCGCACACCGGGGCGGCGGGGCGGCGGGGCGGCGGGGCGGCGGGGCGGCGGGGCGGCGGGCGGCGGGCGGCGGGCGGCGGGCGGCGGGGCGGGCTCCTCGATATGTAACAAAAAGATCGGGGAAAGGATTATGACCTCAGCAGTGGAGTAATAAAAGCTTTTTACAGTTATCCGAGGGGAAAACGAACAGACGGTAGGGAGTAGATGGTCATCAGACAGTAGACAGTAGATGGCCATTCCGCCCATGCACACGCGCAACCCCAGAGGAGTCGTCAGTGCATTGCCGGCCTCTTGAGACGGAATAGGAAATCTGATGGAGATTAACAGCAAATCTCTAAAATAATCCAATGGGTGATCCTGTGAAATTTGTTAGTAATCGGATCATTGTTTATTTAGTTTTTTAATGATTTTGCGTCATATTTCACCCGCAAACTAATATTTTTCTTTGGATGTAGCAAAATACTGTACTTCTAGATGTCTGTTAAAACTTCGTCACATGATCGCTTCGCCTATCCATCCATAGTCATATGGTCACTTAGTGCTATCCGGGGGAAGTCGGAGCGGGTCGCTAGTTTTAAATATTTATTAATCAAACACTTGGTAAAAAAGACATATACAACCTCTGAATATTTAAGCTCATAAGTTTGTTTCTTTTTGTAATAGTTCTATTTTTGATTGTCCTCGCATTTACTTAGATTCAAAGTGATGACTTTATAATGAAATACAAGGAATTGAAATAATTACGTAATGCACTCGTTTTACCACAGAATCATAGACATTTTATTTTAAGAGAGTAATAACATAGAGTATAAAGATACAGACAGTGATCACAGAGGAGAATAGATAACTATGGAAAGGCGGGAAATTTAATTATTAGTTTTACACAAAGGAAGCTCATTTCATTTCCTTGCTGGTTTTTATTAAGGAGTAAACCGTGTTACTACCAAGTAGTAATTTTTTTATAATGTAAAGTCTTAAAATATTGAATAAGTAATGTAGAATTCGAAAAGTTAAATATCGTAGGCTTAACAAACGGACACATGTATAGACCCTAATCCGGAATACATCGGTTTCAAAACCTTACATTAGGCCCGCGGCCGTTCCCGCGGCGGCCTCCGGACGTCGCCTCGGCGATAACGAGGCGCGAGGACGAAACGATAACGGCGACACCTTTCGGCCGCCGCCGCGTTTCCTGCCGGCGGCGTCTTCTGATTGGGTTGCGATGAAGACCCGCTTTGTGGTACCAATGAAACGTCCTTATGCATAGCCTCGTATGACGATTTCTTTGTGTTCGTTTGAAGTTGCTTGTGCATTTTAATTGTTGACATTAACATGCATTCAATTTAAGAGCCGAAGTACATTCAATTAAGACACATTTCTTTAATGTCGACAGTGAAATAATTCACCAATGCAGAGTCTTTAATATTTTTTTTATTTGCTTTTTTTATCTGTGGCTACTTGTTGACTACATATTTTATAATCTATTTTATACTGACCTTTCGATCAGATAGAGACTTGAAATTTTAAATAATCATAGATCATAAAAAACTGCAGTATTGTCTCGGTTGCTTGTCTGTTGGTTTTTTTGTACGTTCGTAACAAAGTTTTGCAACAGGTTTGCGAAGGAAGAATTTTCTTTCATGTCAAATTTGTTGCTGTCTCTACGTCTTTTAGTTAACATAAATAGAACAAATTAGTTAGTTGATAAATAAAGTGAATTAATAAATCTATTACATACTTACTTATTAAGTATGCAATAGAGAAATACGAAATACAAATATTAAGAAACAAATAAGTATTTAAATAAAAAAAATAACTGTAATGTACTACGTTTCTAAAACGAACAAGAGTATAAAATATTTTTTCCTAGCTCTATACAGATTCTTAACCCCCGTACCAAATTTTCAGTAAATTTATGGATGTGAATTTTTAATAGCCATGAAAATACTTTTAAGGTTTGATACGAAGATCGTGAGGTGTTTGCAATAAATAATAGAAGTGCGTAGAGTGGCTGACGTTGAGGAAACTCATACTCATACAACAATTCATATTATTTGCTGTGCAATAATATTGTTAATTATTTAGTGAAATATTTATGCATCAACTGGACGATTACATACGCCCTTTTTTCTGTTACGAATTTACATGTACTAGCACAGCTATTAAAAAAATTTGACTATTATAATTTTTCAGGGCAGTCTGTCCTGACTTAGCAATTTAGGGCTTCCTGGAAAATAGATCTATATGGCACTACGAAAAATTATTTTATGCTTTTTATCATTTAACCAAAAGATAAAACTTTTATAAAATCGCGATACTTAAACGTATTTACCGTAAGAACAGCGCTATGCCATTGTAATAGGTATAGCACCAAAGGTAGATTTCCGAAATATGTGTGTTGCACGAACAATTTTATAGTCTTGTATAAATAGGATTGTGTCGTACGATTAATTTTTTACAGAAATATAGGCTCTTTAGCTTGAGATATTTATGTTATTAGAATGGCATTAATTTAAAATGAATGAAAAATTACGTGGTACACCTGGTATTAACAAAATTGCTTTCCCTGGATATTGTGTATTATTAAATAACAATTACAACGAAGGAACGGTAATAAAATTGTGTTTAATATATTTTTTAAGCTTTTATTTATAAAGTTATATAAATATTTTTATTTACTATTAATTATTATCATATAAATATTAAAATAATTATAAACTTAATCTGTACATGCAACACATTTACGAATATCAGCTGACACACACACTGCACGTCTACATAGTAGAAATATACTAAACAGAGATATAAGTTTGTAAACAAGCTACAAGATAGTAAATGCATCTAGAGTAGTCGCTCCTCAATGCAAAGTACACGTTTACCCTCTGTCTTTCTTTTTCGTGTCTTTGGCTTAAGAGTGTCGGTCGGACATTTTTTCCCATGCAGCTCCCATTCGCCAAATGCGCGAAAAAAAAATAGTTTTAAGAACGTTTATTTACATGTAGTTGTTATATAGAATATGAAAATACTCCAATTTATATACTCAATAACTTAATTTATAATGTAAAAAGAGATTCTTATTACTGTGCACTTGAACAGATTCAGCTGAAATAAAACTGAGTCATTATCACTGTATAAATTGTGAAACATATACTCTAATTGACCTAAAATCTGAAATAACATCAGTATTTTCCTCTTCCATTTGGCATTGATATTTGGCACAGAAAGATATTTGACAATAGCACATGAAGTAAACCTTCATATGCTAATGCATGCATGCTGATAAGGTTATTTGATTACGAAGAAGTATATATTCAGAGGCAGAAAAAAGAACTGTTCACATCGTAGAAAGCATTGTGATTGCTCAAAATAAATGCAATACAAAGTTATTAAACCCTCATTTCAAATTACAAAGAAAAATATATTTGTAATGTGCTAAAAACCATTCAAAACTCGAAAATTCGTTACTTATTTTTATTTTGTATAACTCGCCGATCAAAAATTGTTTGGAATCCGTAAAACATCAAAATCAATCACACAGTTGCTGAATTTTAAAGGAAACAACCAGGTAATTTTCTTAATTTTACATATTTCGTAGTAATCTTGTTTTAAACCTTATTTTCCATCAATTTCTGACTATTGGCCAGTTAACCGATGTGAGTTTTGAACATAGACAAATAAAACCATTGACTTTAAACCTCGTAGATCATGGTAAGTCGTCGGCACGCGACACTGTCGTAGTATTCGTGGTGAGCATAAGTTCCAAGCGGAGTGACGTTTTAACTGTTATGAAAACTTTTACACCCCTGTGGAAATTGTGACATGAGAAAATTTTCAAAAGTAAAGTTTCGGTGATATTTCATGTACAATATGACGAACATGTCAAGTGATGAATAGAGTATTCTCACTCACCTATGGAAGTCTAAATCTAAAATAGTTTCTATTTAGATATAGATACTATATAGAATTTTTAATAGGTATGAGAATATACTTACAATATTTAGTACGGAAAACGTGGAGCTTTAAAGCCTTTTAATCTGGAATAAAAAGACCATTGCAGGATAGTAGCGGGGCCACTGTTAATCATGATTTCATTAAAATAAATTTACTCTTTATATTAACTCTCTAAACATGTGACAATTACGGCGGTGTGCTTCAAACTCTCATATGCAATAGTAAACTGCTAACTGTTAAAGTTACAAACAAAATATCGGTGATCACAGAGATATTGGCATTTGTGACATTAATTTAATGTCACATATGTCAATATCTTTATGACTAACTTTTTCAACTGCCAATTGTAAAGTTAAAATAATGTATTTCCACGTGTTCAGCTTTTAACTTTAACAGTTAACTATTAATTATTTCGAATAAGAGATTGAAGCACACCACTGTTAGTGTCGTGTGCTAGTGTGCAGATGTTGCATGTGACATGAAATCCGTTGAAAATTGCCACAGTTTGGAAATTGAGAATACTAAATTAGTGATTTCGCTTGACGTTTATCATTTTGCATTAAATTTAAAATGTCAAATGAGCACACTAGTTCATTATTAATTATTAAGTTTATTCTATTAAATTTATATTGTATTATATATCTTTTTAAAAAATGTCTATGTATATGACATTTTCTACACATTCCGAGAATCGCCTCCCACGTCATGTATCCAACTTGTATGTTATTTACGTAAAACTGGTCGTAATTCTTTTTTAAAATTTATTTCTATTCAAGTCCTCAATCTTAATTTACAGTTAAATCTCTTAGTAACGCAAAGCTTGCAAATAAGGTATCCTTTTGATTTATTTTTCAGGAAAATGCATTTCTACGTTTTTCTTGTAATCTCAGCTGCTGTTCTGTTAAGTGTGCACTGTGTCGACCCGAACTACGTCTTGTCACAACTCCACCAAAAGGAATACGGAGGCAAATCCCAAGATCCGGTAAATAGACAAATTCTACCATCCAGATTCCTCCAAAACTATGACAGGGGTGTAGAATCTGATGAGTCGCCAAGAGACGGGAGCAACAAATTTATCGACCCGGATTTCATTGCGGGAGGAAACGAGGCGGGTCCGTTCGACGATGCACTAGAGTACAGCTCAGTCGTAAAAGACCGAGAGCCTGCTACAGGAGATTCTGATTCAGCTTGATTCTACTGCGCACTTCAATACTGTTATGATTATTGTCATAAGTGATTCCGTAGAAGATTAATATATTTATTATTCGGTATACGAATACGATTTTAGATAAAATGTTGTAAACACTTCCGTAACAACCGACCATTCGTGTGTTAGTTAAAAAGTTCCACGATAACGAAATGTAAACATGTTTACCGTTTGTGTTTTATTGTCAATCGGGTGATATAAATAATGATTGTCGATCATAAATGTTTTGAAACGGTGTTGGACTGAAGAATTTTATGCGTTTTGATTAATAAACAGGAATTGCATTCGTCTACGACTTTTTTTTTATTTAAAGATAAGTGGATTTAAATTAATAATTATTATTTTACTACCGCGACTGACATTTTTATCCTGCAGTTCTTAAATATTTATCTTAATGTATATTTTAATTTATTAATGTGTGTGATGTGTAAGGTTGGTATGGAGTTCTGTAGAAACTCGTACGACCCTAATTGGTGGGATATTAAAATGGAAAAAAAAATTAAACATTCAAAACCAAAAAAAATCTATGAAACGATCATTGAGTCAGTGACGCGAAAGCGGTGTGAAAAGCTAGTACGAAATGAAGGGCTGTGGTAACTACCCGCCCCCCCTAAAATTAAGCGTGAATTTGAATGTTATATACTTATATTTTTCATAGAATTTTCCTTAGTTAATTTTCCCCCGCGTCTACGCGGTAAATATTTATAACGAAGGTCGTACGGAATCGAGACTTCTCTGAAGATAGAATATCGTCAACTGTGTTAAATTTTGTGTCAATTGGCAGTAGGGTGCCAATGTTAGCAAGTTCATGGCACAATACATAAATAATGACAGATAGGCAGCGGTTCTAAACATGTTATACCTCGAGTGCTTCATTGATTTATTAATAAACTTCGATTGTAAGATTTGAAAATTTGAAAAGAGTATGATGAGGTGCGTTTGAAATTGTCATTGAAATATTTAAATCAACCAACCAACAAATTAATGAACAATTCCTAAATATATTCTAAACTTTTTTTTTGGATTTCATATTAAACCATATATGTTAAATAATGACCTCATTTTCACTAAACATTTGGTGTCGCTCGATGCATTTGTGCAGTGAGCAATATTAAGGACATCAACAGATGCTACGTAAGATAATAATAACTATTTAGGTCATCACAGATCACATATTTAATCTAAGATAACATTAATGTGGGTCAACGAGCCAACGGCTGTGACGCTGTAAAAACTATGTACCATCAGTATGAGTTAATATCCAAAAGCATAATTCGTACTATATATACATCATATATATTAATACGCTAAGGTTAAGATGTTTGCCTCCCTTTTCAGAAAAAAAACCTCACAATTACTCTACATAAATTTCATATTATTTCATATAAATACTTGCTCTACCGGCATTAACAACTAAAAAATATATTATTGCTTTTGTTTTTGTATATTAATTAATAAATAAAATTACATATGTACTGCCATCTGACTACTTTAATTTAGAAACAACGTCAATATTATGACGGTCGGTAAAAAGACACAATACAGCAATGCTGTCATCTGACAACTTTAATATTGAAACAACGTGAACATGATTAAGTGTCGGTAGATTTTTGTTCAAACATTTCTTCAATCTGTCATCTGACCTTCATAATGTAATACAACAAATATATAGTTATACGCTAAGGGAAAGATGCTTGCTCCCCTTTTTAGAAAAAACCTCATAATCACTCCACATAAATTTTATATCATTTCATGGATAATTTCTTGCTCTACCGGCGTCAACAACTATAAAATGTACTATTGCTTTTGTTTCTGTAAATTAATCAATTATTAAAATAATATATAATCTGCCATCTGATAACTTTAATTTTGAAATAACGTCAACGTGATTGATGGTTGGCAAATTTTTTGTTTAAATATTTTTTTAATCTGTCGTCTGAGCTTCATAATGTAATACAAGAAAAAGAAGAACGTTATAAACAGTGTGCAAAATTAGAAACGAATGAAATACTTGCTATAAACTATGATTCATTAAATTTAATTTATTGATTTCTTTACACAATACTTACAAAAACGATAAAATAAAATGTAAAGGCGACGAACACTGGAAAACAAGCAAAAAGACGTTGCAGTAAGTTAAATGTATAAGATGACTATATGTATATACATATACATATACATATATACATATATGTATGTATATATATATATACTTCAAATATTATTTATGAAGAAGTTTTGTAATAAAAAGGAAATAAAATCAATATTTACATTTACAGTAATTTTATAAACTGATAATTATTATACATTTGTGCGAATTCTTCGCACAAGATACGTCTAGTATATAAATAATATATAAAGATAGAGAGGTAAATTGAAATATTACTTCATGAAAATAATAGCTATTATAATTGTTCGACTGTATTTGCATATAAAGTGATATTGTATAAATCACATATTTTTCATAAACATGATTTATAGAATGGTAAAAGCCATATAAGATATATGCGATTTGTAAGAATAAATTTTGGTAAGAATATCAATTACCCTAGTCTACTTCAAGTTGCTCCGGCTTATATCATATTGCAGCTGGCTTGGCAGACCTCGATTTGCCCTTTGATTTATAGTTAACGCCCGCAGCTCAGCAAGCATATAAATAAAATTAATTCCTTCACCTTTTGTATCGGTCGATTCAAATCTGAATTCCGGTCCCGCCTTCGATTCTGATCCTGGTCCGTTCTCTAATCTGCTCATCGTCCGTTTTTGGTTTCCGTTCCGCTACCACTTATAGTTCTGATTTCAACAAAGCTGGGGGCAAATGTTAGTATAAAAATAAAATATAAGCCATATTAGTCATGAAACGTATACCTTTCTATGAGTTATAGAATTCTTAAAGTCGACTTAGTAATATAAATATACCGATAAAGTCGGAGGCAAACGCTAGTTTTTTTTTAACTTTTCCAGTCGAGCATATAACATATCACCAAAGTTTTGTCGTAATCCGATCAAAGATTTAGGCATGTATAGGAGACAAACATACAACGAAACATTTATTTTTAAATAGTTAAATAATATGTAATGTACACCAATAATGGTGAATTGTTCTCACCAGATAAATCATGTGTATTTCCATGTCGGGTATTTTAAAATTGAAATGTATAGAAACAGATGGTATAGATCTATATAAACTAAGTTTCAGAGGTAAAAGGTGGTTGACACATTAATGATAATAAAACAAACTCATTACATTATTTTTGACGAAATTTATCTAAACAAAAATAATATCATATCATGTCACAAAAAAGCGAAAATCGTAATTACATTCATCAATGCAGCAAATTATTCAAATTCCATACAAAAGAGGCAAGAAGATTAAAATGACAAAATCTTTAAGAAAATTAAAACTATCCAATGTCAGATAATTTGGTGCGCTATACACATTTTTTACCGAAAAGGAAGTTATACCATCACATATTGGTTGTCATTACAAATCAATGCATTGAATTTTATGTTAAAAGTTGAAAAGGTGAACAAAGATCGGAAAGTTGTGACATGTATACCAAACGGATGAACGAACAAATCGAAATTAAGCGTTTTTGGATAACAAAAAAAATTGAGTATGAAAAAGGATTAATCGAAGTTTTTTTTTGGGCCAAACAAGGCATTTCATAAATAGAATTTTATGTACTATAATTATTCTAATATTAAAAAGAATAATTTTTTATGATTTGTCATATAAAAGGTATAAGATTTAAAAACACAGTACTTAATAATAACAACATTGTCCACATTTGGTAAATGTCATAAGCAGCAGAGCAGTGCTGTAGCTTATGTTTTTCGTCGTTGCAGCCAGTCTGTGTATACAATATTTATCGTTATGTCCTGATTTATATCTGGGTTTTAGCTGGATTCACTGTCAATTTAGATTTAAAAAACGTGTAGGCTTGTGGTATTATGTGCTTTTATTTGCAACACAACATGGATACTTTGTAGTTTATAAAATACCAAACAGAATTGAACTTTTCTTAATGTTCAGCCAAAAATGGGTACGAACTAAAAACCGACATGACGTTAATATAGAATAAATTAACTTATGACATAATTCAAGCCCAAAGAAAATAATACTATTTGAAAATTTCGAGTTAAAAGAGGCAATTTTTATTCAATACCCAGTCTAATGGTCAGTCGACCTATTTTAATATGTAAAGTTTTTTTATCGTTCTCAAATGGCAAACGAGCGTGCAAGCCAAGAGAAAGTAGGTGATCACCGCTGCTCATGGACACTCGCAACCCTAGAAGAATCACCAGTGTATTGCCGGCCTCTTGGATAGGAACAGGATATCTGTTGGAGGGAAGAATGGGCCTATGGAGGAAAGTGAGCCACCGGAACTTTTATTCACTGGACGAAAAGAAACAGCGGAAGCTGTTACTTTACGTCTGTATTCTGTGAAAGTATTGTATCTCACCAGTCGGGCCGGCCTATTTTCGTGCGGTAGTCAAGTTGCTCACAACGTGGCTCCACCACGTTGACTAACCTTAAAAGTAAATAAAAAGTATCACCGCTGTGCCGGTTGAAACGGGGGGTGTTGGGTTATTTTCGTTACGGAATTTCTGGATTCGGTCTCCACGCTTAAGGCCCCCTATAGAAGCTATGCAATAGCTTAAAAGTACGGTGAACTACTACTCAATAGTCCATAGTTCAGAATTGGGTTCGAAGCAAAAGAATAGACTTCTCGAACTACTGTTTTATTAAGATTTCATAATATTTTTATTTTTGACGTGACAACGTCTTAAATTAGGTTGCGGCTGGGAGTCACTTATGAAAAGGTGTAACGCTCGGTAACGTAACGATGAGTCACCGAACGAGAGAGAGGCCCGAATGCCTTGCGTCTCTCCCACTCAACTATGATCGGTCTGCCGCGCGCAGCACTAGAGAATTAGTGCATAGCTTGCAAATGTATTGCAAGTTATTGTATGTATATTTGTATATAAATACGTATGTATGTGTAAAGGTAAAAATAAAATTTTGTTAATATGAAATTCAGTGCGAGATTCTTTGTATAAATTAATGTTTTAAATATAATTCTTTGTATAAATAAATGTTTTAAATTGTTACTATTATTTCATCCTTCTTCCTACTATACGAATGAATATTCACATTAAAATGATTTTACCATTCAAAGTCGTTGTCACGTAAAACTTTCGCCCGTATACCGACTTTACAGGCAACCAAATTTTTTTGGAAGATTTTTCGATGCGATTGGGTATTTCGTATCACATTTTAATTGAATCATGGTGTACGCCTAAAAATTATTGTATAAATTATCCGCTGATAGATCGTTTCATATGTCAAATAATATATTAAGTATGTAAAAAAGAATATAGTGCAACGACAGAACAGTTTATTGTCCGAAGAATACCTCGAGAAATATTGGGAACCGCTTCTTTATTGTGATTACGTTTGATGCGGTATGAAGGCATAACGAGAAGTGCAAATATAGTGTTAGGAATTTAGGGGTTCCCCATTCGCACAGACGCGTCTATTTAAAACTGGCAACATCTACGAGTGCCGACAGTGGCGGTTTGGATATCGGACACCATGTTACGTTGCAGAGTGAGTACTGATTGTAACACACACTCTAAATTAAATTAGCGGATCATATTTACTGGATCGCCGCGGAAGATCCATACTTTTCGATAAGAAACAAAAGGAACATAGAAGAATGCATCCCGGCGAAGAACTTAAAAAAAAATTGTATTTGTTTTTTTTTCCTTACAAAGAGTTCTTTCGCGGTGTAACTTAAAGTGTATTGATTTTTGGTACATAGTAACTTAATAGACGTAGTATGTTGACGGTTGACGCACAGTATCGTCCAAAATAGTGATACGAAAACAGTAAGATCATATTACACTATCCTGTCTCGTAATTATGTCAATCAAAATCCTTTATTTAATCAATGACTTCGTCTACGTTAGATATAAATGCTGGAGGCACTTGTAATATATTGTTTAATTGTGGGTACGATACCGTTTTAGCTATTCAAGCAATAATCAACTATTAGGCCTAGGTTACTCTAGGCATAGAATTCGAAAGTCAACTATAAAGTGATTCCATATAATACTCTTATCAATAGATGACATAGCAATTGATATTTCTTTCACCGGCTTAGCTTGTGAGGACACTTGACATATATGACCTAAGACATCCATGTCATTTTAGGTAATTTCTACGTAAAATCCAAATATAAAAATGGTTATATGATGATAATGATTAATTATTTATTTATTTAGACTAATATTTTGATGACTAATGTCTGCTTAATAAATAAATAAATAATATAAATCTTCAATATTTTAGGTAGCTGTATTCTTAGTAGCCTTCGCTGTTCTCCTGGCAGTGACGACGGCCCAGTTTGGCGGCGGCTACGGCGGAGGAAGCCAGGGCGGTTTCGGACAGGGCGGGTATGGCCAGGGCGGGTATGGTCAGGGCGGCTACGGCGGTAACGGCGGCTTCGGCGGCAGTAGCGGCGGCGGTTTCGGCCAAAGCGGCAACCGGCCCGGCGGCGGAGGCGGTTTCGGCCAAGGCGGCAACCGGCCCGGCGGCGGAGGCGGTTTCGGACAAGGCGGCTTCGGACAAGGCGGATGGGGAAGACGTTGAAAATATACGAGTACATTTTATTACCTGAACTATAATAATATTGTTATCTTAATATTGTTAAGTGTATTGTTTTTTTTGGGATATGCTAATTTAGATGATTTTATTTTTATATTTATAAATATTCAATTTTTATTCTTAATTTACGATTTGTTTGCTAGCGCTCGTTGGATCATCATCTGAGTGTTACTAAAAAGGTGACTTAGAGATTTTAAGAATATATTACTGAAGTGCAACATTAAATGTCTTCGTTTTTCATTTCTCGTGTCAGCACCACGATCACCAAACACCGAAGAAATAACTGATGCATGATTCGGTAGCCCGTGATCTTCTTGAACATGACTCAATGAAATCCTTGCCAGTTTATTAAGGTGTTCCTGAATCTTAGGTACTCTTTGTATATCTGTATGCAAAATTTCAGATGAACTAGATGAAGTCATCGGTTCAGTGTGTGACGATTTTGATGATGCTTTGTGATTATCAGAAATAGTGACCGAGTCATGTATTGCTTCATCATTTTTGACGGGTTCTAAAGAGAATTTCAATGGACCATCGTGTGCTAAATTTTTCTCATGATCAAAATCAACTGGAGGCGTAATTGAATGGCCATCTGTAACATCATTCACATTCTCTCTTGGTTCTCTATGTATTTTTTCAGAATTAAAACGCGATGCGAATAGTGGTGTTTCCCTTATGTCTCTGTCAACGATGCCTTCGGCTAATGTATCCCATATTCTTCTAGAAGACACTTGTTTAACGGTTGTGGACAAAGCAGACAGAATAACTATCACGATTGCCTGTTGAATTAGAAATTTCAAGTGCTCGAATTATAAGTGAATTTCAATAATTATTCTAACAAGATAATTTATAATATTTTTAATATGATATTTCTTGATGAATTTGTAAGCTAACTTGACATAATCACTGAAAGTGAAATCAAAATCGTTAAAAAACTATGATCTATAAGCTGTCAATAATTTTGTGCCATCTCTTATTCACAAAACGGAATTTAACGTTATTATATATAGCGCTAATAAACAATGACGTCACTAAGTATTATTACCTTCTTTGTCTAACTATCAATTTAAGAAAGTCATTACTATATATTTTTACAATTATCAAAAGATTTTTTCATTACACTCTTAACGAAACAAAAAAAAACATTAGATGCAGTAATTTAAAAAAAATAGTAAGCTACTCTATTTTGTCATGTATTTAATCAAACAATTATTTTATTTTGATAATATGAAAAATTAAGCAAAAACAAAATCATTTTTGTAATATTTTAAAATATTTGATTGCCAAGAAATGAGTGGCGTTGTTGTAAGTATTAACAAAAAAAAAAAATTCACAACATTGCAAAATCATCTACCGTACCTTAATGTGACGTGCCATATCGTCCTACAGTTCTGCACAAACAAGCCGAGATCGTACAAGAAAAATGGTTTTAAATGACCGTTTCTACGCTTTTGCGTGACAAAAGTGCATCACCTTATTGTCATTTAATTCAAAACCGCACGCTATTGAAGTCCTCGTGTCCTAGAACACGACGGCGTTGTGAAATAACAAACGTTGTATTTCTTATGCAGATGCAGTATCTGTTTCTTAAGACAAGCCCCTCATAAATATGGCGTATAAATATTTTTTTTCGTTTTCATAACAAATAAATATAACATGGCAATCTAATGACAAAAAAATATATAGCAATCTAAAGTACCGGACAACGCCACGCCATCATAGACAATTTGGTTAGCAAACGCGCGTCGACATTCAATGCGTAATGCTGAACTGTAAACGATGAATTTTAAGTATATTGTATCATGTGGCGTTTATATTTTTCTGCACAGAAATGGTATAGACGAAATAGTGATGTTCGCTTCGCGTTATTAAAAACCGTTGGCGACTTTCACCTGTGATTGCCGATGGCTTATTAACGGCCAGCATTTTGCATGCGAAACGGATTAGCTTAGAGTAATTTACGCTGTCGAAAAATATACACGTTTGATCACAATGAAATATACGAGAGAACTGAATCGTGATAAAAGTGAACAGAAAAATTTGGACAATCGAAAAGCGCTCGCTGTTAAGTTTTTTTCTATATTAATAAAACGCACAAATTATAGAATAGTATAATATGTAGTCAAATAGAGTGAAAATTTAATTGAAAAAGTAAAATAGAAAATTTACAATCCAAAATTACCGCTTAATTTACTTGCAGCGACACCTGAGATATCTGAATAAAAACAGAAAAAAAAAACCAAAGAAAAATATTTTTAAATACTAGATTAAGTTCACTCATACGGCTAAGGATATTCGGACACTCTTGACCAAAATTCTTCGTTTCTCTCGATACCTTACATCGGTTGATTTTAAATTTTTTATAAAAAATCGACAAACCTGTATGAGTTCATATTCAAAAGGCTACTACTATTCTTCATGAATCCGGTTATATTAAAAAATAAATGAAGTGAATTAATAATAGCCAAACGATCTAAATCGTTCTTAGGTGTATCCTTAAGACCAACTACGGCACAATTGACGGCCCAGACATATTTTTTAATGATATTTGTTGTTAATAAATATATAATAAATAAATAAATAATATACATTTTGAAGAATAACGATTCCTCTTTATAATGGTGTACATTTGGTGTACACACCAAATAAGTGCATTATATTATTGGTGAGAATAATATAATGCACTGTAATACACAGCCGCGTTCGAAGTTCAATATTGTTAATAATGACGTGCCATATCAAAGGGTATTTATGAAACGTATTTAACATTGATAATAATTTTTGTCGATTTAATAACCGCCTATGGTTTTTGGTTGGTGGGCCAGATTCTTCTTAATTTATAAATGAGAGTGAGAGAGAGAAAAAGGCGAAAACGTAAAGGATATTTCATTTAATCTGACAACCGCCGAATCCTTGAACCTTTGTATGGTTTCTTCTGTTTTATACATATTAGGACATTTTATATCAGCAATTAAATTACGTGCTTTCGTTCGTATAACTCGTATTTAAGAGGGAAGCATGATTGTCACAACACTAAGTTTTGAACAAGCGCACGTAGCCATATATTTACAGAAACCGTTTTCAAATAATTCCCCAATCGATTTATAAAACGGAGAGATAAATTGTATTCATTAAAACGCTCCATATTTTACCATAAACAAAAACAGATTCGTGCACTACAAGCAGGTGGATACGATAAGACGTTCATACGTCTGTATTATATTTTAACAACAATAAAATAGTCATTAAATTCACGGCAGACACCACAATTCCACCACAAGCAAACAAAATAAGATTAACAACTCGAATCAAGATTAACGTTTCACACAATAAGGTAAGTTACGTGATACTGTCCCTAAAATTCCGTTTAATCACAATAACTAAAAAAATATTTAACTTTTAAACTTATTTTCTTTTTTAATCTCATTAATAATAGATTGGGAAGAACTGTATTGAAAATCACAGCTTGATATAGTACCGATTAGCTGTAATTGAATTTTTTAACTCGCAGTTATTTATGTTTTGATCCGCCATTTCACTAAAAAATCTAAAATGGAGGTTGAGATTGAGCGTAAAGTTGTTTATTTTGCATTATGATATCTAGTAAATACGAAATTACTTATTCTCTTTTCGATTCAAGTTTACTATAAAACTATTTGAAAATCAAAAATAAAAAAAGAGGATTTTTGGTGAAAAGCTTATATGTTATCATAAACCTCTAATTTAAATAATAACATACGTGTGGCACGAGCGCTTAAGGCATGCACATTTGGTTGTACCAAATATTTATATTCTATTCACTCTTTGCAAAGAGGAATACGTTACATAAACTATGACGTTAAAGAAGCGGCCACATAGCGTCATCTCGTCAGAGAAATCATCTTAAATATGTCCTATTGTGTGTTGAATTAAATCTTCACCCTCGTTTGTTTTTGTATCGTCGCTTGTATAGAGGATATTTACGACACCGAATCATCAAAGAAACAAACATGTTTTTCCTGTTTGATGCTTGTCTTTGTTAACCCTGAACCGATGTCGAACGGAAGCATTATTTCTTTCTCTTTACTTAAACCCGAAAAACGACTATCTATCTCGTGCATTCAGCGAGGTGCGCCACCTGCAAATTACAAGAAGACATGCCTATCATTTTTAATTTTAGTTCTATGAATCAACTGCTGAGCGTACACTAGAGCTTGATACTAAACCCCAAAAACTCATTACTCAATCCGTCCGTGGTCAAGATCGAACTTGTTCTTCCCGGCTCTAAGGCAACAGCCTCAACCACTCAGCTAGCGCCGCTCGTCGTCCGTTTTTAATAAGGAACTCTGATGGTCTGCAAAGCAGGAACCGGTCTCTTTGGAAAGCGAGTCCGGCCGAGGCGCGGCCGTGACCGGAACTCGCACCGGTTTGGGCGGAATGCTAATCATCCTGTAATCACGAGTCTCCAAGTATTGTCGTGATAATCATACGGTCGTTGTACAACTATCAATGAGAATATTATACTAATTTCAGATATTTATTTTGAAAGAGGTTAATACATGAGAGGTTAATACACGAGAAGATTTTAAAAGATAAGAAATCTCCCCATGTTAGTCGGAGGATTTCCCATATTTTTAATAACATATGCGAAAAAGTGGTGGGGTGGCCGCCTGCCCTTGTGTCTGTTTTTGTATCCATTACTTTTAAAATTATATCTTACGGCAGAGCGTTAGTTAAGTCGTGAAAAATAAATGCATTGAAATAGAAAATTATTGTTCGATTAATCGTATGTGTCATTGAACGACACCGGTTTGCTTTCATTAGGTATTGAAAAACAATCCCTATGCTAGTGTAACGCAAGACCTTAAGTACATAGTTACGATAGTTAATAATACACGGACAGAAAAGCGTTAGAAAGTGTTGCAAGCAATGCTTTGTTACAAATTTAATGTATACTGGGGCTCTTTCGGGATAGACAGAGACGACAGATTCGATGAATATTTTTAGCCTTTTAGTGCCGTACCTACCTTCTCATAAATGCATATAGTTTTTTTTTTAAATATAATTTATTTTTTTGCTTTCTACTCTTATATTTAAAGAGACAGTATAGGTACAATCTAAATTCATGTAGGTTTCATGGTAAGCCGACTTTTCAATAGTCGTCCCTAAAGAGGTGAGGCAGTATTGCGCCCAACGCACTGAGGTGACGCTAACGACGTGACATTTTTAACCAACCCCGTATAATTTGCGCTCTTAACACGTTTCACACCTCGTCTTTGGTTCCCACCAAAGCATAGGATTTTTAATTTTAGGTTGTTCTGTTACGAAATTCTAATGCCTAACTTTCTGTACTATTATCAGACCTTGCAAATTGCTTATGGGAAAAATACATCTCATGACAAATCCAAAACGCGGCTAGTGCGCCTAATTCTGTTCCTATCTTGGCTCTATCATCAACGGTATCATATTATTGCATTGTTGTAAGAACCGCACATGACTGCTAAGTTTCATGACGATTAAACAGTTTAAGGTATGTAAAGTTCACCATTCAATGTATGTAATTATCACCAATATCGTTACAACTATCAGGATCGAATTCTTAACGTGCTTCTCGAGGCACAAAGTACTTTAATAAGTTAAGAACTCATCGGTCGATCGGCCAGACGTGAATAGCATTTAGCCCGGTATCACATAGTTCGCAGGATGAACAGTTTTGTATAACTTATCGAGATCTCCTGTCTTTTACGGTAGGATTATAATTATAAAATTGTTTAAATTGTTCATTTGTCAAACAGACAAATCAAGAAGACAACGGATCAACACTGTATTACTATAACAAACGCCCGCTATGAGAACGAAAACAGATTTAGAGTGACTTGTATCAGCGCGGAGACGTTGGGCATGCGCCCCGATTTGTCGGTTTGTATGCACGTCGATGACGTCACACTGCAGCGAGAGCGACGTGCACTTATTGTGTTAGTTTTATAACGCCACTGCTGACATATTTTCTTTTAATATTACTCCCGCTATCATTTTATTTTAAATTGAGAGCCAGCGCGGGTGGGGTGCCGCTGACGACCGTTGTGCTACCACTGCGACGGCGACGTCCGGCCACCTGCAACTTATCGAGTCCGTGGCACTAAGCGAATGATTTGACTTGGCCTAATTGGTCAATTGGTCAATTCGTGCGTGATCAGGATCGAAACCGATACCTTTGACTCCAAGGCAAAGCTGTTAGCGACCGAGCCACCGCCGCTCGGAGCCGCCGCGACGTATAACCACATCGATCATTACTGTTAGCAGATGTCACTAGTCACTAACTATCGATTCGAGCGCAATCGCAGACGGGATCTAGTGTCGTGGACGTGAGCCGGTGCAATCGGTGACCGCATGGATTTGGTGGGAAACCCCTTCCCTTAGTGATGACCACCACGCGAAAGCTAAACAGTCGCTCGCGCAGACACACGCCACCGGACGGGAGTGCGCGAGTGGGCTTTCTAGTGCGATGCGATACAAATGTCATATTACATGTCTATTATTTCAATTTGAAACCGAGGAAACGATTACAGGTACGTTGTGCGCTATGAATATAGCTCTATTTATTTATTTATTAAATAGAACGGATTGTGTTACTCCATTCCATTAAATCTGTATAAATAATGGATAGGTAAATATATGTGTGTGTCAAAAGCTGTTTTCAAGTTACTAATTTCAAGAACTGAATACTCAAAATATTAAGGTAATTTTTCATTTAAGGCCATCATTAAATAACTAGTATAAAAAAAATTGTATAAAATATAATCTTTTGGCTTTTCTTTACTTTCATGCATTACTTATTTGGTGTTAAATTTATAAAGGATTATTTATTATTCAAAATTGTTAAAAGTTTCATTTATATGCATTCTTGAATTCCATTTTCATTCTTTTCGCTTCTTGTTTACGAAATATAGTGAGAGTTGCAAAATTTTCATACGGATCGTGTCGACATACGTGATCTCTCTATTCCAATATGATGCATGTAACACTAAACGAGTAACTCTTTGTATTGAACCCGGAAACGTTTAGGGTACCTTTGAGAGAATTGAAAAATCTTGAAATATTCATAATTTATCGGAATTTAATCCAGGATCGCAAACGAGACCGAGAACGAGATCGAGACGAAATCGATCTAAGCGGTATCGGGATCGGAACGGACACCGCGTCATCGGTCGATATAGAATATGTAGAAATTCATTCTATGTTAAATAAGGAAGAGCCGCGGGCAAAAGCTATCTATAATAAAAAAATTGAGAAAGGCTTGATGTTTTGCTAATCTCTAAAAACTCTTATAGTTTACCACTAAAATTTAATATGAAGACAGCCACAAGTGAACGAGTGCTATACATGTTAGGATTCCGTGAGAAGTACTAAAAATCTTGTAGTTTAATCGAATTAAATGCAATTTAGTACAGAAATGGCTGGAAGTCGGTGAAATATTCAGACTGTATAATTTTAGGATCCGTGAGCGTAATTAACAACTCTTGTAGATGAACTGTTACAATGAAATTGGCACTAGTTTTTTCTTATTTACGTTTGAGTTCTTAAAGAACCTTGTGGTTCTGTAGTCATGTTCGGTGAAATTGATAAACATCCTCATAATTTAAGAAGTTCAATAAAAATTAGTACGAAGATAACTTAAGCCAAGAAAATTGATATAGGCTACACTTTCTAAGGTTACATGGTTAAATATTTAAAGAAAATTATTAAAAATCATTGTAATTTAATCAAATTTGGTTGTAATTTTTGGTTTATTCTTATTAATTTAGTTGGTAATTCAGGACTTTGAAGGAATTATTAACAACTATTTCAGTTCACTTTATTTAAGAAGGAATCAAGACTAGAACAAAGCAGAGCTCAAAAAAAAATCAAGGATACCTAAAGATTTTTACAAATTCTAAAATCAATCAAAATTTTAATTTATTATTTATATATGTTTTGCTTGGTACGGTAAAATTATGTACATAATTCACTTTAATATATAACTGTATTGTCAATATTAAGATAATACGAGAGATTATCCAGCCAACGTGTGGGTGTACATAAAGTTAAATTACGTGATCACGAACTTCTTACACTTTATTTGGTAATTATTTTCACGGTGTTGAGATTTTGCTCAAAGTGCGCGAGTGTTTCGTGGCGGGACATACGAAATATGAATTCAAAAATTATAACATATAAATTATAGTATAATACATAGGTGTCTTAAAGACACCAAAATGCAATATTTCTTAAAAAAATTTAAGAGCAAAATAGATATTTCGGTACACAATGGAAACAAAATATTTAAAATCCTCTTTCTTCAAACTCAGTCTTTTCTTTCATTTTCGCTAAACATTCTGAAAGGAATTTGAAGTGTACTGTTAATAATAAACTATTAAAGTTTGGGATCAACATATTATAATGCTTAATTTTACATCTTTCTCTTCTTTTATAGTTGACAAATCGAATTCTTTTTATTATTTTTGTTGTTATTTAAAATAAAATTACGTTCCCATTTTTGTTACAAGCAAAAAAGTTTTATTAAAAAAAAAATAGAAAAATACGTATCAAGAAGGCCTCCGCCATCTTAAAATATACGTACACTTAAAAACATTTTTGACACGCATCGTCAATTTCTATGTTGACGACTTTATTTCTCATAACTTTCCCTGCAATTTACCTGTTTGAAATTCATTAAAAAAGTTGGCTTCAATAGTTATCAAAGCTTAGCGCATTTTAACATTTCACATTTGAAATATCAAAGTGCGCTAAACGTCTCACATTCTAAAACACTTTCGGTTGAAAAACATAGATTTCCCCGGTTTATCCGTTAATATTTGTATTGCTCATTAGGTTCATACGAAAGAAGTGTCAGTGTGCATAAATTGTTAACGTCGCACAGACACGGCGCAGTGTACGTCGTTTGTGTCCAAAAAGGCGTACGATATCGTCACAAAACTATTAATATCTATTGCATATGAAACGTATCAAATTTGGTATTGCCATTTCGATAGCTCACTTTATTCTGTAAATGATTTTATCGAGCCTATTTAATAAACTCAAGGGAATATAGGAAAAAATATGTTATCAAAATTCTCGAATATGACGTCAAATTTCACGTATCTATTTTGAAGGCCTTGTAATTTAATACGGTTTCTCATTATGGCGTTTTAATGATCATTGGCTGTCAAAACTATGACGTTCGAAAACAACAACAATACGAAAATGTAATTCCTTTTCGTGATGACTCATATTCAGATAAACATCTCCGAAATGCGTGTGCTTTTAGTTACAGAATCATGACCGCCTATCGTTGGATCGCCGCCGCATTGGTGGTTATCATTCTAGAATTTAGCGCCGTTCGCTGTTTCAATGCCGAAGGATCTGGAAGAATTTTACACGTGCTATTCGATAGAAACGCCCAGAATGAGTACGAAAACCGAGGCAGAGGCTTGAACGACGTTTTGTTCGGCGAGCTGATCCAAGACATCTTCGGCGACGGAGTCAGCGGCCAGATCGTGGACTACGTGTACCGGTTTCTGACCGAGGAGTCGGACGCGGCCGGCGGGGCGTGGATGTGGTGATTGCAAAACGGAAATCGTCGTTTAACTAAGTCATTAATGTTTATTAATATATCTTTTGTAGTCATTAAGTGAAGTAAAAACTGTTTGAAGGTAGTTATAAATTTTACCTGAAACTTGTGCTTTAATTTTAAATATGTTATCAGTATTTTTGTTTTAATATTTTAAAATAAATGAAATAGTAGCAAAACCTCATGAGTATCATAAAGAATTTATGATGCGTATCTATTTTTGCTAAATTACTCACAGTGATTCTAAAGCTAGTAAAAAAATTCGAGTAAGTTATGTTTTTGCGCCGTTACCATGATTACATACAGGATCCATAGATCCTGTATTTATAGATCCTGTATGTAATGTCCTGTATGTAATTCCTGTATGTGATGTTCCGACATCAAAGGAAATTTATTCAATAAGTGTTTTTTTTGTATATTAAACAGAATAATAAAAGAATAAAATGTCATAGAAATATCAATTGTAATAAAAATGGTGTTTTTCTTCATATGCATCTGCTCATATTGTTATATTATTGCAACATGCATATAATACAGGCAATTTAAGTTCAAACAATTGTTTGACCTCAACAAATAAAGAGCAGACCACAATTCAAATTTTTCGCCTTGCAAGGCGTACAAAATAAACATTTAAGCTTCAAAAATATATTATTTTAAATCAAAGTGAATTTCCAAAAAAACATATTAGCTTACTAATTATTTAATTTTTGTGAAATACATACTGCATAAATGTCAAATTTAATAAAATCATACTAAAGTGAAGGCCGCTAAACCATTCACAACCCAACAGTGTTCACCCTTCACTACTGTTCATTAAAATAAAACTAAGACACGGCAGACAGACCATCAACTCGTTGCTACATTAAGACCGGAAACTCGTTTATTTTTAATGCCGCTAATATTACTCATAGCCGGCGTGAATTTTTATTAACTTTCTACAATTCAACGTCATTACCACGGGCAAGTGCGAGATTGCAAGAATACCTATGGGTCCGTATTATTTAGAATTTATTATTTAAAACGACAATTTTAAATACACTAATACCGATTCTTCGTCGAATTTGTATCTATGTTAATCCAGTTTCATAGTTGAATAAAGTAAAGTTTTTATTGTTTATTACGTTCTACACTTAATACTTATTTTCGGTTTAAATGATGGCAAACTTAATGGGTGGGTACCCGTTAAGTTTGCCAGAGGGTTCTGGCCATTCTTTCACTACCACTTTGGTTTACTCGGAGAACCGGCAAGGACCTGACTGATACTGCTTTTTGATTATTACTAACATTAATTCCAGTTTTAATATACACGTTCCGTTTTAATAATTAAACAATCTTGCTGGCGATCCGATGCCGCAGTTAGAATCGTTTAGTAGCCAACGAAATTTTGAACATATTCATATTCAAGATATGTTTTTTGGTTAAGTTACTCTTATTTTGACGCTTTAAGGGACATTTACCAATGAACTACACCACGTAGTTGGTTGGTAAATGTCTCGCAAGTTGTGCAGAAAACTCTAGCAACAAAGTAAAAGTAAGGACATTTACCACGTATGTTTTCGTATCAGCACGAATAAAATATATTTATATGTAAATTGAATTATAATCGGTGGTGATGATATTTATTGATAATTTATTGTGAATATTAGTGATGAAAGTGGTTTTTGATATTATAAACTTTTTAAGGACGTCTATAGATTTGAGGTTAATTAACGGTATGCCTTATTTTTATTTGTTTACATTAAATAAATTATTATTGTTACATTATTATTTAATAAATAGCTTATTCTAATTATTTTTAGTATATTAAATTCTATATAAAGATATATAGAAAATTAATTTACTTTATACACACTTGATTTTACAAATGTAGAGTATCAGTGCGTGGGATGAAATTTATGAAGTTATTTTTGTTTTGTCGCTCCAAAGAAGTATAATTTATTTTATATGTTATTAAATAACGAATTTAATGTAATATATACATATAATAAAACTGTTATTTTTTTCATGTTGACACTGACAATATTTGCTAAATATATTTGTACATTCACAATATTTGCCAAAATTTGATAGCTGTTAATGTAACAGTATACAAAAATACTATTTTTACCTGACTACGGCAAAGCAGAAGGAGGATTATGATTTATACTGGTATGTATGTATGTGGATATGCATGTATGTATGTTCATATGTTCCCTCATAACTTCTAATCAACTTATCGCCATCGGACGAATGAGGTTTCGATAGAAGCGTTTTGATTGTCCGCTGTTTATAGAGTATATGCCGTCAGATTAAATTAAATGTGGCCAGAATAAAGTCATGAATTAAGAAAAATATAATTCCGTGTTGGATATCGAATAAAGGGTCTTTTAGCAGATTTCAAATATATATATTATATTATTAGCTGTTGCTTGCGGCTTTGCTTGTATGCACTCGATAATTTGGAGTAATTTCTAAAATCATCCCTTATTTTTGTTTGAAACCTACCCTGATTACATATATAACAAATACATATTTCATTATGGCCTATAATAGACATGTTAAGATTATATTTACATGTGTAATAATAATGACATAATCTGAGAATGTCTCCACTCCATGACTCTCGAAATATAAACCTATGTGTAAGTTTGGTATATTACTTATGTGCACATGTAATGTAATAATAAAACATAATGTAATGTAACAATAAAACATAAGCAAAATAAAGTGTGGTACTTACAAATATTTTACCAGGATTTTATAACCCTAAAATAATTTAAATAGTAATTAAGTTCCAAAACCAAAAGCCGACTTTTAAAAAATCACGATCTATAAACTATGAACAAAAAATTCTCATTTGAAGTTAATACGTATAAACTATTCAACATTTATTGTCTATTAAATAAACAATTTAGACGTAATATAATTTAACTTGGCTGTGATAGCTGTCAAAGGAAAAACTAACCATACGTGGGGCGCACTATAACTTTCTGGAACTGGCCACTCACATAAAGGATATTCAAAAAGGAATTACTATATTTGAAAATGGGACTTTTTGGCTGTAGAATAGTCTGTCTCATCTAACTGTCAGTTGCTTTTACATTGTGGCTCTTTTTCAAAATTGTGTTTCTGCATCACTACGGACTTACCTAAGCCGTGAAAATTTTCGTAGTATATTTTTTGACGATTTTGGACAGGTGTAATTGGACAGCTCAGCAGAGCGTTACATTTTGTGTTTGTCTCACATTTTGCGACACCGTTGCGCAGTGCCAAAGAAAAATATGGGAAGGAACATTATTTATCGTCTGACATTTCAATCGAAATATCATAATATAAGGTTAATTTTGAAATACAAAGAAAACAAGTAACGACCTTTTTGTTATTGGAAGACAATAAATGTTATTTTTCTACAGTTTACACGTACTGTTCTAAAACAAGACATTAGTGGAGTGGAGTTTAACATTATTTTAAATTTTTATTATCGTTTATCGGTTCAATATACGAAAACAATAAAAGTATATTTTTGTTCATAATAAAGCTTAGTATAGTAATCATCTAAAATTAAAATTAATATGTATTTTTTATTTCATAATGTTGGTGAAAATATACATGAAAGAATTTGATAATTTCTAAAGTGTAAAGAGTATAGTAATATAAAACTTTCTTATTATTGAAATAAAAAGACGATTAATTAAACATTAATATATTTTTGATGAACATAATAGTTATATACAATTTGCTAAAAAACAAATTCAAGTATTATAAGCATATTTTTTCTGGAATAGGTTTAATTTATTGTATGATTTCCCTTTAGAGGTCATTTTTATATTTGTATAGATATAACAAAATATTAAATAAAAAAGGCGACTCCATTAGTATAAGAACAGTCTCTATTGTTAAGCGACCAAATAATATAACAACGCAAGAAATACGAGACCGGTGTCGTGTAGGTCTATTTCTTTTAAATCGATTTATATGTCGACTTCTGATGCTACTTTAATTGAAGAAATACAAAATATTCATAGAATAATCATTGCAATGATTATAATTGAGCACTTTTTATAAGCAACCTCAATTTCGTTTAGGGAAAATATCAAATACCATTCTTTTTCATACTTTTTGCCTGCTATTTTTGCATTTTTTAACAGAACACTTCGACGTCGTAACGGAAGGTGCGACGAAACTATACTCTTAATGCACTGAGTGCAAAACTATCTGTTTTAGCACTCATTTACTGCGGCGGTTTTTGAGCGTGACTGCGCATTTTCTTTTTTTTATAAATCAATGGAAACAATAAATTAAT
This sequence comes from Eumeta japonica, assembly GCA_005406025.1. Taxonomy (NCBI): domain Eukaryota; kingdom Metazoa; phylum Arthropoda; class Insecta; order Lepidoptera; family Psychidae; genus Eumeta; species Eumeta japonica. Next base: position 378,477 of record BGZK01000028.1, read on the forward strand.
TATTGACCATTCATAATATTTTTTTCTCATTCATTTCAAAAATTTTCAGTGCACTCTACTTATATATATATATATATATACTTTTGTTACAGATCTGTCGAGTATTTTATTTAATTTCATTTATTTCGCAAAATCGAATATGTAATTATGAACAATTTTCGCAATAGATTTTAGTGGTGTACGTGCTAATGAATTTCCTCAAAAATACTATGTTTGTTTTTGGAAAATTCATAAAATATAGACCTTATTATATTTGAAACAATTACAAAATTTTATTACTATAGATAAAAGACCACTCTATAAATGTTTGTAATACTCTTATACAAATTTAGCAGTATTTGTGACAAAAATTTTTACCTAATTTATCATCATAGGATTCATTGGTTTCTTTTAGGGTCTATCGAACCGATTTAGTCTTGATAAGTATGAGTATTTTATATTTAGTAAAAGGATTAGGAAAAATCTACGGACGGCAAAAACTTTGAAGTCAGATCATAAATAAAAACATACTTAATTTCAAAATACATATTCATTTGTTATTTTAATTAGATTTCTATTTTTTGTTCCCAATATTTGTTATTGTGTTCCCAATAGGGCATCTCGCAGGCTCTATCTTCAATTCAAATCAGTGGAATACCCTTAGAGATAAATCACTCATCCTTCCGCCAGTGATCGGATTAAGAGAAAGGTTTAAATAAAACAGGATGCGACTAGGTGACCCGCCTGAAGTGATTTGATGTGCGACATTTTTCGACACCGTTTTTCGTTTAATTTTTGACATAGGGTCACGTACACTCTGGCGCGTTATATTCCAGCTGTTATTACAGTTGGATCTAATATGCGTTTGAAAGGAACTTCAATCAGGAATTGATTTTGAAGTTTTCCTTCTCCTAGGCAGGTTCAAGATCAATACTGCTGACGTTAATGGTACCATAAATAATTTTTGATCCCGAGCTTTGGTATGTTCGCTTCAAAGTGAGATACCATTGTCTGCTAATTCAATAGAATAAAAAATCTATTGATGCCAAAATCATCGAAATAACGCCCTTTTTCGGTACTAGAGCGGAACAAATTAACAAACGCATGTACTTACATACATATTGTTTATTATTATATAATTACGTACATGTTATTTATGCATAAGATTATACTTACGATTTTGATTAGAACAACACTAACCCGACAACCTAACCTGGCAAACGTTATCCTGCCAGTCTATACCATGTATATATAAATGAATCGAATGAAATTAACAGATTAAAATATAAATAATGTTTATGATAATGAAGTTCATTTGACATATTTTTAGATATATTTACAGTGATCGTACGTTATCAGTTTCCGCCATCACGCTCACTTTCAACACACAAATAAAACGAAAGCTCATAAACTTTCTTTACAAAAAAATGCACCTACAAGCCAGTTTTTTTGATGATCTGTTAAACGGTATAAAAGTTGAAATGCTGTTGCGCCATCTGGCGGGCAATTGCAACAAAGAGGATATCACAAAAACATTATGTATGGAAAAATATATATACATATAAATTTCCTTGGTCAAACAATGTTGAAGTTTAGCGACCGCATATATATTATAGGGTATATACAAACATTATTTTTATATATTTAAATTAAAAGTTCTTGATTTATGACATAAAAGGTTTTTAATTTGATGTTTTTGGTTGGGATAGTTTAGACTCGGAATTGATGTTTCAGTCGATCAAGATTTCTCTTGTATATATATATATATATATATATATATATATATATATATATATATATATATATATATATATATATATGTATGTATGTATATTGTCAATTTATTTTCGACTTCAGAAGTACAAACTATATTAGTGAGGATCAACATATAGTTTTTTCTACGCCGTCGTAGCAGCGATAAGCAATTTTTGCATATTTTTCGAGAATATAACCGTTGTGTAAAAAACCAAAAAAAAAGAAGCGACATTGGCAAACAATGGAATCCAGAAATTGATAAGGTTTGCTTTACAAGTCCTGTATTATTTAAGGGAATATTAAAAAAGCAGTAATTCAATACCAACTTTACACATTTATAAAAAACATTTGGAGCAAGATCGTGAGGCAGTTATAAGTGACAACAACGACATAACGTATTCGTGACTTTAGGTGTAGCCGCGGTTCTACTAATAATCCATTAATACACATTATAAAAAAAAATCTTTCTATCTGCTTGTCCGTATATGCGCCTATGCGTCTAGAACTATTGGGTCGGAGAAAAAGCTTTATCGTATTTTATATACAAACTAGCTGGCCCGGCAGACGTTGTCCTGCCCTTTGCTGTGGGCGGCTTGCTCATATAGTTCCGCAGCTTCGTCAGCATGGATATGAATGAATTCTTTCATCTTTTGTATCTATCGATGTCTATCTCAAGCCCGGTCTCGCTTTCGATTCCGATCCCAGTTACACTTGGGATTCTCATTCAGATCTCATACCTACTCGTTTTCAACCCCAGTCCCGTTCTCAATTTTAATTCCGCTTTTAATACTGATTCTGTTCACATTCTCGGTTCCGTTCCCGTCCCGCTTTCGATTCTGCTTCGGCTACCAATGACAGTTCCGATTTGGAGAAAGCCCGGGGCAAATAATTCCTTTATCTTTTGTATTTCGATCGCCATTAGGCTTTCGATTCTGATGCCGATCCGCACTCGATTTTGACACTGGTCTTACTTTAAATTTCAGACCCGGTCCTGGGTCTGGATTCTGTTCCCCGTCCCGTTTTCAATTATGATGCCGCTACCAGTATAAGTAGTACAGTATAATAATGCTTTTGAATTTAATGTGGTGCAAATCAGTAAGCGATATTTTTGTCAATCCGTCTTATGCCAATTGAGAGGCGAGAATCTAGGGAAATTAATAGTTGTATTTGTGTTCATTTTGGATGAAAAATCTGAAAAAAAATATTTAAAAAAATCCCTGAAAAATGATTTAAAAAAAGGGTCTTGACATTTACGCCACTTATCCGAATTTAAACTATCCTATCTATCAAGATGAACCATATTACATATTAATGCTAAGTTTCATGAAAATCATTTGAGTTATTTTAGAATACATCGCGGATAAACATCATCACACTGGAAATCTTTATATATAAAGACTTATCATTATTTTTCATCACTTTTTCTTTATAAATAATTATATATACATGAAATTATGACATCACACATGCTGTACACATGCTCCACTTAACTTACACTCCATGTCACCGTTCGCGAGGATTTAAAACAAATTCACTACATCGTAGGACTTATTGTCGATATAACGATTTATGGGAATTAAATTTGGGAGCGAAACCATCAAAGACATGAACAAAATAAGGCTCATGACCGAAAAACAGATCGTTCGAAATTAAACGCGAATTAAATTTGCTCTATATACACGCGGGTGGTGCCTTGTGAGAAAATTAGTTTATAATACATACTTTTATAAAACGATGGAAGGAATTCATCGAACGCGTTCTACGCAACTAGTTGTTATCTAAAATACAATCAACATTAATTATTGGTATGTAACACAGTAAATTTCAATTTATAAGTAAAATAACAATTAATAAATCATTTATAATAAAAGAAATATATAAGTTTAACAAGAACATTTTCGTAGGCTTCCATCTGGTTCTTTCTTGAAACGATTGAAACTTAATTGTACGTCATGTTATTGTGTTGATAATTCTATAAGTAATGCCTCCTGTACTGTGCAATAAACTAGAAATGAGTTTTGTTGCTATTTTTGATTTGTTAATTATTTATAATGTTCAAAAGTATAAATCTCGCAACGCTTAAATAATACAAGTTGCCATCGTATTTTGCATACGCATTTTCTACGTTATCATAGTATTGCTTTTAAGTTTCTTGATTTAAATTGATTGTACATTTTTATGAACAATATAAGTAATGAATTACTAAGTACGTTTTTGACAAAGTTATATTTCTAAAATCCTTTTTAAAACAAGCTTTTATAAAGTTATCAACAACATCCCTGTTCTTATCGTCTTATTACTGATATTATAAATTCAGAAGTGTGTTTATTGATACTTTTAACTAAAACCAGAATAAGGGATCTATTTTTTTTTTATGTGTAGAGATGGCTTATTTGGCGAAAAGTGGCATGGGTTACTTTTTGTCCTGGTTAAAAGACAGTGCTTGAAGGATAGTAAATATAGCTATTACTGTAATTGGCTAACTTGTCTGAATAAAATTTAATTTATGGATTGCCTTCATCTTACATTGACCGGTAGGATGATATTTGTCTTGTGAAAATGCACCCATACACTTAAAAAATAGACTCAAGTACCTCTTTTGTTAAAAAAAACTGTCACTGTAGAAGTTGTTTCAATCAATGGATGATAATATAAACTAAACAATGTCGTGTAATATTTAATATTACATAAGATTTTATGTTATAGAGAAGTTTGTTAAAGAGAGTATACGCTGCAATAGAACGACATATTTATTGTACGTAAATAGGTAATAAATAAATTGGAATTTAGTATAGTAACAATCTGATGTGTTCAGCTAACAAATAAAAAATAAGACGCATCATTGATATTCGTTATTACACGCTTAAGTTAACGTCTGTTTTAGATCGGAATCGAGAGTGGAAATATGATTAGAATCAAAAGCGGGAGTAGAGCTGTAAGAGGGGAATCTGGATCGGGTGTAGAGCGAGACCAGGATCAAAATTGAGAGCGAGAACAGAATTAATAGCGTGTTTGGGAATCAAAATAAAATGGGATCTATATGAAAGGCAAGAAATTCGTTGAAAAACCACGCGGGCGGTGCCATGGGCGAAAGCTGCTATTTTATAACCACGTATTAGGTATCGTTCAAACGGCAGGAATATTTAAATTACCCAAGCCGAGTGGTTCACGCGAGGAATTTAAATTAGAAGCTGAACATTTTACATTGTGAATTTTTAAAAGAAAAATAGACATTTGAAATTTTTATTTATGTAAAGTAACATTTAATCATTAAGTATTCTTTATAAAAATAATCACTAATTGGAAACAAGTATTTTGTACGACATAAGTTACAATCTATATTTTCTTCAATTAGTCACAATTTTAGTAGGTATTTGTAAATAATATAATTACTATCAATAATGATCGTGTCCATGACCATGACCTTCATGATGTCCATAGCCACCGTGACCCCCATGATGGTCATATCCACCGTGACCTCCGTGATGTTCATAACCACCATGCCCTCCATGGCCCCCATGACTACCATGACCATGACCTCCATGATCACCATAGCCTCCATGACCTCCATGATCACCATAGCCTCCATGACCCCCGTGCCCGCCGTGATTTTCGTGGCCACCGTGACCGCCGTGACCGTCATAATGGTCGTAGCCCCCATGACCCCCGTGACCGTGGTCACCGTGACCACCGTATCCACCATAACCCAAAATTGCTATAATCTGCATGGTCATCAGATACGCCAACAAAAGTAATACCTGTAACAAATAAATATGCTTTGTTTTAATATATACTTTACAGATATTAAAAAACGCATAAACTGACATATATTACATATATCTATTTGTATACATATCTGAGAGTTTATGCGTTTTGTCTATTGTCTATAGCGATCTCTACCAATATTTATGACAGATTTTGATCAATTCACAACGGGAACACATACTACCAAAATTGAAGAGTTTGAAAGTTAAGCCGTCCACGCCGATCCACTACACAGATCGAGGCTGTGACTCTAACCCCCAGTTATACTCTTAACGGCCGTCGTCACGCAACCCCATCACGTCACATCACAACGTCTACAAGAACGAGGGATGGTGTGACGTGCTCTCCGAAGCACAGGCCGCGTGGCTCAATTTGTATTAAGCTAAATACTCATCGGCCGACTCGCCCACGCTCGGGGATCAAATCTGGCACACTTCGATTGTACAGAAACGCATTGATCGCTCAACTGTCTTGTCGCATTCGACTCTGTCAAAAATCATTACAGGAAAAAACCGGATATGTCAAAAGTTTCATTATATTTTCATATTACAAGCGAAAGGCAGACAAACACGAAAGTGATTAGTTGTATATGTTTGTTCTTCTGTGTTGTTCACATCATTGAGCCTTACATATTATTTACAAAACAGGCCACACAGAAATTAAAAAAGAAACGCGTTAACTGTCCTCTTGTATATATCTAGAGTAAGTGTAAAAGTCAGTATTTTGTTTGGTTTGTCTGTATTTTGATATGAAACAACAACGCAATAATATCTACGACAAAAAATTAAACGAATACATGTAAATTTGTTAAAAAAAAAAAATGTAATTAATTTGTAGAGTCCATAAATTTACACACAAGTTGATCTAGCCTTGTGATCCTTCGACTGTAAAGGAATTAAACTCAACCATGCGTTGCCATAAATTATATCAACAAATTATACGCAAAATTTTCCTCTTATCGCCATACTGATAAATTACATGCAAAAAAAATGACGCCATATATATATATAATTTTATTGTAATGTCAAAACAAAACAAGGAAAAATTCAAAAAAATTGTTAAATTTTCAATTTAAAAAATTCTTATAAAATATGTCTAAATTGAGTTATGTATACATCCAAATAGTGTATATCATAATTGCATAGATATATTATTAAAGTTATAGTACCTTAGACTGCATTTCTTATCACAGGAATACGTACGAAGACGACACAGGTATTGCTAGCTCGGATTCTACGCCTTTTTTAATGAAAAAAACCATCAGGTTACCCATTATATAAAAAGTGGGATATGCAAATGAGGAGGAAGCGCCTATAGCACAGGTACACGGCCTTAAAGCCGCCCTGCGACCGGTCGCGCCGCACCGGTCGTCGTTATATTGCAAACCGGTTTCGCCGGCGATTGTCGTCGTTTGCCGACGGCCTATCTCGGTGACGTCACCGTAAACAGAATCATACCATATCGTCTGTCCTGTGATAAGGGTTAAGTTACTCGTTTCGATGCTTTTGAACAACGAAGCGGCCGACACTTTGATTATGAGTAAATTCATGACACCGCACCATCAGAGGCGCTGATGTGACGCAACCATTGATCCATAAAGAACACCCGTGGTCACGATCCGGGGTACAGCGCACGAGTGGTGACCGGCAGTATGAACGCGGAAGGGATGGTGCTGTAAATTTTGTCGGGGAGCATCTAGTAACATTTACTTGACGGAAAAAAGTATTATGGTATTGCCTTTTGAACAATATCGTTACGAAAAAATTGAATTTGTGTCCGCTTTTGGTTGTTTGAATTTGAACATCAGAAAAAGTGAGAAGCAATAAAGTGAAAGGGTATTTTATTATATTTTATGTTAGTGTATTTAAGGTTTTTAAACACGAGTAAGAGTGTATTGAAAGCCTAAATAATGACATTTTAAATTCTTTTTAAAAGGCAGAGAAACCATAAGTATTGCATGACGTCATTGCTTACTAACATCATACAGAAAAAAAATTATACTCCGCTTTGCTAGAAAACGCATCAATTTTTACATAGTTCATAGTTTTTTAATCGATTATATATATATATATATATATATATATATACTACATATACTTGAATCTAGAGAAATTTTACTTCAGTCGTGTGGTCTAAAGCACACAAATTTTTTTTAGATTTTCATATTAATTTTAAGATCAAAAATGAAAATATCACAATCTATTTTTTAAATAAAAATCATTAAGGTTAATTTGGTTTTCACATCTATCAACATTCCGGCAACAATTACATACATTTTTGTATAGTATTTTTATTAATCAAACTACATATCAGACTGCTAGCCCCGTAAATTTGAAATTAAAGTCAATGTGCTTATTTAAGATTATAATTGTTAAATATAAACTTTTTAATAAAAAAAAACAGGAATGTTGTAATTTAATTTAAAAATACAGTTCGCACATATACAAAAAAGCTTTCACATATACTGTTAATTCGCACACGTCCTATTAACATTAGCATGCCGGCAATCGCAACTCATGAAAATTTATTCATACAAAAATCGCCACGTCAATAAATTTTCACAGTTACGGCATTAGCACGTTAGTGACGCGAACTCGTAAGATTTTACCCATCCGAAAACCTCTAAGTTTTAACTTTAAAAATACAAAACTTCAAGTAAGATTTTAGAACACAGTCGATCTTATCTTAATAACAATTGGAAGGGTGTGTGTTAACGACATGTCGCCAACGATATAAAACAACATATCGGATTGAATCGGAAATCACAATCACTTACAGACAAGTTCAACATAAATGAAGAAACATAAAAAATAAATAAAACCCGAATAGCCCTGCTTATTATTCGATAAAAGAACTGTTTTTAAACAAAACACGATCGAATTTTTTTTTAAGCTCACTTACTAACGATATTTACATTTATATGAATGATTTTGTTAAACTCGTTTATTTATCGGATCGTTTGCTCGGCTCGTTGCTACTTAAAAAAATATTTATTCATTGAAGAAAATTAATTTATGATTCTCCATGTTTAAATATTATTTGCACGTTTTTAAATGAGTTTCTACACATTTTTAAAGAAATCAAGCCAGACTAGTTTTTGTCTCGGTAAATATTTGGGATACATACATTAAAATTGATAAACGCTAGGAGAAAAGTTTTAATTATAAGTTACTGCCACTCGAACCACAACGGGCAAACTCCGAATATGCATTTTGTTTCTACTAGATTACGTGAACTGCGGATTCCAACTTCTCAATCGTGATGCTGTACTGCCCCCTGTTGCTGTAAGGTTTATGGTACTTAAATAAGTGCTATATGTTCTAAGTAATAACATAGCCATTGAACTGTCTCCTTGATTCTGATGCTGCAGCTGCAGAAGTACTCTCCTAAATCTTATCCAAGATCAATTGATTTTTAATTGAACGCCTAGTACATCAAAGATATCACAACAATAGATACAGAAAGATATCATCTCTATCAAAATACAATTTTAAGCCGATTTATATTCGACTATGAAAGGAGAGCGTAGATATCATTAATTACGGCAGCGTAAAATATGAAATAAAAAAAAATATGAAATAAAAAAAATATGAGATAAAAAAAAATATGAAAAGTACGTCACACTGGTGCAGCGTTACAAAATACAGTCTCTCTAAAATCTAAAAAACTTAACTCGATAAATAGTTAAAGGAGTTCTATGAGCCGCGATCGATAACTGGGAATAAGATGAGTAAGAATAAAGTCGATAAATGGGGTATTCCCACTGGGAATAAACAAAGGGGAATTTTCAAATCTTGTTTATGCAGCCGAATTTTATTTGATCTTCTTTATTTAATTCTCTGTCATTTTTATTTATTCCCTGTGATCCATAAATATAAAAACCCGAATTAAATCTTTAATTAATCTAAGTTTGATGCAAAAAAATTATTTATTATTTGTGATATATTTTTTATGCAAACAATTACAGATTTCATACAATTATACGATTACACGAATAGCGAGCTTCCCGTCGACCATCTGAATAAAGTTTCTATTTTCTTTAACTCCGTTCAAATCACTCTACTGCTGAAGTATACCTTCGACAATTTTATTATTTTCGATCGAACGGCGTAGACCGTTAGCCCCTCACCCTATCTCGGGCCGATATGGACTGACCACAGTTATCATCAATGCGTCCACAAGATTCAGGATGTGTTCCCTGAAGCAAGAAGCGAGTGACTTCATTTTTGTTAATTAATTGTTTATTATTAATTGATTAATCTCACTGATTAATTGGTACGTGTGATGAAAATCGAAGCCTGAACCTTCTGATTTGAATGTTACGTTCTCCAACGCTGACCTATCGCCGCTCAGTGAGATTGCTGGCCAATATTGATTCCAAGGTTAATAATAACCTGTGATGATGTTTACAGACTTTGAATTAAGGCGTCATTAACTTTGACTATTTTATATAATTTAATTATCCTTTCTGGTTTCAACTTCTATAGATTACAATATATTTTTTTTTTTTTGAAAATGACGTTACAAATGAATATTATTTATATACAATGCAAATTGTTAATCTGTTAATAAGTTGAGGTTAATTATTTAAATAATAAAAAAACTACAGTTGTTATAAGAATTTCAATGTATGTCAAAGATTTGTGTAGATTTAATTTATTATTTAATGTCTTATAAATATACTAGCAACCCATCTCAAATTCGTAGGAGTAGTGGTAATTATTTATAGGCAGTTGACTTCTGGTGGATGGAAAAGTGCGGTCATGTGAGAAAGTTTTAGCAGATATCTATACAAACAGTGCCTTGCTACGCCCAAATAAAAATATATTTTAATTTTTAGTGAAAATCGGACACAAAACTACCATTCGTTACGGGAGAGCCATGCTGTGGTCAACTTGGCTGCAGCAGTAAATGAGCCAGGTCGATCGGTGGATGCTCTATCACATAATACAGGCGTGAAATAATGTTCTCGTTGTTGTATTTGGTCCAACAAGTGAGAGTTCCGATGGCCCACTCCCGCTCCGTCACCCCACAACTTCCCTTGATCAACCTCTCCCCTCTTCATTGGCCCACTCATTCCTCCGTCAGATATTCCATTGCGAACTATATTCCTATGCAAGAGGTCGATAGAGTTACTCGTCCGAGTCTCCAATATCCACGGGCAGCGGCAACTACTTATACTCAAGTGGCTCGCACGTTCGTTTGCACTTCGATATTGCTGTATAAAAAGAAACAAAAAAAATTCTGTTTGGTACAGTCGCTAGTAAAATTTACAGAAGCACCTGCTAAGCAAACCTAAAGATTTCCTGAAAATTTTCGAGTTGAGAGTTTGATTGTTTTGAAAGTTTAAAAGTATTGGAGTTCGTACGGAACATACATATACAAATCGCCTTTTATATTTACTGATTTATTCAATGTAATAATTTTGAATATTTGAAACTATGACTAGCATTTTCATTAGGTAAATCCTTAAACGGTCAACTACATCTGACGACTACGTAACAAGCATAAATTTTAGCTCGTTTCAACTATTGAAAAGTAAACAAAGTTCGTATGTGCCAGATTTTTAATCATTCAACTACTACGGTGTACCTCTCTTTAATCTTCTTTATTTTGACTTTAAGCCCTCCACTCTGGTCTAATGTGAGTGGAGAGTTAGTATTTATCGTTATCTGCCACGGCAAGTACACCAAATTCTTAAAGAGAAAACGTTAAGACCACGTTGAGAACACGTTAAAGCTTAACGTGTTCCCCAACGCTTGCGACGTTGCTATTCTATGTGAAAGCTTAGAGCGTAGACTGGAACTCTCATGGTGGAATCCCGAGTTAGAGGGACTGAAACGCGATGCGCGCACCGAGAAATGACGCATGTCGAATGCGTTACACCTTTAAAAGACTACTGCCATTTCACTTTCATGGTTATGATGGTTCACTTCCAACATTTGCCATGTGGCCATTTTTCGGGACCTAAAATCATTCTTGGTGATGGTGAACAAGTGCCTACAACAGTGTTAGTTTTCCCACGTGATTCCGAAGCCGGGCGAGGACGACTTTGCCCGGCCGAAGTCCTATTGCCCAACGTGTCTGCATCCTGCGCTGGATAAAACCGTGAAAATTATACTTGTCGGGCACCCTCAGGGGCATTTTATGTAGAAGCTGCAAGCGATACAGTATGGCTTTACGCAGCAGTGGGACGACGACCGTTCTCAAAAATGTAATTACGTAAATATATGACGAGTTAATTGTCAAAAAGATTATTTTAATGGTGTCATTGGACATAGAAGGCAGTTTCGAAAATACTTAGTGGCTGGCGTTGAGACCCATCTTCTCGCCTATAAATATCCAGTGAACACCTACGGCATGGTGCAGAGATACCTACGAATCTGGGAAACAATTGTGCGATACGATGGAGCAGAAAGGGGACTTCCAAGGGCTGCATAGAAGGCTCTATAGCCGGTCCAATCTTTTAAAACCTCATTTTGGAGCCCTTGGTCCTATAAATTTGAAGAACTCGGCGTATATGTGCAGGCATTTGTGGATGATGTGGTCTTTGTGTGCTCCGGAGAGGTTTATTCGGTAGAGGTTAATGTCGACCGGGTGTTAGTTTACGTGTATTGCTGGGGAGTCAAAAATAAGTTCAGGTTTGCGTCATCGGAAACCAATTCGACGGTATTCACCAAAAGTTCAAATACGACGACCCGGTGATGCACATTAATGGTAAACACATAAACCTAGATGGCGAAATATTCTTCTTAGGGTTGACTATAGATAAAAAGGTGACGTAAAATATATGTAAATAAATCTTTTGATAATCATGCCATGAGATATATGTAGTAAATAAATGTGATTAGTTTTAAATATGTGATAAATAATGTAATATTAAGTAGGTATAAAAATAAAAAAATAAAGATGTAAAATAAAATTCCTACTATCAGCACGAAAGAGATAAATATAAGTTATAAAAAGTATGAAACATGTTCTCTGAAGCACAGAGTGAGTGGTCTGACTTCACTTAAAAACTCATTGGTGAGTTCAGAACTCGACAACAACTAATTCGAATGAAACGTACTACATTCTTGACCACCCGAGAACAAGAAATGCGATTTAAATAAGAGATAACAGTAATTTCGCAATATACGTTTAATTTGCTATTGTTGTTGTTTTTGCATCCTATTTTAATCGCCTACTTCCCAGTCATACATTTCCACAAGACTTTTATTTCAGGCTTAAGGGCTTATACGTTGAGCTCTCCGCGCCGGTCCAGTGCGAGGTGGGGAACTGTCAATGACGTGATGACAATATCCATGGCCGACGGCTTAGTAGTGTTCCTAGAGGTACAGAGAGTGCAGTGTAGTTTGACTTAAGTTAAAAGTTCATTGGTCAATTCGCCCGTCGAAGCGATTCGAAACCGATAAGTACTTTCAAGTTCGAAACTATGTGCTTAAGGACGGAGCATCCATAGCTCTGTCATTATCTATTCTATGAGAAAATAGACGCTACACTATAAAGATTTTTCCATGTATAAGACTTATAGTAGAATTAAACTCGACCTTTATCGTCTATTATTGGTATCGCTATAAAAATTTTATATGCTAACAACGAGATGCACTGCTTGCACATGCGCAAATGAAATACATGTAACAGAATGCTATGTTATTATACCATCGTATATTAAGATGATTCAATTATTATAGTTTCGTTTGAAAAATATCAAAGCTTACAGAAATTTGTTTTTATAACGAGCTCAAAAGGTCGATATTAATGCTTTTAAAGTTCTTCAAGTTCATAAATAAATTGATTTCAAAAGTCAAAACTTATTTAAAAGGAAATACTTTTTTTTTAATTTTTTCTGCGATATTTTTACGACTCTTCATTTCGTTTTAATCCATGTGATGTGAATTACGTAAATCTACGTTGTTCTTTAAAGAGAAGCGACAGTCTGTTTTTGGAATGTATGGTTAGAATAGCTTGAAAATATTGCGAAAAATATTCTTCGAAAAATTTTCTCAGACGATATCTTTCAAAAATACCAAGGGATTTTTATGCATTTTAAGGCAATCGATACAAATTTATTGGGACATGATCTGATTAGACATCGGTGGCGATTGCTAAAGTAGTTTATAAATTTTAATTCAATGTACCTAACCAAGTCTTTTTATATTACTTAACCTATTGTTTGGATAATTTTTCAAAACGTCCTATTTGTATATTTGACTGTTTCCTTTCTCAAAAGGTAGAAAGCACACCTATATGAATATATTGTGCTTTTATTGAAACCTTTGTGAAAATATTGTGCTAACGAAAGTGAAAGCTAGATGAGGCAGAAGAAACGATAAAGTACAATTAATGTAGCGGACATACGAAATAGGCCAACAAAATGAATCCATGTAACGCACGTGTGTTACAAAAAACAGTACAGGGCGCCATATGACATTTTATGTAGACTAAGTTGACAAATTGAATAAGGGTCAAATTTTAAGCAATCAAAACCGATGAACTTGCATGAAACGATTGATGGATATCAATGAAGCAAGAAAGGTATGTATGTGGATCAATTTTTAAATCTTCAGAAAATAAAGAAAACTGCGCAAACTAAGAGATTATTTTTATTATTATTGTTTTTCAAACTAGTGTCTTTTGAGGTCAATACATCACTGCGTTCTATCGAATTATTGAAAGAAGAACTTTGCCCACTCAGACTTAGGGATGTCTTCTACAGCCTTTTCATATGTAGCCTCTGCTTTCTCGGCGTCTGTAAATTACTTTCCTCAAAGTTTTTCTTTTATTTTAGCGAATATTATAGATGAAAATCGCATGTTACTAGGTTGGGGCTGTAAGACAGGTGAACCTATATTGCTATGCCTAATGTGCTCAAATAGTTAGTTGTTTGTCTAGCGGTATGTGGTGAGGCGTTTCATGCCGAAGGAGAACCCTACTGCGAGGTCATTTTTCCCGAACTTTTTCCAAAATAAGAAGCAAACAATTGTTAGTGTACCAGTATGCCGTGAATGCTTTTTTAATCTTCCGTAACAACTACCTGTTGCATATTAACCTGTCGTTCTGAAGAAAGAGGTTACTATCTCTATAATTGCATAATAAATATTAACACACATATGATCGTAAGCATAAAAATACATGTCCGTACACAAACACACTCATATATATTTTAATTTATTAAAAATAATTAATATTTTTTTTACACTCGTTTGTAATTTATATTGGCACAACGAGCTTCTGTCTATTATTTTGTATTATATTTTTTTATTTTTCACATATCGTTCTAAAATTCGAACTCTTCGGATTTGATATTGATTAAAGTACGTAGTCACTTTAAATTTATTATCGTATGCATTAACATAAAAGAAACCAATCATTTGTTAGGAGGAAATAGCAAAAAATACTTTTTTCTAATTATCATAACAAATAAATAAACAATTACGAATATATAAATTGAGACGGAATATCATTTAAAATAATGAATTCCTAAAGGTTTTGCCTGTTTGTCCGCATTTACCTCGTAGCGGCGTGCGGCCGAAGCGAGACGCATTTGGCGGACCGCCTATAAAAGAGCACCCTCCACGCTACCGCCGACATATCTCAGCTAAATTGCCAAGATGAAGTTTGTGAGTATGCCCACCTAATATTTTAATGTGTTACATATTAACATTAGATTATTGTTGGAAAATTAAATGTGAATTTGAATCCATTTTATAGTCTTCAATTCAAAGCAATAATATTTATTGAGGTCTTGTTTTGTTATCCAATAACGAGTAATGATAGCCAATACGTAATAGTCATATCCTACACTATTAGTTGAACAATTTTTGTATACATACATGTATGACCGGGAGGTCTCGAAAGCGGCCTTAACTATTGCGGTGAAAATTTTTATTATGATAAAAATTTTGTTTTTCGTTCATTTTGTCGTTTATCCGGTTAACACGTAATTTCCTCCGCGACAGATCACGCTGTTCGCCCTGTTGGTCTGCGCGGCTTGCGCCGTCGCTTCGCCGGCGCCTCCCGCAGGCAGCCCCGTCGAAGGCGAGCTCGCGCCCGCACCCGCGGCCGAGGTCGAAGGCCTGGAGACTGCGGAGTCCAACTACGCGCCCGGCTACGGCCACGGCCACCACGGCCACCATGGGCACCACGGCCACCACGGCCACCACTACGGTTAAGCTAAGGATGTGGGGGTGACTTTTACGAGTCAACGACTGGAGCGAATGCTTTGAATAAACACGATAAGCAACAGACAAACAGAACACAAATAGTGATTGTAAAGTTATTTTCAAATTTTGTATTGTAACTGACTTTCGAAACTGTTGCTTTTACTGATTCTATTAATGTAATTGTTGTGAATCAATGACTCTGTTGATTTATAACAACTATATTAATTCTTTTACTTTATCATTTGCTCCAACTATGTTTTTGTTTTACAGATAGGTGTAGTAATAGATTATATAATATTGTTCCCAAAATGTTTTTAAACGAACAAAAGATTTTATTAAATTGTGTTCCAAAAAAAAATCTTTTCTTTTAGCTTAAGTTTCCCGCAGTATGTATTGTGGTTATTAATAAAAAAAATAAGTTTGGTTTCTCTGTTGTTGTATGAGCAGCTTCAGTAACGTTTTAACTTTCTATAGTCGATTTTCATTAGAAAAATAATATATTGCTTTAATGACATCTGCAAAAGCAAATTTCAAAATTTACATTATACACACTTTTAGTTATTTTTTAATATACACAGCTTTTTTGAAGCATTACTATCTTTTAAAACATATACTCAATTATCTTCTAAACCAAGTGTGTTATACGGTCAGTTTTTTTGTTTCAGAAGTTAACGTAATAGATTTTTATATAAGAAATTTTTTGTGAGACTATATTTTGTGTTGCAAAAAGAAAATAGGAAAAGTGCCCACTTGCTCATATTCATTTGGGCGTATTCAAGTATTGGTCAACCTACTAATAGTTAAAATTTTTGATGCATATTTCTGGCAATACTTGCCAATTTTTATGATTTTTTTATCACTTTTATCACTAATTACCTGATTTAACGTACTATACATAGAGCTCGTAGTTCATTTCGAGTTTATACTCACAAATCATTTCGCCCAGAGTCGCAAATCGAACTTTATTTTTTGATTTTAGAGAAACAGATTGATCGCCCAAGCACTTTGTTTTAAACAACACTGTCAAAAAAATCAGTATGCGAAAAAATGTCGAAATATTAAAAGCCTTTTCAAAACTTTAAACTACTAGCGAAAATACTGATATAAAAGAAATTGAATGGGTATGTCGTATGTGTTTGTCCCTGCACACGTCACTCGACATATAATGTGTTGAATCGGACAACCTAGCCTTTCTCGGTGTCTGTTGAATATGTCATGGGATGTTATCACATTCAAATTTTTCCACGAAATAGTTTGCTTTTGTTCATTTACAACAACAGGTATTTAGGTAGAACTACAGGTATTTAGTAACAACTACCTAATTTCAAAATATAGCAATTTAATTTATGCACGTTGTGCCATCTGTAGTTTTTATGATATACTGCAATTTGCTGTCGACAAACAATTTCACAGCAAATGTAAATACCCCAAAAATCTACAAAATCTTGCCATAAACATTAATATAGAAAGTAGGGATATGCTCATGGGAAGATGTTGAATTTTAAATCGAACAAGCAAAAAAATAAAGGTTTTCATACATTTTTTTAATAACAATTAGAAAATATATAAATTTATTGAGTGCCAGTTACAATTAATAGTTTTGAAAAAAAAAAATAAACTAAGTCTATATTGACAGACTATTAACTTAGTGAAGGCGGTCCTCTTAATTTAATTTAAACAATCTTTTTACCACTAAAATAGTTACATATAGTAAATTTTGTAATATTTGTCATAAATGTGTAAAAATAATACATTATTTCAAATAAATGTTGTCCATGGATAATAAATAGTATTTTCCAATATCGTTTCTAGAATAACACAATACTTTCAATATAATCTAAGGTTTGTAACAATTATAGTTATTAGTTTTAAAGGAGTATCAAGTGTAATAAGCTTAAAATATAATACTGTGTATATTGAATATATTCTATTCATGATCACATAAATTTGGCATACACTTTTTTATAGTTTTAATATAAGGACCTCCATTAACATTATTAAAAAAATATATATCAACGCATTAGACCTATCAAATTGAAAATATTTTAAACTATAATATTATTAAAACGACTATATTCTAGTATTAATTTAATGAAATCGACAAATAAAAATTGAGATACATATTATTATATAGATGTTTATCTAAAACATTTCAAATCAATTGGCTGACTTACTTGGCTTAACCGGCACTAATGCACCGCTAGTGAAAGGCTACGTTTTGTAGTGACAGGTCAATTGTGTTTTTATGGTACAATACCATCCTATACACTAAGATATTGCAAAAATTGCACGAATTAATGCTTTTAAATAATAAAAAAAACTCTTCATAAGTCAATATCACTTAAGGTCAGGGTACTTATCGTGTTCTTTAACATATTGAAACAACTATTAGTTATTAAAAACAGAGTAGATTATTTTTTTTAAATTCAAATAACTAATAGTGTGGCGGTACCTGTTGCAACGGGTTGCTATACTCAAATAGATTATGAAATTGAAATTGGATTGGCGGTTACGTAATAAATAATAGAAATATCACTAATAACTTTCCTAAAATAAAATTATGAAATGTTCTACAATTACTTGTAATACAATGTTTTTGATACATATTTATTGGTGTACTTTTTAGAACGTAAGTAATGGTAACATTTCGATTGACATTTTTAAGACGTCGAAGAAATTATGAAAAGTTTTGATCATAAGATGACGCAGCAGGTGTCATATTTGACGTATATTATATTTGCTTCTCTCACTTTATATGAAAAAGAAATTCCATACGCACGTCTTGGTTCAAATAGATGTATATAGAATATATGAAACCAAAAATAACAAAACGTCATTAAACGTCGCTACGAAGTTATGACGTTAGGTGTCGTAATATATGACTGCATGGAAGTTAGAATTTTATATGCTTGTAATATGAACAAAATGATGAAAAGAATTGAGGCAAACCGATGACAAGAAACTCCATTTTTACTTTTGATACACTTTCGAATATAATTCATACACTTTTTTAAGACACAAATCGGCGTTTTGTTTTTGTCAACCTGACAGCTTGCTCTCCATATATTCATTATCAACAATACAGAAAAGCATAGACGTATTCCTACCTAAACAAACTGACCAAACGAAATTGGCTTCGTAGTAGGTGTGGCATACGATATTGTGTTCGCCGCCGAACAGATGTTCACCATGTGTCCTTGTTCTTTCTCTTTCTGTCGTCAACGAGTGCCTTCATTCTTTTTCTTCAATGAAAAAATAAGTGTCATTCGCAATTACATGTAGAAATGATAACAATAAGATCCTTGTTAGAGATTTATTTAGCTTAAAAATATGTCGTACATTCTCATTTACATTTGTGGGAGTTATGTGCCACGAATGAACGTAAATTTATTCGACCATAAAATTCTATGCTTTGCTATTTCGATGTTCATTGTGGCGTTAATCTCTAGTTTTGACACCACTTTTTGGGAGACATATTTTCCTATCTCATATATATATTAATGGCTACAAAAAGCATCGTTTAGAAATTTTCCTATCTCATTTTTTCAAGATAAACACATACGTATATTCATATATATGACTTAAAATAATAAGATTTATTACCATGACATGTCATACCCACTGGCTTCGAACTGTTTATCTTCTAGCTTTTATTGCATATTATTACAGACACTCTAAACAGATATTAAAATAAATTCAAAACAATCGCAAAAATGACAACGCGTACATCAAAAAACTTTGAAAATCCTGTATAACCAACACTCCGCAATCATGCTATTGTGATGAATAAAAGTTTAAATTACTTCTTACGTTATTTTTACAATAAATTAAGTAACATTTTAATACAACTTAAAAGACTGTAAAGTTACTTGTACTACGCCTCGCATGTCCAATTTCAAAAACCTAATTTCTTAAAAATCAGCGAAATCAGAAAACGGGTATACTTATTCGATCATTCTCCGTATACTGTTCTATACGAATACCTAAAAAATAAAATTTCTTCAGATAAATAAATATTATTGAATCAAGAGCATGTCGATTTGCGTATACAGAAACACATTATATTTTTAATTATTGAAGTTATAGAACCAATTATTATTTGCTTTTTAGAAAAATTGTTTGCGTCAGGGACTTATTAAATATTGTTACAGATTGCGTTCTCAAACTAGAAATAAATTAAAAGTACAAAATAATTCTCCTAAGGAAAAATATTTGAGAATAATACATACTTTATGTGTAAACAAGTTCTCTCTCCTCTCTCTGTCGTGTCTCACGCCTTCCGCCTACTCCTGTATCGGAGCTTTGCGTGCATTTTTATATTTTTAAATACATTTATTATTGGGGCGTCATTTTCGTGAGTACAATAAATCTTGTTGCAACGAAGTTCGTATCGATTTCAGAAGAAAATGAATAAATCTATAAGGTAATATACATAAATAATAAAAGAATAAATGTACTGTAAAACAATTTTAATTTGGAATTATTTTGGCACACTTTTTTAAGAACAAGTTATCATTAGAACGTACGGGTTTATTAATAACAATTAAGAAATTTTAAGATATTGAATTAAGATTTTATTATTTCTTATTCAGATGTGATTAATACAGTACATTATTTTGCTAATGAAAACAAAATATATACATATTTTTCAAATCCATATTTGTATTGCTCATATCGCAATAGAAGAAAACTTTGAAACCAATTTTCTTATCACTAAATGGCACAATGGGTATTGAGCGGAAAATATAAAAAGTTTAAAAAATAATTTTTATAGAGATATATGTAGTTTAATGGATTCTTTGTACACTTAAAAATCATATTTTGAAAATAACATTAACAATAAAGGAATGTAACTAATTTTTATAACAAAAACACAGACGTTGGAGCGAACTATAAAGCGAAAAAAGATAATATAACTCTTACAAAATAATAAAGAAAACCTTTAGGTTACAGTTGCTGTATTGAATTTGAAAATAACTTTACAATCACTGTTTGTGTTCTGTTTGTCTGTTGCTTATCGTGTTTATTCAAAGCATTCGCTCCAGTTGTTGACTCGTAAAAGTCACCCCCCCACTCTTAGCTTAACCGTAGTGGTGGCCGTG
This sequence comes from Eumeta japonica, assembly GCA_005406025.1. NCBI lineage: Eukaryota > Metazoa > Arthropoda > Insecta > Lepidoptera > Psychidae > Eumeta > Eumeta japonica. The sequence continues at coordinate 399,244 of BGZK01000028.1, forward strand.
GTGGCCGTGGTGCCCATGGTGGCCGTGGTGGCCGTGGCCGTAGCCGGGCGCGTAGTTGGACTCCGCAGTCTCCAGGCCTTCGACCTCGGCCGCGGGCGCGGGCGCGAGCTCGCCTTCGACGGGGCTGCCTGCGGGAGGCGCCGGCGAAGCGACGGCGCAAGCCGCGCAGACCAACAGGGCGAACAGCGTGATCTATCGCGGAGGAAATGACGTGTTAGCCGGATAAACGACAAAATGAACGAAAAACAAAATTTTTATCATAATAAAAATTTTCACCGCAATAGTTAAGGCCGCTTTCGAGACCTCCCGGTCATACATGTATGTATACAAAAATTGTTCAACTAATAGTGTAGGATATGACTATTACGTATTGGCTATCATTACTCGTTATTGGATAACAAAAACAAGACCTCAATAAATATTATTGCTTTGAATTGAAGACTATAAAATGGATTCAAATTCACATTTAATTTTCCAACAATAATCTAATGTTAATATGTAACACATTAAAATATTAGGTGGGCATACTCACAAACTTCATCTTGGCAATTTAGCTGAGATATGTCGGCGGTAGCGTGGAGGGTGCTCTTTTATAGGCGATCCGCCAAATGCGTCTCGCTTCGGCCGCACGCCGCTACGAGGTAAATGCGGACAAACAGGCAAAACCTTTAGGAATTCATTATTGTACATGATTTACTACTCAAATTTAAACACCTGTTATTGTTGATTTGTTTGTTATGATAATTAGAAAACGTATTTTTTGCTGCTTGCTCGAACCATTTTTTTTTTATGTAAATACGAAGTTAGAAGTGGACATTCTGACTTGAAAACGGATGAGCCGTCTGCCAAATACTTCCTGTACGTCGGTGATCAAGTAATTCTTACGCCGTCAGCGTTCGACCTGCAGGAGATGGTAATTAAAGTGAATGATTTTGTTAAAAAAAAGAGGTATGAAAGTAAATGACAACAGAACTAAGATAATGTTTGTGTGAAGCGAAAGCGAAGGAGAGAGAGAGCTTAAAATGTGATAAGAGTTTATCCGCTTGTTTAGTTTGTTTACAAATAACGGCAAACATGATAGAAACGACAGGCTTTGCTCGCTGTTATACACAGTAATAGAATTTCGCGACAAGCGTATTTGGCTAACCATCATAAAATTCTTCTCCCCACCGTAGTGGAAATTGTGCGTGGCAGAAGAAAGCAAGCACGAAAGTAGAGTCACCACTCCAAACTTTGTTAACGATTCAAAGTTAGTTGTTTTCTCTTGACTTCTTCAAACTGTAACTTGTTTAAGGTTTCTGTTAGTTTGTCGGTGTGAGCTTATGTTATTATTAATTGATTGAATTAACATATCATTGAATTGATTGAATTAACCTATAGGGTTCCGCACCCTATGGTCACCAACGGGATCTTTCTATTTAGACTCAGCTGTTCGTCCGTCCGTCTGTCTGTCAGCCCCTCTATAATAGGGTTGTATATTTTGAACTGTAATAGGTAGACATTTAAAATTTTCACACGAAATGTATTATGGCGAACGCTTATACAATGATAAAAAAAAGTAATAAAGTTAAAAATGTAGGGTAGACCCCATACAAGAAACGTGCTTTTTTGTTTCACATTTTATGCTCGATCTTAATAGCAATAATTATAATACATACCAACGCTTAATTAGCATTACTATAATATTTACTTCTAAAACAATAACTAATTAAAGGGCTAAGCGCGAACAGCACACGCGCTGACTATTCCTGCGCCTCCTACATTACAGACCTTTACGAATTGTCATATGGTTGCACCACCCTTCTTCTTTTTTAATAAGCTATTTAAAAATATGTATTTAGCGTTAATTACTGTAAAGTGGTACAAAAAATTAGTATTCGAGTTCCACTCGCATTTGGTCGGTTTTTAAAATAATACCTACACTATTTAGTAGGACAGCTTAAGATAAAGTATAGAAAACTTAGCATATATTATAATTTTAGCAGGCAATATCAATTGCAATTTACGATCCGCACATTCGATCAGTGTTTTTATATCGATTATGAAATTGTTTATTTATGCACATAGTGTATGGTCGATAAATATTTGTATTTTCCAGAATGGAATGACAAATATATTGAATATAAATCGATTTCCATTAGACACCTTTTATTTGTCGTCTGTTATGGAGTGCGTATTCATTTTAGTGATGTTCAAATATTATTCCGTACGCCCACGTAATCAATAATGTTGCTATACTCTCGCATAATAAACAATGTTACTACGGCCCCATATAATGAGCAATGTCACTATACTCTCACATATTAAACAACATTACTAAAGCTTCACATAATAAACAGTATTACTATACTATCATATAATAAACAATGTTACTATAGCCCCACATAATAAACAGTGTTACTATATTGTCACATAATAAACAATGTTACTGTAGCCTCACAAAATAAACAGTACTACAATACTCTCACATAATAAACAATGTTACATATTATACAATGTTATTATAGCCTCACATAATAAACAGTGTGGCTATACTCTCACATAAAAAACAGTGTTATTATAATTCCACATAACAAACAATATTATTTTTATTCTCCGTAATAAACACAGATGCTCCAATTCGGTGAATATAACTCAAGAATAAAGAATAATCAATTTACTTTATCAGAAACTGTATACTTATAAAGATAATATTCACGATCAGGAACTGTTTGATAAAACAGATACCGATCATTAATTAATTAGATTTTGTAGTGTTTAAGAATAGGAAAATTATGTTTCCGCTAGATTTCATAAACCAGGGTAAATAAAATTTTAATTAGAAAACAGGATAAAATTAAAGTCGCGATCGATCAAATAAAAAGTAACATTTTCCTACGACTCTTTTAAAATCCGTTTATTAGTTAAATTTTGCAAAACTATGTCGTTATATGTCCTCATGATTTATTACAGCTTATCCGATTATGTGCGTGTTTTTTATCGTTTCTCTATCTTAAGGTCGATCCGAATTGTCAAAAATATTTTCCTTGTTATTTAAATTACGTAGAAAAAAATGCGTTTTAACGAAGTCACGACACAAGCGATATTTCCCCATTAAAGTCCGATAGATATGTATTTTATGCGATTTATTATAACGCAATAGAACTTGTTTCCATAAAACGAGATAGATCCATTTTGACCCTGAAATGTAATCTTGAGCGTTTATGCAAAAGGCTCATTACGCTTACGGCCCACCCTAAGCTTTTTCGGAGATTGATCGAAAAAGATCTATCCAACGACAAAAGCTTCACAACACCTAGACCAATGAAAATAACAGGCAGCTATATCACAAATGCGTGTGTTCAGCATCATACGTGGTGACGCACGCTTGCAACAGGACAATGTGCCGAGAGCGGGTGTATATGGTGACGAAGAAGTAATAAGGATAGGAAATCTGGTGGAACTTTTAACCCCGGAACTCATGAACCCATTTGTACCTGGAAACTTCATAGTTGAGCTGATGGGAAAGTAGACATCCTACATTATTGCAATTCTCTATGTCACATTCTCTCAGATAATGCTCGATTTTTTGGAATAACAAATTAAAGAAGTTGTCCGAAAAGTTAATTAAAGTTTATGTTACAACATCGGTAGGCGATTTAGCTAGGCAATCCATTTGCATCTTATTAATGTATATCTAATATATAATCTTCGTCATCGTCAAATAACAGACAAAGGGACATATTTCTAATGCCGGACTTTAGACTAATATGCTTGGCCCTTATTAAAGGTTCACGTCGTGTAATGGGCAGGGTTTCAAAGTAACAACCGCACATTCCTTCGGGTTTCACTTTTAAACGTTTAACGATTTTGTTATTAACTTTTATGTATGTGCATATAAAATCTGTACATACTCGACATGTAGATTTCAAGACCTTTTTTTAATATCGAACATGATATATTTGTCTTCGACTTTTTTTTGCTTCGAAAATGCCTTAAAAACTCGATAATATTATAGTAAGATGTATATTACGTATACCACGTGCTATATATTATATGACACGTAGAGTGTTACGACACGTCGAATGACATTGTTTATAAGATTAGGACAAGTGCCTTAGGTACTACAAGGGTACAGATGAACATGTGCGCTGTTAAAATCACAGCTATCACCATATAGCTTGTATTTTATCAATATCAACTTACAGAACATTAATCGGATCGCTTCTCCAAGCAGCGATTGATTTACCTGTGAAAACCCTATGAAAATTCATTGAAGAATTTTGATGGAGATTGGCGTGTTCGTACAAATATTATATTCCATTACGCTTCTTACATCACCTGCAATCAGTTTTTGTCTAAAATAGACATGTAAAAGTGTATTCGTTCGTCGAATGCAATGATAGTTAATCTAACTATAATGCTTTAACAACAATTGAGTCCAAAACGAGTAAACATAGTTTGTAAGATTTCATTATGGCAAAGCCACGCTGTGGTCAATTTAGCTGTAGCACGAAAAGATGGGGTCGGTGAGATGCCACACTCTTGCAGAATACGATCGTGAAATAACAGCTTCCGCTATTATGTTTCGAACAGAGAGTGAGAGTTCCGGTGGGCATCTTTCCCCCCTCTACTCCACTCTCCTTTCCATCGATCCACTCCCTTCTCCAACCATTTCCCTTCTTTATCCATCACATTTCCTATTCGTACCTAAGAGGCCCGCAACGCACTGGACTCCTGCGAGATCCCGAGTGTCCACAGGCGGCAGTGACCACCTGCTCTCCGTTGGCTCACATACTCATTTGCCCTTCAAAAACTCAATTTTCGTGGTTGCACAATACATAATTTCCTCACACGATAAAACAGGAGTGGATGGAGGGCGAGATTTAAAAAAATAAACGTAATGAACTATTGCTTTTTAATTGCCTATTTTGAAATATATCCAATGCAAGTAGGTATAGTAAGAAAACTAAAAAATATTAAAGACACCGGTTCATTGCCATGGAAGAGCTTTGAAGCGCAATATATAACAATTATTTTAAATTAATCATTTTAAATATATCGGTTGATTGATTGTATGGAAATACAATTATTTTATTTCATTCTACTCAAAGAATAAAAAAATCCTAAAATCGAATATCAAAAATAGTAAACTATAAGTAAGACCTTTTATTTTTTTTGGCTTAGCACTTTAGGAGATACGAGGAAAGAATGTTCGACTTTCATATATTCTCTTTCATACTTTCAAACTATCATAAAGAAAAATATTCGTAATTCTCAGAACCTACCCGCTTATTTAAAATATCAATGATGCAGTCGATCAAAGTTTTGGGCATCCAAAATTAATCCTTAAACTATAATTCGTTTATTTTCGATTTTTATTCCAGATTGGTTCATCTATTTCTACATATCTATGAAATCAGAATTAGCTCATCAAGTAAATTCAGAGAGAATGAGAATAAATGGATTGATAGGCCCGGTCGTGGGAAATTCTGTAAGTGTGTCGATTCTATATCAGTTTACATTTACAATGTAAGTACTAGTACTATACGGTTTAAACGCTTGCCTGCAACATGCATTAACATGCAGCATGCACGTTAATGCATGTTACACAGATACTACAATACCCATTTTTTCTTGTCATCCATGGCAAGACAAAATGGCGGCTTAAAACTACTAAAAAAAGCGCTTACTATAGATTTCCGCCAATTAACACCTCACACAATAGAATATTAGATTTAAAACTCTGAAAATAAGTTGATAATGCTAACAAGACCTTTAATTGTGGTTTGGTCTCTAATTAATTGTACTAGTTGTGTTGCCGTACGAAAATTACTATAGGTACGACACTAAGGAATGGTCCGTTTAAAACAAGTTTTATTAAATCGAAACATTAACCGACGATGTAGTTAAAATTTATCATCGCATAAAATGTAAGAACTAGGAAAAAAACACAGATTTAACTAAAGTTTTTTTCGCACAAGCGCAACGAGGAAAAATATTATCGAAATCGGCGTGAAAAATTATATTATCTATTAATTTGATCCTGTTCGTACGTCGTTCGCTATTGTAATTATCCAAATAATATTCATCGTTTACCTGTTTGCTATCATTTATCCTCGTGGCGTCGTGTGATGAGGTTTCCAACGCGCCGGGTATAAAATAGTGACCCTAGCGCCACCGCCGGCGTATTTCGCGTTGCCGTGCCAGTTGAAACGCCAAGATGAAGTTTGTGAGTAAGCTCTTTATTTAAATTCGGCACGTTTTTAACGCAATCGACGATTTTTATTTCAAAAGAGTACCTGAATTTAAATAAAAACGCCCCATTATTCCGAATAAATAATCTGCTGTGAAAAGAGATACGAGCATAAATATGTTGAATTTAAGTCTAAAATGATAAAATATTGGCGTCGTTTTGCAAAGCATAATATACAATTATTTACGTGTCTCATTAATTTGTATTAATTAAAGCTATTGATTTATTTCAAGCTATGTATTAGGCAGTGGTGGATTTATATTTTTTATAAGTGAAGGCCACTTTATTTCCGCCGCCCTATGCACCTTTCTAAAATAATAATTTTCTGAAATCTGCCGCCCCCAGGACGCTTGCGCCCCTAGGCCGCGGCCTACACGGCCTATTGACAAATCCAGAACTGGTATTAGGAACGAATACTTTAGGTTTGATTTGTTTATATTTTACAGTTAACGTTGTTCGCTTTGTTGACTTGCGTGGTTTTCGGCGTAGCTTTGCCGGCGTCTCCCGACTTCGCTTCATTGCAACTCGCGCCACTGCCCGGCGCTGAAATTGAAACCTTAGAAGCTCAAGAATCTCGTTACGGTCACGACCACGACCACGACCATTACGGCCACGGTCATCGCGGCCACGGTCACGGTCATTATGGCCGCGGCCGTTTTCGTGGTTGAATCTAATATTGAGTGATATATTGAAATGAACAAGAGGAAACGAATTTTTCATTGTAAATACAAGACCCAAGGGATATTATCACACAACAAAGAAATGGTGATCTGATCTTGGAGAGAAAGCTTCAGAAGTATTTATAATTTATTTTCATGGTGTTTTACAACGTTCTGAATGAAACATTAGTTCCGATATCATCATTTAACCATCAGCCTTATAAAATATCAGAGTTATAAATAGTAGTTTATAATACGCACTGTGCTGTTTTCATTTATAAGAATGTGGTGTAAATAAATAGATTGATTAATTCTCATAGAGTATTTTTTTTAAAACTTTTAAAAATTTGTATAAGACATTATCAAATAATACTACCCACGACTCCGCTCGTATGATATAAAACATGTTTTTGCTCTCATTAGCAGTGTTCAATATAAGGCAAACATACTTATATCACTTTCAGGGTACTGTGCACTTGTTAAAACAGAAACCCTATAGAATCATTCTCTTGTTTGTTTATATATTTGTCCGTGTATCATATCCTGTTTTCTTCAAATTTACTGAACGAGGAAGGAATGATTGGTACGTATACAGAGTTAGGTGATTAAATCACGGCTATATAATATAAATAAGCAAACTTTAATTTTAGTATTTAATTTTGGGAGATCAATTAGACAATAATAATAAACGATTGCATATAATGTGGCAAATCAAATGAATGAATTTGTTATGAGAAATGCAAATTTATCACTATAAATTGTATGACTCAAAAACTTAAAACATTTCTACTTCAAGTACTAAAATGAACCGTTCCTGCTTATCTCCCAAACTATTAGGCATAAAATTATAAAAAAAAAACACCGAAGGTAAAAGCCTTACTCATAATTCACATGAAAACCTAAATAAAAATCCTAATACTTTAAATTACCGCGTGAAACGCAAATTTTTCGTGAAAAGGAGGTAAATACAACTCGAGCTAAACTTAAAGGAAATTTTCGAAGATGTCACAATGTAGTCCTTCAGTGGTAGAAAACGTTAGCACTTATTATGTCGTATTGCCTGTAGTGATCGATTCATATGTATATATTGGTAACTCGTAAGCGACCCTAATGATATTTGTATTTATTTGCTTTACAGCGCCATCTAGACAGGTTGTCGAGGTAATACTGTGTCGCTCTGTTAGGTCCTCAACAAGAAATGGGCACCGCATGAGATAACCTACATAAGGCACTACGTCAATAAAATATGTAGATATTTTTTTCATAATGTAATGTTATTTATATAAATCTTTGTATTTGGAAACGATCGCTTAGTTCTCTATTGATAACTATATAAGGAGCTAGCGAATTTGTAAGAAATACATTGTACTAACGCTAACGTATCAACTTTGTATAAAATATACATTGGCATAAATGTATATTTTTTCACAAACTTGTTTACTTCAGATTGAGTATTTTCTTATTTTAATGATTCCTCGTATACTTATGCTTGGGTATAGATATTTAATTTTGAATTTCAAACATGACAATAAAATGAATTTGAATTAATTCGTTAGTTCGTCTTCTTATATTTAAGAATAGTCGTACATCATTTAATCGGTTTTAACTCACCAATGAGAGTTTTCAAACATTTAAAGTTTAATGAACTCGATCTTTCTTTTACTTATTTTAAATCAATAAAACACTGCTTACAATGTTTTTCAAATATGTACTTAATTATTCATTTAATTATTAATCTTTTGAATGTTTATAACCTATTCGGTTTTAAAGAGTTTAATGTTCGATGAGCTTCTTAACAAGTCGGACAATTGATATGGATTAATGGATTAATATGGATTACGTTCTAACTGGAATCAAATACATATCTTTTCCTTATTTTTATTGTACTAGTATATAATTATTTAATCCCATCCGACGCGTTATGGGCGTATGTATGCGACAAAAACACCCCGGCAGACACTTCCATTGTCTCCCACACGTATATAGATCTATTAGCCAGGGGTGGCGGTCGAGTGGTCAAGGCCGTTGCCTTCAAAACGAAAAGACATGCACTGCTGGTTACTGGAGAATTGAGCAGTCTTAATTTAATTTAAACCACCTGACCCGTTCCTTGGAGAGTACGTTTAGTGGCACGTGTAACTACCGGCTCTAGACGCTGTCACCAAGCTGATGACAATTTTTTTCAACATAACCTGTATGCCAGTGAGTCAACGTAGAGATTTTATGGTCCAACAACTACATCTTAAATCGAAAGATTGTGTGTGGATGTGCCTCAATGGAGTGGTATAAATTAATACGACACAGTCCTTTTAAATGTTTGTTATATTTTAATTAATCGAATAATAATAGAGAAACATTTCAATGGTCCGGAAAATAAACAAAAGTTAATGCGCATTGTTTACCAGGATAGAGAAACGAGATAACCAGACGTTTATGCAAATAAACGGCACTCCGAACTTTAGCACGGTGTTTTCTGTGACTCATTATTGTAGTCCTAGAAGCGTGTGGGCTCAGTTGTAAACACAGCGATATAGTTAAACCGGTTCACGAGATCGTTACGCGTGTTGTGCGATACGCACTTCAAAACATAACCTCGGAAAACCTTATATGTACTAGAGGTTCTTGTACGACACGACCGAGCGAAATCATCGCTCTCCCATAAAATGGTATAAGCTTTACTAAGTAGAAAACTCATGAAATAATTTCGGTTGCCGTCTGTCTGTCGTAATAGGCGGTGGCTCTTGATAGTTACAAATGGGAACGGACCTAAATACTATGGAAATTTCCTAAATTCCATGACTGGGAAAAGAATTCCACAGTCATGGAATTTAGGAAATTTGTTTTTAACCCTGGAGATTGATTCTAGGACAGTGAATCGGAAATCGATTTTTTCTGAAAATTCAAAAGAGAAGACAACCAAGGAAATTTTATATGTACACGCTTGTAAAATGTTTGATATTCGAAGTATATAAACTTCTCTCGTTTTCTTGAAACTTGTTCTATTACGCTAGTTTTTGCTTGCCCTTCATTGATGGTTGTGAAACAACAAAGTATTAAGAGGACATGAAAACTATTTTTCATTTTTTTGTTCACTTTTATCTCCAATAGAATATCTTAGACGTCATGCCAAGGGATCTTTTTCAAAACCACAGTTTTTATAGCTAGATTTCTTCCTTTTAAGACCTTTATTGACGTAAAATAATAAGAAAGTTATGGATGGTTCGACACATCTTGTTTTTTGTTTTCACGGGGACTTTAAAAAAATCTAACAGTAGGTAGATATTATTTGTCCATATCTATTTTCTTTCTTAAATCTTAAAAAACACTTATAGAATCAGTTCGTTGTCCGTCTGTTTGTCCATACTCAGGCTGCGAGCCTATTCGTATTTGGAAGGTGTTTTTTCGTCACAAGTATGTGACAATCGCAGATAAATCAAAACCTATAGGGTAATTTCAGTTGATCTAGAATCATGAAATTTGGTAAGAAGTGAGGTCTTACCGCACAAATAAAGGAAAAAAATACTAACTGTGCGGTTGGGAGACCCCCGTCAAGAATTTTTTTTTTTATATACAAAGCATTATTTAATATTTTAAAATAATTATTGATTTATTAAAAATTAGATAGAAAATAGTAAATTAATAATTATATAAAAAATGCTAAATAATAAATTTGAAGGGATAGATCTTTGACTTCCTTGCAATTTATTGTAAGCGCCATAGCGCTTTTTCGTTGAGTTAATATTTTCACCAGCCAATTAACTCCTACCGCAAGCCGCCTTAAGGAAATTGGTTTAAAAAATTGCTAATTTGTAGTTACATAGTTAAAAAAATGGGATTACAATTTAACATGCATGTGTTACATGCAGTATTGTTCGTAATGTAGAATAATGTATAAAATAATACGTTCTAATTTTTCGACATGAAAAATTAAGATTAGGAAACTAACGGGATATTTAAAAAAATTGGAATAATTTTTCAAACAAAAGAAAAAGTTTTGAAATTCGCAGGATCAATATCTTGCCGGTGTCAATATCGAAAACAGATCAAATTTCTTGACATTGTTGATGGATTAATACGTACATATTTAACTACATTTGTACGAACCCTCAGGGTAAGAGTTCTATCCGCACTTGTCCGTTTTTTTTGAATAACCATCAAAATACATAAACTTCTCCCTGCAAGTCCTTGGTCCCTATCATGAGAAAGGACTTCGAGAAATGGAGTGACATTTTTGTGGGACATTAACGTGAGGAGATAACGCCCAAAGTAAAATATCTGCATTTGACTGCACACCGCTTTTGTTCGGGAGAAGTAGTTTCAAAAAGGGCGAAAAGATTTATTTATTGAGTTGTGTTTACCTTAGTTTTTTGAAACCCGAATGGGTGACTTCTCTTCCGGATGTGGTACTTATGGTCTAGCTCTTATCTTGATCTAGATATTCCGCAATGTCTCAAGAGCTCTCTCGTTTAGAGCGATTGCAACATACTAAATTAGAATAATTAGACCAGCAGTCAAGTATTCTTATCAACTTCAATTGATTGTCGGACAAACAAACAAAAACACCATTTATAAGTTATGAATTTTGAAACATAAATACATCGTTTTGTGATTGTAAATTCAATAGATAATTTGTAATAATTGTAGAGCAGATAAAGGTATAGGTGATTAATTTTAGATGGATAAGTATAGATCATTTATTAAAGAAAATGCTATTCTCATAGTGTATTTATTAAGTATATTTTCTAAGCTGCAGATCGATATATATATATATATATATATATATATATATTTGCATTTCTGATATTAAAACCTATATTGAACAGGCGAATTTAGTCACGGTAAATTGGTTCGACCTACAAAGTGATTTTTTGTAAAAAATCTGCTTAAGCTGTACAATCGTCGGTCATTTCGGTATTTATATGAATATTGATTATAGCAATTTCATCATTGATTCGGTATCATTCTTCACCTTCACTTTCATTCCACACTCTCATAAAAATACACTAGATTACCCTTATACCCACGATCCATATAATGTAATCGGGTTTATCCCTTCAATATTTAATTACATTACATGCTGTCATTTCTGTTTCTCTTATTTCATTTCGTTCTTGGCGAGCACTCGCGAGCTACCTTGGCTGGGTTTAGTCTAGAAATATTACAATTATGACTGAAATACTTCAGCATGAAAATTATTTTTTTGGGATTTAATTTTCGCGATATTTCCTCACCAATATATTATATTTAAAAGGAAATGGTAAGTATGTAAGTAACTTACGAAGCAAGCTTAATAAGAATTTGATAATTACTTTATTTTTAAATATCAGAGCCATAGAGTATTCGAATTGAAAATTCAGAGTAAAACGTCAATAAGGAAACAATTTATACTTGAACATTCAAACAGATATTAAAATGGCTACGCATGAAGGTTTAGTCTTCTTCTTGGTTGTACTTCGGTTGAAACCGAATTTCTCAATCTCAGAGAATGAAAAAATCATCATTAAATTCATTCAATGATGTTATTTTTTGAGAACAAATGTACTTCTGACCAAGAAACGTACTGATTGACTTAATTTGCCATAAAACCCTTTGAGATGATTAGAGAAGATACCCTACATGTTAATAAAAGGCAAAATGCGACTCCGCAATCGCAGACGAATATGTATGTTATAATTTTTGTATTATCGTAATTCATCATACAGCATTCAATACATAAACGCGAAAATATGGAAGTAATGATATCCCACATCCAGCAAAGGTTTTAAAGAATGCTATGTTAAAAAAAATTCGTTTTCGGGATATTCGAGCAGAGAGAGAAGATATCGGATATCGGCGCCGCAAACATCCCCTTTGCAAGCGCCTTTGATGAAGTTGTTCGCGCAAAGCTCTAGTGTGCACTTCTTGCCTTCCTTTTGAGTGAAGGCGTATTTACAGTAACAAGACATTACAGATATTATTGAAATTACAGTCTGTGGTGTTGAACGAGTCCAAATATCGAGATATTTATGAAAAAAAAAACGTCTCAAGGTGTTCATTGTCAAACGTTTTTATTTAACTTCGCATTTTTTCTGTATTTCTGTGTATTTATTTATTTGAGTCTGATTTGCACTAAACATGCCACGTAAATTTCTTTCCTAAGCCAATGCAATGTTGAGTAAACTCTAACTTCCAACTCTTTAATTCTAATGCTACAGAGGTACAGAGGTCAGGCGCGCAGCACGACGAGTTATGAGGGCTGAGAGTATATAGATATTAGATTGGTTTTGTAGCTAGTAATAGTTCTTATATATACAATATTTCTTAAGACTAAAATCCAAGTTTTCGATTAATATGACACTATAAAGTTACAGCGTACTTAAATTGTGACCCTAACACCTACTTTATCTTGTACAATTTTGCATCAAAGAAGCCTGTCTTGATATATAGAGTATTTAGTAACAATTCTCAAATATCAAACTATGCTATTATCGACTTACACAGAAAAAAGAATCCTGTAACTAAAACAACACGATTTTTCAATTTGCCAAGATAAAATTGTCTTTTTCAAAAATTATAGTTTAAATAACAGGAACATAATTTCTTCATTAAAAAATTTGACAATTTCATGGAATACCATTCATAAACTTATATGATTTCTTCCTTTGGAAAATGAAATATTCTTGTAACAAAATTCATCAAGAATCTCATCTCATTGATTTAAATATAAATATCTTATTTTCCTTTAAAAATACGAAAATGTCTTGATATAATAATTTCATATTTCTAGAATTTGAGAGGGAATTGAAACGATAATATATATATTGTCGACATACTTACAAAAAAATACGAATAGTTTTATACGAAATCATTATTGACCCGTTAAATTAATAATTTAGAGTGCAAACTAGACTAAAATTTGTGTCTTATTCATAAGGAAAAATCGTTAATAAATTATGTTTAATATAACCTAATAAATTGTCATTTAGGACACTTCTTAGAAAAAATACATTGTTTGCTCTTGTTACAAGACAATAATAAAAAAATATCCTTAGTTTTCCGGTAACAATTATATATTTGGATCAATGAAAAATCAAGAATATTTTCGATACGTGTCGTACTTGAAGAATACGAATTTATTTGAATGAGATTCCAAGAATATTAAATTTATAATGTAATATCTTAATCAGAGAAGGTCACATTTAAAGGGTAACTTACAGCGGCCTTTATTATTTTTGATGTTGCCATTTTTAAAACAAAAACTATTTTATTGTTATATTTGACGATGGTAAATTAAATTGTAATCTCTAATCATAAACCATCATACAAGATGGGAATCAGATTTGCGTTTCCTTACTTGCTGATACTCGTACTACATTTATGCTTCCAACAGCAATTATTTGTCATAATTAATTAGGTGATTTTTTACACCATCTTATTTCTATTTGTTTAGTTCACAGTTCATATTTGTAACTCTTTTTTTTTTGTTTTTAGGTAGGGAATAGGGCAAATCATAAACTTAAGTCTCTCCCTTGCGCTTATTTTATTCTACTCAACACGTTACACGAAGTTATTACTTATCTAAAAGAAACGTTAGGTGCGCGTATTCAGTATACCGGGCGTATCCACGGATGGCAACTGCTTTCCCCTGGCTATTCACCCCAGGCTGAGTAGGCTCTTAACGAGAGATGTTTAGTTTTGTGAATACTTTAAACCATAACAGGCGTTGAAACTGAATCTATAAATGTAGATTTTACATAAAAGTTGTCTAATATCTACCCGATAATTTACATTATAAATCCATTTGATAAATTCATAACAATATTTCAATTTCAATCACTTAACAGATTTTAGGCAAAATTAATTTAAAATCAAGTTATTTGCATTATTCTAATAACTTTCGATATATTACTTAAGTGACATAGGTTTGTGATGATGTACAATAAACTTTCTTAACCCAGCGGCCGACGGAACAACCCCGAAGAAGAGGGGAAGCAGCCCACCGAAGAGAGTGAAGCCTGTTTAGTGCAACGATGACGGCGTTTCATTCAGAACCATTACTCGTGGAAGAGTATCCGTCCTCCACAATTTGAAAAAACTTCTATGATACTAAAAATTAACAAAACATTAAACGGTTATATTGTATATAGTAGATTACGATAATCTATTATGAACAAGATAACTTGATATCGGATAGCTATACTTACAAATTTAATACGATTAAATACAAAATAATAAAAACATAATTTGTTAACTATGTATTAGGATAATAAAAATAATCTATTGATCAAAATAATACGTACCCTTGGAAAGTATATATTATGTTTCTACAAATCTATGCTACTGTTTAGGTCGTCATATAATCGTGTAATAGGAGATAAGATTCAGCGCTTGGTAGTTCTTTTTTTCTGGACTAGAAATAGAGAAACAGAAAATGTCTGAACGAGGATGCTATTCAGGAGCCAAGTATTTTTATTATACCTGTAGATTCGACAACTTCTGATTGCCAAAACAAAGCGAGAATCATTTGTAAAAGTTGCGAAGAGTCGCTGATCCACTTGACTAAATCGAAGCCTTTGGCCTGAAAGAGGTCGACGAGCTGCTGCGCCACAACAGCGGCTCCGCATCCGGACGATGACAAAGGGACTGAGTCGTCCATACAAACGTCTGTAGCTACAGTATATGCAGTCTTCATATATATTACAGTAATTTTAAGATTAATAGAATAAAAACATCATCGTGTGTTTTGAGTAATAGTAAAACGTTCAATAAACAATTCAAGGCCGGCGGCGGCGCAGTATTAAGCGGCTTGAAGTTGCTTTTTTATGTTATGTTTTACATTAATTTAAATAAGCATTTTCAAGGACGCGAATATAAATCCGAAATAATTTTGTAATTATAAGGGTTGGGAGGTACATGCTGTTGGCACGTTAAAGGCCGCTCAAATAATCTACCGATTAAACAAAGCCCTCGTTCAATATCCACAAGTGCGAATTGTTATGGACAATATCTGTAAACTGTCCGTAAGACAAAAGACAGTGACGGATGTCACCGTCGAACGACATTAATTAAATTCAATAGGTGGTAGCCTAGGTTTAGACTTAGAAGCACCGCCGTCGTAAAAAGATGTATCTTGATGTGACGAGGTCGTATTAATAAAGCACACTTGAGTGCGGCGTTAAAGGAATTCTTCAGGAAGTGACTGATATATTTTAATGTAATTAATAATTTTAGTCAACTTGAAATGTGAACCGTAATCTTGACAACAAAAATAGGTAAAGGCCTGAAATACACACTTCTATATAAATACGCTGAAGTAAGAATCTTAATATCTTTTGATGTCCGCTAATAAAGAGCACAACACCTGGCAGTGTGACTTAAACTTGTGCCATTGCAGGAGTTGTAACAGGAATTTCCAGTTAAATTCATCTCATTTCATTAGTACCACTCATCGGTTCTTGATATACAGGTCGCTAACCATTGACGTTAGAAGTGATAGGCTTCAGAACTTTTTGAGTTCCAGATCGCACATCGACTCCTGCAGACTATACGAGGACGACGCATGTCTTTGCTCCCAGCACGTCGACGTGTCGCCGTGACGCTAGCGTGATAATGGAGTAATATGGCTTCTGGCATTCTCTGCTCTGTTTTTGAAAATGTGCTTTGTTATATTTCGTAAACAATGGACGAACTTTGAAATCTTAATTGTCTTATCGATTTACGGGACTTAAAATATTGGTTGTTGTTTTATAGAACGTATCAACTATGGAGTTGTATGAAAAATATTGAGTATGCTGTATTACAATTAATTTAGGAGCTAAATATATGTCGGATGTTTCTACATGTAATTTTTTCATGCAACTATAATGTGGTTAACTGGTGAATGCACGTAATGCATATGTTTTCTCATACTGGACGACTACGCTTTCAGACCGAGACTCCAGTAGCGTTTTTTGGGCAATAATCTCGGATGATACTAAAGGGCAAGTTATTGCAAATTTTGATACATATTATAAATTTTAGTATTTTTGTGATTATTAAGTACTAGCCTTCACTCATAGCTCCGCCCGCGTGTACATCGAAGGACCCTTTGATTTTTACGTCGACCGATCGCGCTGTCATCATGTCAAAAAAAAAATAAAAAAGAAACAAAAGGCCGAAAGGGTGAACAGCTCAACACAATGCTGTAGCCTGAACGATAGCGCTGATTTTCAGTAGGGGCCTGAAAACTTAAAGCTAATTCAGATAACAGTATCAAAAAGAAATTTTGTGCGCACAAAATAAGAAAGGAGTTGTAGGAACTTCGAATCATGCAATATTATGTCGGTAACTGTCTAAAACCAGGTATAAAATAAAAAGAATAAAATAATTCTTCGTTTCTTTCTTTTTATTCTTCTAATTAATCTTTCTCCTTTGTAGTTTTTAATGATGTGAAGGGATTTTTACAGCAGTCGAACTGTAATGCCATCAATTTTCAATAACAAAATGCGTTTCTTTATAAAGAGCGCTTGTATGAATGAATTGAACGGGAGTTACACAGTGGGGTGGGATATTATTGAGATATTAATGATAATCAGACAGACAGATATTATCTCATTGGTAACTTTACTATAGATTCTCCGATAGTAATTTCCTTAATACTTGGTGAGTGAGGCAGTTGTTTTCTCACCTGCGTCATACATACCACGCGAGATTCTCCACAAGTTTTGAAGTAAAATTTTATGATCGCCTTAAATTACTTGATAAGCAATATCACTATTTACTTTCATTTACTCACAAATTTTATTGTTATTCCCATAGACAAATGCAAGTAATAAACTTTTGACCCTATACATCCATCTAAGGCTCGTGCATGGGCGGCTGATGCATCTGTTTTCTAGTATCTGTGGTGATAATAGCAAATATAGAGGTCGCGTGGAGCGAAATTAAAGATCACATTTTGGCTTTCCTCAAAAGAGGGAGATTATGAATATTTTCGAAAAGATACATCATTGAGATTCCATCCTGTATATCATAATTAAATGTAAATAAAATATGATGAAAAATTGCCTTGCATTCGTATACTAAATATGGATGCTCTTTTTCCCCGACCCTATATGATGACCGGCGCGGACCGACCCATCAGCTGTCACGGTATTTGGCTTCGTTCTAATGTTACATTACATATAAAATTTTAGAGTGCCATACCACATGTGAAGGCGTTGCACTTTATCGTACGTAATGACGATTTGAACTTCGACTTGAACTGTTGATGTTCGTTAAGTCAATGATTTCTGAAAATAATTTTTATTGCCATAAGCAGTTAATAAATAATAATTAATGCCTGTGTTTACTCATTGAAACGCCATATAAGATCTTCACAGCACACAAGCCGATACGAAAATTATAAGTGCATACAAAATCGCTTTAATGCATGAATGACGTACTCCCTTTACTGTTGCTATGCTTTTTTAAATTTAATTTGAAATTCAATTATTGAGTAGTTTTTGACGAAACCTCTATGGGTAATAAAATATTAAAAAAATAATGATGGTGATCTGATGGTGGTATTGCATCATTTTTCTACAATGTTCAATGTTAAAAAATGTCATACAGAATTCAAATGCACAGACCGAGTTCACTGTTAATGCGTCGTTTGGTCGAATATTCATTTCCTAGAAAAATCGTTCTCCGTCTCTAATTATACAATTAGAAGCTCCTTAAATTCAGATCACAAGTAAAACGTATCCAGAACTTATTCCCCGATTTAAAATTATAATTTCTGTATTCAAAATAAAAATGAAGAGGTCAGAGTTTTGTAGTGGTTGAGCGCAATAAGATCAAAGCCAAGAAGGTAGTCTTGATACCAGTCTGGGTCTTGTGAATTTAGTCTTGCGTATTTAACACATTTATTCTGTTACTTGCGTTTCTTTTTGTTAATTTCTTTAAATACTATCATCATCAAGGTCTTTTAAAGCAATACTCAGCTAAAACACTTTATTTCACAGGAATCTAAAACTTATCAAAAATTTACTGTCATAGGATCTATAGTCCTTAGAGTTATGAAAATTCCAAAACCTATCCTTCTTCAAATACATGAATGTACTTTTCAATATCAGAAAACTCTGAAAAACACTCGCAAAAAATAGGTACAGTTTTAAATATTACCCATGTTTTGTCAAGACATTACGACAAAGACAGCTTAATTGAAAATATTCTTGTACATGACTTCAGACAGTGGTAAAGATATCTTCTTCATTTAGTGAAAAAATCTAATCGAGCAAATTGAAAATTTCAAACACAAAATAATGTATTAGGCGGGATAATCATATATTTAAGTTACCACAAATATTTAATTCATATCTCCAGCGGAAGTTATATTTTTTAATTTAGTCTCGTACATTTGGTCTCAAATACTTTTCTAAGTAAGATTTTACTTTTTTGCAACAAAAAGATTAGAAAATGTGTTTTCAACTTTTTTGGATGTTTAAAATCGAAAATAGAATGATTTTTCAGAAAAAAATCTAACATTTGTATTGTGAATGGTTTCTACACAAATCACAATCTCAATAGTCTCTGCCTATCCTTCTGAGAAATACGCGTAACTTTATAATGATAATAAATTTTCATAGCCATCTTTTTATTTTATTAAGCTTGAAAAATATTTCTAATATTTTCAATTCTGAGCTAGAAAAACGAAAAGAAGGAAACTTTGTAAGTAATTTAATGCTTGCTTAAGTGAACACGTCATAAATATGCACTCGTTAAACTTGCTTTCATTTTCCAGCATGTACAAATTTTAAGAAAATAGTCTCTATAAAAGTCGAAAGTTAAATCGCGTAAGATATTGAAACAAATTATCATTTGTAGTACTGCTCGTCAGTATTGAATACTTTTAACTTCAAAAAACTTGTAAACGTCATTCTTAGGTCGTTACGATAAAAAAATTCTGATGCATTTTTTTTAAGAACTTATTTTTCTCGACGTCTTAATATAGTAATAAAATTTACATTTATTGTGCTGTTCTACACGAAAAAGAATAATTATTATCTATATATTATAAAAAAAAAATTATAGGTACATATTAATTTAAAAGATTTAATCTATACGATTTTCTCTATATATATTTCTATCTATATATCTCAGCGTGACGCTCACGTGAGTTTAGTACTTTTTTCCCATCCCAAAAGGACCCAACGTGTCTAAAGAAGTTTTCACTTGCAAAATCTAAGCAACTGTTCACTTTACCGACCAGTTCCAAAGTTTAGGATATCATTTTAAGAAACAATTCTTTCGAGCGTGGAAAGCACGAAAATAATATTGCTTACATTTTTCGTTCTCTTTAAAAATTATTAGAGCTATAAGAATTACCTAATTTATCTTTACGTTTGAATATTTTATTAAACATAGCTTTTGACGAAGCAATCGCTTTGAATGGAGTTTATGGCATTCCCTGTAGTATTTTTTAAGAATTAAGATTATAAAAATTGTTGATCCAAAAATTTAATAGTTCTTTTGAAAAAATATTTTTGGAAGATTTTCAAAAGCTATATAATTTTATCAGTTTAAGAAATTTCCGTGAATTTACAACTTTTGATGCAGTTTTTTAAATGCAAAAATAGATTTGTTTAAGGATCTATCATCAGAAAAATCTAAAAGATATAGAGTGAACAAAAAACTTTAGAAAACATTTTGTTCACAATTTTTCTAAAAGAACTCAATCCATTCGAAGTTACAGCATTCGACGCACTAGATTATTATATTTTGGAATAGGTCGATTGACTAGCTTAAAAATTATTTGTGAAACAAACAGTTTTACAACAATTCACACACATACACGCATGCACGCACGCGCACTCTAAAACACATCCACACACACAAACATACATCCCGCTGAGGACGATAAAAAAACATTCTTAGAATATCATACGGCATGATAAAAACTCAATTTTCTAATATTAATTTAATAACAATAACTTATCTAATTTAGAAAGAAGTGAATTTTCTTGACAAGTAGTTCAAAATATTTTTTACATTTCTCTACGTATGATAGTTTAATTTATGTAATAGTATAGTTTTTTTTTTTTTTTATAGTGATAGTTAAGAAGATAAAGGTGTTGACTAAGTGCGTTACCTTCAAACCGCACAGGACCGGAGAGGGGACTTAAGGGCCGAGCACTCTGATCAGAAATTAAAACATCGAGAAGAAAATACCGTAGTAATGGGGTGGTGGAAACGTGGTCGAATAATTTTGTTTTCAGCACATTGCAGCAGTTGAGAACGGAATGAATTGTTGAATTGAATTGAGTTCAATTCAAAAAAACTTGAATTCTTTTTAGGCGTATAAGCTTGAACTACAATAAGCATTGTTTCGTGGTTTCAGCTGATTTGTTGTGCGCTGTTCGCCGCGGTGGCGCTGTGCTCGGCGGCACCGCCCGAGCGCCACCCGGCGGCGAAGCGGGAGCAAGTCGCCGACGTCTACGACGCCATCTTCATCGTGCCGCGGCCGGACTTGGCAAACCTCGGCCCGGCCGGCAGCCATGTTTCATCCGACGGTACTGGTATCGGTGGCAGTGGCAGTTTGAGTCTTAACATCCTGGGTATCTTGAAAACGGCTGTCGGTGTTGATCTCGGCGTCGGAAATGGTGTACGTAAAGCCTCCGCTGACACCGATGCGGCCAGTGGCGCTCAATTCGAGTCCGGTCGTCATGAAGAACCCCACAGGTACAAGACCATCGAAGTGCAAAGAGGATACTACTAAATGAATTCTAATGCTGCTGCTTTTTCTTGTTACTTGAATGTTACCTTTTTCACGGCGTTTTTTGTTATAACATCAAAGACTTCAATTAAGTTTTTATAGTGATAAGTGCAGAAACACAATAAAAATATTTTGTTTTATCCTGCTTTTTAAATCATATGATAGATATATTAACATGCCCCATGAATACTTTTGCTGCCCCCGTCTAAAATTGAAAAATATATGAGCTTACGAGGAAAAAAAAAAGAGTTGTGATTCCTTAATATTTCGTAAAAAAATGATGCTCCATTAGAGCTGATGTCTAATCGTATTGATTTAATTAATCAATGTGCATAAAGTTCTTAATAAAAGAGTGAAAATGTGTCTATTGTCTTTCATGTATAACGTATGGGTACAGATCAATTTATATTTCAAAAAAAAATCAAAAAGGATCTTTTTACCATTCACAACCCACAATTTTATGACGCAAATTCAAACAAGAATACGTGGCAATATAAATTTATTTTGTAAATCTCATTTTATATTAACATTATAAATTATATGAACATAAATAAAAAGGTAAATTAAAACTATATGTAAGCATTATCGATACTTAAATTCAAATCAAATTTAAAAATATAGGTTCGAAGAACTCAAAAGATCGACCAGTATATTTTTTACATGAAATTGATGTTAGTGCTTTTTGAGTTCTCCGAGTTCAAAAATCTAGATTTATTAAAAAAAAATGCAAAGAATTAAGTTTTTCAACTATACAATGTCTTCCGAATGCGTAGTTCTATGTTGAACTGCATCGCGATGTTTAATATAATTTTTTAGGCAAAAAATTTGGTCGAGAACCAAACATGAATCCAATAAAAATCTTATGTATGTTTCATACTTAAATTTCTCAATGACAAAACAATCCATAATGAAATAATGTGAGAAGCGACATAATATGTAACTGTAACCTCACAAGTCTTTCATGTAAGACTATCGTTTTGAAATTATAATTCCGTTTTGTTGAGGTAATGTCAGACATATCAAAGTTTCAGTTGTAAAGTACATTTTATTATAATATTCAATAAGTTTAATGTAATTTTATACAAGTAAGAAATGCATATATACACATTAGCTGACCAATTAAATGACTTAGCTAAAAGATATGAGTAATTTAAAAAGCAAATAAACAATGACCGAACAATGGTTGACTACGTTGAGCCTTGACTTAAACCTCATGGTCTTAGCCGCTCGGATGGTAAGCGACCTAAGGTTAACCTTAATGCCCTAGCAAAGAGGGCGTTGCCTAATCAGGGACACCTCACAACACATTCGCAACGTCCCACCTGAACAATACCTCAAGAGCAGCAGCCTCTGGGTCCGATTGTGTCGCCAAACAAAAACACATGAAATACAGCATTCTGAAAGAAATATACCTATATAGCGATAGGTATACAAATATACCTTTGTATACCTATCGCTTGTAAAACTACTGGCTTATGGGGCAGTGAGACAAAATCTTTCATAAAGGAGTTGAGCAGGAGACTAAGAGACAGAGCGGGCGACCCCCGTTCTAGGTCTTGTCCGATACAAACCCTGTCTGGCGGTATTCAACACAGCAATACTGCTAGTATAATGAGGACTTTTGAACTAGGCCCGACCAGAGGTGGTTATTTTATAACATAGTCATTCATTGTTAGGTCATTGTTTATTCGATTCTTATATCTTTTAGCTAAGTTGAGTATATTTTGTGTTGGAAATAAAATAAGTCATAAATTTTAATTTTTTTGTTGTTTCATTAATCCATCATCGCTTCATCAAAGTGTGAAATGTTTATACAATGCAGTAATATCCTGATATTTTTGTATAAATTTAAAATAAAATATTATTAAAAAAAAAATCGGTTGATCCTGTAGGCCATCCCTAAAACTGAAAAAAATATTTCATAAATGTGTTAATTGAACAGATAAAAAATTACGGAGATTTTTAAAAAAAAAATTTTTTTTTAATTTTTTTCGTTCACGATATCTCACGAACGAATCAACCAATTTTGTTCGGTCAAACGACGACCAACGTAGTTTTTGATGTTAAAGGCTTAGTTTTTGAATCGATCGATGAAGCCGTTTAAAAGTTATTCAAAAAATAATTAAAAAAAAAATCCGTTGTTTTTTTAAGATTTCTTTCAATCTACCTGTCTGAATCAATTCAAATTTTCAGGACGTTATGTAAACATCCTGTGTGTGCGTGTGTGTGTGTATGTATATACATATACATACGAGTACACACACGAGTACACACACACACGCACACACAGAGATATAGAGAGACACACACACATACATACAGACGTAGTAACACCCTCGCGGGAACCGTCAAAATAGCTTCCTAGGACCCCAAAACGGCGAGATCTAATTAAAACTCGATTTTCGAAAAACGGTGTAAAACCAATAACTTCCTGATTTCCGAAAATTTTTTATTTTCTTAGCGGGAAGTTAAAAATAGGAAGCCAGCCTAATATCCCACTAATAAATATATAGATACATAACTAAATGTGGTTCATAAATATTTTGCGTGCAGTGAAATGTTGACCGAGACCTCATTTTGTATATTTTAATGTAATAGCACCTAAATCTATAAATATGAGTACGTACAAAACTTGAAATATCAAGTCAAAAGAATGTCAAGTGATGAACGTTGAAACACGTCTGGCGTATCTTTGTCCTATCCAGGTATAGATTGTCACTCTGTAAATATTTATTCATGAAACGAGCAAAGCTGTAAGAAGAAATTTGGGCTATGATTGATCTTCCACTCCTGCTCTAAAACTTTCTACATTGTATTGAGCAATAATAATTTCTATCTCGGTAAGCACAAAAACGTTATTGCTTACGTTCTCGAGCTCAAAATTATCAGCGTTCGGCTACGATAAATCCGTGTCGAGATTTATTGTTGTGAATAATAAGTTAACGAACGTTGCGAAGAAATAAATAATAAACAAGTAATAAATGAACGTACATACCTACAGTAGGGGAGCCCAAGAGGGGATTTCGGGATTTACTCGAGCGCGGCAGATTAACATAAGAGGGCATCCTTGTACCCTGTTGAGTACCTCCAGCAAATGTGAGCCCCATATATATCGCCGCCCGTCAGGGATAAGGAATCAGATTAATAAAAGAAAATTGATAATTTGAAATTCTCGAGCGCGTCAGATTAAGGTAGGGCGAGTTAATTACATGCTAAAAAGTGTATATTCCACTAATCTGACAATTTGCGTGTTACGTAAAGAAGTGGGAGGGTTACAAACATGTAAAAAAAGACGTCATTTCGACATTCTCGAGCGTGGCTAATTTTTTTTTATTTTGTAGGAAATAATTCAAGGATGACGAAAAATATATAACCTAAAGATTTCCACAAGCCGAAGTAACAAAAATTCATCAATAAAGTTTAATGCGTGCAGCTGCGTGATGCATGAATGTCTGTGCGCCTTTATTCTCCTCTGAGGATGAAATAAATAAAAGTGTTCTACTTAAAAAAAAAATACACTTTTTTATTTGAATGCTATTTCTTGAGCTTTTTAATTAATTACGTTCAATGATTTAAAAAAATAAATATATATTTTTTTAATTGTCAGATTAGGCGAATCCCTACAGATAATCGTCAGATTAAGAGACAGCACATCTAGGTCGTACAGTTGGACCATATATTAATTTGACGCGCGAATAATGGCCGCACGTTTGCGTCACATCCAAATCGTCAGATTATTATATAAAAGCTTCTTTTTAGGTTCACTTAACATCCCTTTAGAAAATCTGACGCGCTCGATAAATTTTTTGTTTTCATTTTCAACCCTTACATACCGACCACCCCCACGATGGAAATAGTCAGATTAATATACTTACATTTTTATAAAAACGTAGGACATGGATACTATCAATATCTGACGCACTCGAGTATGTCCATGCAAATTTTTTTTTTACGTTTTTGAAAATCTATAGCCGCTTCCCCCACCGATGAAAAGATATGTACTATATGACATTTTTTTCCTTTTATCATCTAAGCTTCGTAACCCAATAGGTCTCTATGACGCTTGAGTAAATGCCGATTTAGCATCGTGGGCTCCCCAACTACTGAATCGCCTTTTTAATTATTACAATACTTGAACATGTTAAGCCACAGTTTCGATAATCCTGTATCAGTTTAACCTACCTACGCAACAGATGTAGATCTGCAAATCCATAAAATGATCAACAGTTGGTCCTTAGTAGAGACCCTCACCATATTAGGCTTCTAGCCTTTCTTGCTAATATTAGGATTACTATGGTAACAATCATACTTCATCGTTTTTTGGGTTTCAAATTTTCGTGTATTCTTGAAGTTCGGTACAAACTTGAACATTTATTTTAGTTTAGATTTAAGCATTCACTTTTTAAGTGAACTAAAATGGCAATTGAACTTTATATGAAACTTTTTTATGGAGCTAGTTATGACTATGAAATTTGTTATTAATATTGCTTATTATAAATTGTGAGAGACTTTTCTCAGAGCAGGAAAGAGAGAGTGGCGGGGTATAAAAATAAAAACGTGTAATTGAAAGCGGGGCGGGGAGCGAAATGGAGTCCCAGGACCGGAAAAGGAATTGAGAACGCTAACGGGGTAGAAACCGGGTGTCGGGTGGGGATTAGAATGAAGATATGACCTCTTTCGAAATCTAGAAGAGTGCCAGTACCAGAATTTATAGCAGTACCGAAATGATAATGGGAGTGACAACAACAAGACTTTTACATATAAAATGTGAAGGAACACATTATATGTGTACACGGGCGAAGCCGGGGCGGAACGGTTGTTGCTATATGAATACAATTTACATTGAAATGGTAATGTTAGACGCAAATAGCGTAGTGTCCAGTAGCGTGACTTGTAATGACTTTATCGTTATCTGTTGTTGCTGTAGTGTATTTCAGGGAATCTCTAGTTGCGGCGTTCTTATGGTAATGCGTCGATAAGTATTGGCATCTGAACCCTGGGTGATGTCACGGGTTTTTACAGTTCTTGATAACTTCTATGAAATTCGACCATTGCCGATGTTGAAAGCTCGTCCTTACCCACGTTCACGCTACTTCGGCATATCGCCCCGAGTTCAATGTGATATTGATGTAATTTGAGTATTAAAGTTGGTTGAACTTTCAAAGTGGTGAGGTTTTTGAATTTTTTACATAATATTGGCTGTTATTGTCGCGTTGTATTTGGAAGCTGGATGTATAATGTAAACTTTTGTTTCATGAATTATAGCAAAATTATTTTCTGGTTAATATAATCCATATTATGCGTTACAAAACACAGCATCTTTCTGTGTATCTATTTTCTGTCTATCGAAAAACCCCATAACCCCGAACACTACCTACGACATACTATTGTAAGTTTTATTGTACTCTAACTTTCTTCCGCGGTTTCTCCAGCGTTGACCGCACACTCGTTCACACTTTTATTTTTAGTTCCAGTCATGCACACGTTTTTGACCCTGGTGCCGTTCTTATTCAAATTCAAATTCAAAATATCTTTATTTCATAGGTTACAAAATAACACTTGAAATACGTCATCATTTTTTGTGAATTTACACTTTACTGCTCGTTCGGAAGGCAGTTTTCCCTCAAGAAGAACGAGCAAGAACCTTAAGGGTAGCTCTTTTCTAATTTGCACATACATAACCAAAACAAATACGGAATCATTAGGAATGACAGCCCGGTAAGAGGTCGAGCCGCTTATCCCTATTGATTTTTGTCTTCTAAATATTCAGAAATTGCATAGTACCCTTTTTTACTGAATGATTGTTTAATAACACTCTTAAATTTATGTAGGGGTAAATCTTGTATATCTACAGGAACCTTATTGAATAGGCGCACACAGAGCCCTCTGAATGAATTTGAGACTTTACTTAGTCGACTAACATGTGAATTCAGTTTATTTTTATTTCTGGTATTGAGATTATGTCGACTACTATTTCTTTTAAACATTTCTAAATTTTTTTTTACATATAATAAATTTTCATTAATTTTAGTTCTAATCCTGTTTAGATTCTGATCCTAGTCCGATTTACGATTCTGTTACCTGTCAAGGTGACGTTCTTGATTCTTGTTCTCGTTCTACACTCGATTTTGGTCCTGGTACCGTTTTCCATTTATCCCGGTTCTCTGCTTGATCATTCGTTCAGCTTTCGCTTCTGTCGCTTTTGAATTCTCATTCCGCTATCTGTTTATCTGTAAGGATTTCCTGGGGTCACTTTAAGAATCTATATCAAAATAGAATATAAGTTATTATTTCTCAGAGATAGAGTCGCTTTGTACGTGTAAAAGAAGCCGTTTTCATAATTTGTTTTTCAGTATTTGAACAAAATCTTATTTTGTGCAGTAAGCGTGCTATGTCCTATTCCAGAAAACAATCAACCTTTTTGTAAACTTGATTGTAATCCATTTAGTGGTTCAAACGAGACTGAAGGACAGTCAAACAAACATACGAGTACATTTACAATAAACAGATAGCAGATGTTGTTCCCTTTGATTCGTTTCCTCAGTACTGCATGTTAGGATGCCTAGACATTCATTGTCTATAAATTAACCCGATTATCTTTACTATCCAGGGTTTTCACGGCTCTTAAAGGGACATATTCTTATTATTTTACATGCCCTGTCGTGGGCTGTTGATAAACAATAATATTCACAAATTTAACATATCTAATACGTGACGAAATTTCAGCCGCACCACCTGCCTCAGTCACGTTTCTGCGCGGCTGTTCGTAATCCGTTCTCTTACACTCGGTCTATCGGAATTGATATTGATGAATGAAATATGATTTAGGCTGTACAAAAAGGTTTATCAAAAAAAATGTTTTTAATGACAAAATGTACAATAATGGAAAAAAAACCTTATCGATTTGTTTGTCATCACTTAATTGCATTTACAACTTTTTCAATATTACAACACCGGTAATATAAACGTAATAAAACGGTAGAAAGTGAGAATTTGTACTTTAAAGATATTTCAGAAAAAGTACTGCAGGGGGAGAGGAATATTATAACATTGACAGAATGAATCACAATAATTTGTAAATTTTTTGTTTGGCTGTGTATACGTGTATATTTTGTGAGTTCCTAAACAGAATTTGATGAAATTTGTTATGGTAATAAGTTATACGTCGTAATAAAAATAGGATTATTTTTATCTTAGAAGCCGAGTGATGCACAAAGTTCGCTTCAACTGGGAATTGTGATTGAAAATGAGTAGTTATTTTTAGAATGTAGTGAGTGTATGTTTTCAGGGTTCCGTACCGTAAGGGTATTAACGGTACTATATTACTAAGCCTCCACTGTTCGTTTGTCAGTCGGTCTGTGTGCTATACATCATGAACATAAGTAGACAGTTGAAACTTTTACAGAATGTGTATTTCTATTGTCTCTATAACAACAAGTAATAAATATGAATTAAAAATTAAAGTAGCTCCCCTAATGGATTAAATTTTTTTTTGGACTTTTTTTGCTCGATTTTAGTAATGGTTATAGTTCAGACGCTTGAAATATTCACACAATGTGTATAACTGTTATAAAAACAAATCGAAATAAAATGAAGTTGAAAATGAAAAAATGTTTCCTAACAAGAAACCTGTTCCATCGGCGTTTATTGTTCAATCTCCTTTCATTACCATTTCTCTCATTTTCGTTTTCCATTATGTATTTAAAAAAAGAATTAAATATTATCATGTTTACTCGATCCGTTGTGACGCACCACCAGCGTGCGCGCCCCTGCTTTGCGCTCGCACGTACTATCTCTCGGCGCGTACGCCGGTCAGCGCGTGTATATAAAGCGCCCAGGGGATGAGACGCGATATCATTCACTGAAGAGTCGCTTTACTGCATACACGACGACATGAAAACCGTAAGTACTTATACAAACGTTGCGCGTACTTTAGTACAAGTAAAATTTAAACTTTTGTGGTTCTTATCTCACTACAAAAATGTGTAGCATATATACGTACATACAATATTCTTGACAATTTTAGTGACAAATATACATTTTATTATGCATTTATTCTGTATTTACCATTTCTATGAGTTGTATCTGTCTATTTGTCTTCTTCTAACTAAACGAATACAACACCGATCTTGATGGAATTTGGGATATGGGATAAATATTCGTCTGCGCAAATTATATGCGTGATATCACATAAATAAAATGCCTGCTTTCTTTTCGACCAAAATAATTTTACAAGACTCGTTAGAGCTTTTTAAGTCCAAAAATAACTTTCAACTTAAAAATTATTATTTTGTAACGTACAAAATATTTTATTATATAGGCTGTTTTTGAAATTTATTCTTTCAAGATATCTCTTTGAGAAATAAATCGATTTTGATCATTTTACAATCAACGCGTTTTTATTAGAAATAGAGCTGATTGGATTTAGGATTTGGTTGGTTCAACACCAATCTTTCTTTAGGAACTATGTAATAGTCTATTTTCATATTTTTGAGATTCTTCGAAAACTAACTAATCGATTGATGTAATTTTTTTAGGGAATTCAAGGTTAGTCAAGTCCTTTCGATTAGCGCAAGACTCATAGCGATCGGTCCATTTGTCTCAAAGATATCCGAGGCAGACTTATACAAACTCAAGCACGCAACACGCACACGCGCGCCTACACATGGATATGTGTGTGAGCTGCACACATTGCACATATACATTCACATTTATCTGGAAATAATAACAAAAGTTTTATAGAACCTCAATACATCGGCATCTAATGTAATCTCATTTTTAGGAATAGGGACTGGAAAAAACAGTGTTCCTGATTTTAAAGAATATTTTCAGTTTTGTTTACGAATAATTACTTTTTTTAATACAAACTTAAACAATTAAATAAACAATAGCTTATAATTTCAAAAAAAAAATGGAATATTCTTAACAATTTGACAAGTGCAAATCCCGTATAATAGTATTCTACCGATTAATTAAGCGATTGAAAATTGTTTATTACAATTTTGAGATTTACATCTCAGTAAACATTCCACAGTTGTTTGAAATAGTTATAAATGTTTCGTTTCTAGAAGTTTTTAAGCAATACCTATTTTCCTATTTATTATTATTTATTATTCCTATATTTCAATACCAACAAACCTATTTTCGAATTGTTCAGATCTTTGAAATCAAGCTAAACAAAATATTTCTAGATATATTAATAAGAATCGGGAAAAACAATCTCACCATAAACATTTTCATGTGAAATGTTGCCAAAACGAGACCATATGACTAGCAATGTCAAAAAGTTATCAGATCTCATGTAGAGCCAAACTTTTAACTCTATACGCCCTAACTTTACAAGGCCTAACTTCACAAACTCTACACCCTAGTCAAAATATGTGGCTTGGCCTTTTCGCTACAGTCACATAGACATAAGGTGAAAAATTCATTAATTGTTCATTACTTTTCTGTTAACAATAGTTCTTGTGGTAACATTGTGGTATCTTGTAATATCTTTGCCTTTTTTCTTTGTTGGTTTACTGTTTATAGTAAGTGATAGTTCAGGGCGATACTTGGCTCTTAGGCGATTATATTCGACTATAGCGGACTGTTGAGTTTTAATACTAATAAAGTCAATATTTATAGGGTGCACACCTTGAAAATTAGTCACTCTAGAGAGTGCTACTTAAGCCTGCCCACAAGAGAACGTGGATGACCCAATATTAATGAGAGCATTATTCAAACTTAGCCCTTGACTTTTATGTAGTGATAGCATACGCGACACAGATTGCAAACTGTTCACGGTGAACGAATGCTCTATTGACAATTTCAAATTTTGATTTTACAGGTGCTACTTCATGTCTAAGACCGTTATTAAAAAATATTACTACTTTTCTTGCTTTATTCTTGTCAATCAGATCCCATTCTACTTTGTCAACAATGCCTATAATACTATTGACAAAGAAAGGTTTATATTTCGTTTAAGCATTACTTTCACTCTTTTTTTTAATGATTATAGTTTTTTCTAAGCCTGCTGTCATAGAAGCACCCTCCTCATTCTTTTCAATGGACTCAAGCTCTTTTAACAAGATATCTGGGACAATCGACACTATATGTGGCTTTAAGTGTATTTTCCTGATAAATCGAAATAAAAATAAAAAAATTTCGGAATAGCTTGCAACATGGCATCATTAAGTTTCTGACCCATATTTCTAGTCGATAACAAATAAACTTTATCTGCAGGAAGCCGACTGAGACATTCAGTTATTTCGTGTGATCTACCCTCGTTAGAGCCTTATTTCAATGTAATTAAACGTTCTGTTAAAATACGGTGGTCTTCTTCTGTAGTGATTCCTATTCTTATTCTTAGAAGCATTTCTACGAACTTAATGTCAGTCAACTGCCGCATACTTTGTGTTAACTCCTGGTATTTAAAAAGGTATTACCACAGATTTGGAAAATTAAGAGCACCATGATACAGAGTTACAACATGGTTTAAACAATAGAAGCATCGAAAAATAAGGCTTTTCAGGTATTTGACTAACATGTTGTGTCTCTTTTCTTTAAATAACTTTTCCCTCCATCTAGCGTATAATATTCTGCGTGTTTATAAACCGGGTGCCCTTGCGCTTTACTTGGCTCGTCTTGGAAAGAGCACTACTGTGCCCCTAAACTAGTTTCACATATTTTTTCTCACTGTATTTGCTTTTTATAATGAAATCATTTTGAGTGGTAATCAAAAAATGCAGATAGAAAGTAGTATAGTGGTTAAGTTACCTTTGAAGCCAGAGGTACTAGGTTTGAAAACTGATAATGGGCTAATTGGCCGGGTTTTTAATTTAAGTCAAAATGCTCTTGCTCTATATACCGAATAATACGTTAAGCCGTGAGCTCTTAATGTTGTTCATATTGCGTTGGGACGACGGTCGTCGGCGTGAGGGCTTGTGTGATGAGGCCCTGGAACTGAAATTAAAGGTCGTTTGGGGGGCGCCACAACACGGGGCGATAGACACCTGACACGACCCATGCCGGCTGAGCATGGAATTCAGAACACTTCTTTGGAGTGTAAACTTTAAGTGCTTTAACCATTGTTTCGTATTTTCAGCTGACCTGTTGCATGCTGCTCGCCGCGGTGGCGCTCTGCTCGGCGGCGCCGCCCGAGAGCCACCCGCCGGCGGAGCAGGAGCAAGTCGCCGACGTCTACGACGCCATCCTCATCGTGCCGCGGCCGGACTTGGCGAGCCTCGGCCCGGCCTCGGCCAAAAGTACCAGTGAAAATACTGGTTTCGCTGTTGGCGGCAGTTTCGGCTTTTTAAGTTTTTTGCAATCAAGTTTTGGCACCTCTGGCGGTATCGGAGCAGGTGAGCGTAAGGGCTCCGGCAGCACTGACTAAAGGCGCCGGCTCCGGCGCAGACCGCCGCGCCGCGAACAATAGTCGCACGAGCTTGGACGAGGAGAGTGTTGTGTAGTGTTCATTTTAATTAAGCACACGTTATTGTATTTTTTAATTAATAAAGTAAATATGATATTTATACAATTTTATTATGGAAGCTGCGAGTAGCGGATTGTTACATGCCCGATTGACGGCGTAGAAGGAGGAGAAGGAAATGTTTAGAGTGAAATTGTTACGACAAAAATTAAAGAAGCCCTTTTTAAACAAACTTGTACATCATGTACAAGACAGCGGTACTAATCTTTGACACTTAAACAAAAACGAGAATATGCAAAAAAAGATACCACAAAAATATCGTGTGAAACGCAGTTTTGTTTAATGATGTCGAAAAGTGTCGTTCAATATTTGTACTGATAAGTGTAAAAACGAGATGAACACGTTAGGTTTATTAAATTTTTTTAGATGAGGTATTAGAGGACACAACGAATTAACTTCGATGCCCGCGTGTAGCAGACATCATTAGGTAGTTAGTTAGGTATAATAGAAGGTTATTATTTTGATAAGCGCTTCGTCGCGACGGTGAGTGGATAAATAAAACAACAGAATACAACTAAAAATAATAAAGTACGAATTTGTTTGTGACAAAGATTTTTCACAATTTCTGATTTAAGTTTAATTTCCTACTTTTTAAACTTAACATTTATAAGTAAGCACTCTACCATCGAAAACTGTCCATTATTTGCAAGGGATCATGGTAAAAAAGTTGAGATTTATTTAGGCAAAAGTACTTTGCGAAAAGCCGCGGCGCGATGTACACGCCGTCACGGTCGCCCGCGCCCGGCGCCCGCCGCGCCGGCAGGCTGTGCGCGCGCGACGCCGCCGTGCACAGCGCCGCCGCGGCCAGGAGCAGCTGAAGAGCCGACTACGAACACACGAGAGAATATTTTAAGCTGGTTATAAATTACTAAAGTACAGCTATATAGTTTATCTCCCAGCGAGCATGTAGGTGAAAATAGTTTACGAAACGTTTTCTGGATTTGAATTTGTAAGTCGGAACGTCTATTACTAAGAGTTTATTTTATACAGTCGCGCTAAATTATTACTGTACTTAAGTATTACCCTATCTTATGATCAATGTATTAAAAATCTGAAATCATATTTTAACTTATTCCAGTAACGACTATAACATTTTTTTTTTATATTTGAATCACGTAAATCCATTGCCTATTCATTAAGAAAAATGACTTTTAATTATAAAGTCACCACCAAACAGTGGCGATCATAGGAATTTGAGTCAAGGTGGGCAATCAACAGCTGAACCCTGTATACGGTTCAGCTATTAGGTACTTGTTAAGCATATAATATTAAATTTTCTACACATTGTTTTCTACGTTTAGTACATTTCGTTTTATTTTAGGAAGGCCACAAGTGCTCACAGTCTTATTATAAATGTCCAAGAATTTTGATCTCAAATTTTCTACGATCATTTTGAACTCATTAATCTACTGCACCCAGCAAGTTATTTCATTATTTTTTTGTACTAATGTTTCTGTTTCTGCGAAAATTAATCAAAAAGAACCAAAAAAAAATACAAAGTCAAATTATTTTAAGCTATGCAAGAATGACGTGAATTTGACTCAACGTATCACCATTCGCGAATTGTAAGGCCACAGTGTTTCGTCGACGCGCAGTATTTTGGTGAATTTACGTAAGGAGCTAATCGTTTCGTACTACCGTGAAAAAATTTCATAATACATAATATTATCTTAATAATACTGCATAATCGCTCAGTTCTAACGAAATGTTGACACAATTTAGAGAGTATCTAGTTAAATATGAGTAGAACATTAAGAAGAAAGCGTTAATAGACAATGTTCTTTAAATTTTAGCTTGGACACCGTTTTGCTCAGAAGACATAACAGCCGCTCCGTCATATATTTGAGCTATTATTTTGGATAAGCAGTCATATTCTTCGAGGATGCGCAAAAGAACCGAACTCAATAGAATACTAGGAGATCCAAATTGACATCCATCTATTTTATAAGTCCGTCGACTACTTTGAAATCTACAAAGTGTCGCAATGTAACTAAGAACTGTTTGTTCCCTTTTGGTGACAGCCGACGTTTCATCAATAACAATCGCCGTAAAATAAGTATTCTGTATTTGCGTTTTTAATTTTGCTCTATATTAGAGAGGCTGTACTAGTGATTAAATCATTTTAAGCTCTACTGAATAAGCCTGTAACAGTGTGAGTGCAAATTTGTAAATGACTTTCCAAAATACCATCATATTTCGATAACTACTCTACCATTTAAATAGTTACCTTTTAAAGAAGAGATCGTTTCATCATATCATTGAACAGACAATTTTCCTCTATTTAAAAAACGTACAACATCGATTACATGTTGAAGAATGTTACGATTTCTATCTAATTTTGATTATCTAGTTTTGATCAGTGATTCTTTTGGTGAAGGTTTGCTTTTCAAATTTGTCTCTATATGTATCTCCTATGGAAAAAATCGATTGCACTCAAAAAATAATAATTTTGCTTTATATGTGCAGCATCATCTCGAACAATTTTGAAGAAATTGCAGAATCGCTATGTTCTCGCGTGGTCGAGGTTCTCGACATCAAATGGCATTACATGATGTAAACTACAGATGGCACTATGTAAATAAAGTATATAAGTAAAATTTGCATTGGAA
The DNA here is from genome assembly GCA_005406025.1 of Eumeta japonica. Lineage (NCBI taxonomy): Eukaryota > Metazoa > Arthropoda > Insecta > Lepidoptera > Psychidae > Eumeta > Eumeta japonica. The sequence goes on from BGZK01000028.1 coordinate 434,930, forward strand.
TACATTATATATTGAATATATGCGATTTAATAAAATACGTAGGTTGACCTGTAGAAATAGACTGCTTGTTAGGGTTCCGAGCCAAATTACCAAAAACGGAACCTTTATAGTTTCGTCATCTCCGTCCGTCCGTAGGTAACAGTCATTTCAATCAAAAACTACAAGATGTATGTTGATTATATATTTTAGCAAGTTAAATACCAAAAATAAATATTTCTAGGGGAGGCACTTTATGCATGTAACAGAAATTGAATTTTTTTTTTCATCAAGCATGTGGCCACATATTTTGACAATTCTTTTAAAAACACTAAGGTTTTTAAGCATTTTTTTTTTTATTACGTGAATAATTTTGGTATTAATCGCTCCGAAAGTAGCATAAATTGTGCCCCTCCCTTTATTTATTATATCGCAAGATAAAAAAATAGGAAAAAAATTACAAAGATTACGCTTTATAAGTGCTTTTCAAAAATTATTTTGAAAATCATCAGATACATCGTTTTTGAGTTGTTTCCAAAAAGCTGCGCTTCTCAACAAAAGGACGTCAGCTCCATGAAGATGCGCTATTTTGCTAGGACACTCTAATTCACATTATTTTGAAAGTAATAGTTGACATACTTACTTGTTTCTCTGGTTATAAGTGACTCAAGTACTTATACTTATTATGTTCGGGAAACATTAAAAAAAGTGTAAGTATAGTTTTTTCATCTGTAGTGCATTTCTTTATAGGAACGGCTTTAGAACCCTACATTGAATATGGTCTTAGCCGGTCTTTTATTATATATATTATTACATATACACATAGACAACACAGATTTTTGTACATATGTGACATCATAGATAAGGCTACATTGTTTTAATCTATATAGATATATAAAAGTCGATGTATGTATCTTCCATAAGGACTTGGACCAACTTTGGTGAAATTTTTAGGTAATCTTCATATTGGCCTAACGGATGATTCTGAGAAGTTTGGTAACGATCGGATCACCAGAATTTTTTTTATTATTTTTTTTTTCAGTATCAGTTATAGTTCTGCTGTTCATCCGCTATTGTTTTCGTAATAACTATTATGTCGATACGTGCGATATATATTTTCATGCGATTAATCTTTATATTTGAAGATACAGTGTCACAATGTTTGTCCACGATGAACTCTAAAACAATTTAACCGATCTTCATAAACTTGGCATATACATATGTAATTTGGTCTAGCTTGAGAGATAAGATAGTTTCTGATAGGTAGCGTAGTTGTCAAATATTGTTTTTTTTATACATTTTTTTCAGATTTCTCATCCAAAAATACACACAAACACAAAATTTAATTTCCCTAGACCCTCGCCTCTCAATTGGTATAAGGCGAGTTGACGAAAATATCGTTTACCGATTCCCACCACATTAAATGTAAAATCATTACTATACTTTTATGATTTATACTGGTAGCGGTATCGAAATTGAAAACGTGACGGACAACAGAATCCAGAGCCAGAGCTTGATCCGAAATTGAAAATAAAACCTGGATTAAAATTGAGTGCGGGATCAACATCAGAATCGAGATCCTAATCGGGATCGAAATACAAAAGGTGAAGGAATCGTTTGTCTCGGCTTTGTCCAAATCAGAACTGTGATTGGAAGCGGAGTCAGAATTAAAAGCGGGACGCGGAACAGAATCTAGAATGCGAACAGGATCACAATTCAAAGCGGGACTGGGGTTGGAAACGAAGAAACGAATGTGGGATCGGAATCAGAATCAAAAGTGTGACTAGGATCGGAATCGAAAGCGAGACCGGGCTTTCGATTGATATCCATCGATACAAAAGATGAATAAATTAATCCTATGTTCATACCGACGAAACTGCGGATATTAACTATATTGGCAAGCCCACAAGAAAGAGCAGAAGAACGTCTGCCGGGCCAGCCAGTATTATTATATTTTTATAACTTTTCAAATCATCTTTTCTGGAGTAAAGTATTTTATATTCCCACGGCAAACTCGAAAGACGTCGAGCAAGTTCGGTTGCACGGGTACTATACATAAAAAATGTGTTTTTCACCGGACAACTGTTAAAAACAACTGTACGTATAGATATAGGTCTTCGAGCCTTCAAGCCTTTCGAACCTTAATTTAATTTTAGACTGCTTATTGTGTAAACTCAACACATCCGATAATGCGATTTGAGGTACGCAATCTATTTTAGGATTACGTACCTCTCTCTGCACTACAGTAATTTATATAAACTTATTTCACAGAGAAATGTGGTTGACTAGAGATATTCGGACATGGATTATTTTTAACAGATTTGAGTTTGCATACGAATAATCACAATAGACTTCTTTTTTTATAGAATTATTTATTCATAGACATAATTTTTTAATAAAAAATTTTGCCTAGAATTATATTATACAGAAATGTGTTGCATAGAGAACGGTGCATAGAAATGTTCTCGTGTCTGTTTGTAACCGTGTACCGGAGGGATATTTAGCGCTGGCTGTATTATTGCAGTAAAGGAATTAATTAAAAAAATGTTTTGTTGTACGTCATTTTTTTTACTTATCTGTCATAAATTACTTGTCTTGCTACTTTGTGATCTGATTTATAATAAGTGGTTTGTTATAAAAATATTGTTCTAACGAGTATAACTTGGAGGCATGCATTTTTGGATTTTCCAATTTTGTTCTTCTATAATCGATTCCGAGGAAATCCTTCTATTTATAACAATCTGGTCTTGTCGGAGCACGGTGACTCCTGATAGTGTGTGATAAGTGTTGACATCTGAGCCGACGTGACGTCAGGGGTTTTTAGACTTCTCGATAACTCCTGCAAACCTCGACCTCTGTCGATGCTAGAAGATCGACGATTAGCTTTTCCAGTATTTCCAATATCCACAATATCTCGGTGAGACCAGTGTGATGGTGATGTAATACTGGTCGTGAAGTCAACTGCATTTTTATAATAAAACGAACAGTTTTTTTTATTTCATAATGATCCTTTTAAATAAGTTATTGATGTGCGAGGTAAATCGAATTTCTGATTGCATGTACAACTTGAAGATCATTCTTGCACTGTATTCAAGACGTGGATGTGCCTACATACGGGCCGTACGTGTGGTTGCGTGTCATCTTTGACAACGCCGCATGGGCCGGAATCTCAAAAACTAAACAGCTTTTGAAAAGATTGATAATGACTGGTGATGAAAAAAGCTTACAAGAAAGTGCAAAAAATCATGGTCAAAAGGCAAACAAACTCCACAGACTAAAGTCTGGATTAACTCGCAATAAGTTGATGCTATGTGTATGGTGGGATTCGAAAGGCATTATTCATTATCAGCTTTTACCTCCACGCAAAACCACCAGTTCATCTCTACTGCCAACAACTGTTGAGACTCAAGCAAGAGGTAGAGAAAAAACGACCGGAATCGATCAACAGAAAAGGTGTGGTTTTTCACCACAATAACGCCAGACCACAAATATCTTTAGCCACTCAGCAAATATTGAAAGAATTTAGCTGAGAGGTGTTAATGCGTTCACTATATAGTCCTGACTTTGCATCCTCAGATTTTCACCTATTTCAGCCTCTTCAGATTTTTTTAGGTAGTGTTAGGCTAACATCAAGAGAGGACTGTCGAAACTACTGGTCGCAAATTTTTTATCAGAAATGCCAAAATTTCTATAGCAATAGGATTATGTCACTGCTTACAAAATGGGCACACAGGATGGAATCAATCATGCATTTTTTTGTAAATACTCATAATCTCCTTTAGAATAGTTTCGCTAAAGTAACTATAAAAAAAATTTCATTGAAAATAAACTTTTAAATAAAATGAAATAACGTAGACACAATCCTACTAAATACTCGTCGAAACTGCAAGCGCGAGCGCAGTCATCGGGTGCCGGCGGCATGTGACAAACTCAAATTCTGCCCCGTGCTCGGGCTCCTTGATATATTATTTTTAAAAATTTATCTGGCTAACAAATGAAACTTGATTTTGTCAGTGATGAAAAGGTCGCTGATGGTATTATTAAATTAGTCTTTGATTTTCCTCACATGTTCCACTCACCTCTAAACAAACAAGGCAAAATAAGGCAAATTATCGCGTAAATGAAACAGTACGCAATATTACTTGCGGACTCGCAGGTAATATGGCGTCAGGGATTGTCAGGGTAAGTTTCACTATAAATTCTTAGAGGTGCAGCAATATCACCTCTGCAAACTGTCCAATTATAAATCACGCTTGCATATTCGATAGCAGTGAAAGGCATTGTTATAAAGCATTTCAATATTAAACATTGACAATTTTAGTTTCATAAACGTTAATATTGTTAACGTAAATCTTATACTGTAACTTTAACCTAAAAAATAGCGAATAAACAAAATACTTCCGTGCAACTTCAAACCGACGGCACGCGGCCGCACGACCATCCATTGTTGCAAGTTTGGAACATCGTGAATTTTTAGAACACGTTCTAAGCTATTTTTCTTAGAAATAGCCTCTTCAATGCCAATGTTTTCTTTAGCAAAGTTGTTCTAAAAAACAAGAACATTATGACTATTTGCGGAAAGATCCATGATCGATTCCATATGGTAGGTATATATATTTTATTTAAATGTAAATAAAATATGATGAAAAATTATCTTGAATTTATATATAAAATACGAAAAAACCTTTTCCTTACGACCTTATATTCATATATAATACTACTGATTTGCATGGATCGCGTGATATACGATAAATATATGTAGGTATAAAGTTTGTTTATTTCTTCTTTTGAGTAACACTACGAATCATGTCGAGCACAGCAGCGATGAGGGATTTCGTCAGTTTGATGACGAACTGACAGCCGAGACAAACAAATCTATTCATTGTTATAGCACAGAGCTTAACTTGAATAGCCTGTTTTACGCCGGAGTATTTTATAAAAAAAAATACATTTGACGAAACAAAACATTGAAAAATAACGAATAGAAAATTTTTATTAGTCCCGATAGTTATTGGCGGTATGAATTTAAAATGAGTGACGTGTAGTGTAGTGTTAACTTTAGTTAGGTACATTGTACTTATATTTTTTCTATGATGGAATGGAATAAATATCGATTACATCAAAACCTTTTTGTGAATTATCGTGACTTAACGATCGTTGCTAATGGGCCCCTATATACAAGAGGAGAATGAAATGGTTGAGTAGGAAATTCCATAGGCGGTTTGTGCCTCGGAACACGTACACCGTCTGTGTATAATGTTGACATCATATTGAAATTTATCTTATTTAAATTGTTATTTACTCCAGTTATGCCACAGCTCGATAGTCTTATCTTAACCTGACCTATCGCAACAATATATTCAGTAACTGTGTATGTACTATCATACCAAGTGTTTGTTTTCTTATAATATTTGACATAAATAAAATTTTATATCTAGTTTTTTTCTTACATATTTTAAACTTATTTGTAAATAAATGTGGTAACCATTGTATTTAAATATTTTATAATTTTCATTTTCCAGCGTTTTGAAATGTACCCTAGACACTTTTATAACCGTGGGGTGACCTTTACTAAGCAAAGTTCACGATTTTTTTTACATCCTCTCCTGGTACACGTCACAGCCCTCGTATACTCGTTCACAGGTTTAATCGTCGTCACTAACACAGCCTTTCATACATGGTTTCGGCACAAAACATCAGCTAGTTTTGCTTGTCCCGATACTAAATAGACTAAGGAAGAATAGGCTACGTATTAAGTATATATTTTTTCATAAGTTCGGACACACACACAGAGCCATCTAGTTCTAAAATGAGGTTTGGATTAGGGGCTTCAAATATTTGGTAAAATACACATCTAAGCGCTCCCAACCACCTCGCGTGATGTACATTCTTGCAATGAATCATACGCCAAGAATGATAGAAGCCTCTCCATCAGCAGCTGCAGGCAGTCACTAATAGAGATGCTTGTCAGTTGTCACAGAATAAATACCACCAAACCATTGTCTAATTTGACACAGAAAAGCGTCTAATAACGCTGATTTATTAAGTTATTAAGCACACTTTTTCTTTATGTTTTGAAACTTCAAACAATTCTAGAAAATTGAATTCTTAGCCTTTCTCGTGTAAATACATAACATCAATTTTTTGATTGTTACTAAGTTTATAACTGGTCTTTATTAATTTATATATTCAGTTATTATTATATTTTATCATAAAACGTAACATAATAGAAAATAGTATATATTTTATGATAAAATACAATCTAATAAAAAATAGTAATTATAAAACTTCTAAAGATATAAGCGATAGATGCTGAAATAGCATACATAAATAGGTAAAAATAAATCGAAAGAGTTCATAAAATATAAAATTGCAATTCTATTGAAGTTTAGCAATAATAATAACCATTCGAATCATATATATAATAGAACTTATAACACTATTTCCTTTAAAACACGAAATACTAAGCCTAGTTATTAGCAAAGCTGATAAATTTAACGCTATAGTATTATGAATAAATCTGATTACAATGACAAAATTAATACCACAAGATTTGCAAAAATTGACTTGAGATCCCTCTAATAAATATAAAATTTGAGTAAAATTTAGTGTCTTCCAAAATTTTTATTCGAAGAATCACATAAAATAAACTTAATGCTGATGAATCTACGTGCTCCCAAATTGAATGGTCAAGAGTGAAACCGTTCGTTCGGTTGTATCATACGTTCGCGCACCGACATATAAATTAGCGTATCACATAAATCATATAATAAACGAAAAAAATAATTTTAACCCGAAACATAGCCTAGCCAATAGTTTAATGTGGTGAACAAAATTAAAGATATTTATCCTTTCTCTTAATGCAAAATTTATTTCGTTTGTTGTAAATAGTTATTTACTCGTTCCATTTAGTTCAATGTACTTTTGGATCTCACAATCTCAATTTGGATCTCCAGCCATTCTGTTATTGTTTTTTTAATCCACCAAAATGAGATTTAGAAAAACTAGAGTAATACAGGCATATTAATTCTTACAAGCTAAAGAGCTGAAGAATGACCACAAAGCAGTTTTGACCCATTTGAAAAAGCTGGATATACCAAGAACTCGATACTTGGATCCCATACGAGCTCACTGAAAAAAATCTAATGAATCGTGTACTCATTTGCGATTCTCTATTGAAACCAAACCGTTTTTGAAAAGATTGATCATAGTTGATGAAAACTGGATTGCACAAAACAAGAACGTGCGATGCGCGATAATGCTTTGAGTTTTAATTATCATAATGCATATGCAAATAATTTTTATTGTCCATATATTACTATGATACACTTTGCAGAGGCTCCACTGTGCCGAATAATAAAATTGAGTCGACCGCGAGAAATATGTCATCGGAACCTCAAACTCAACGAAGACTCCGACTACGGTCGCTCAAATACCTGAAACTCACACTTCGGCAGCCTGATCTCGGTTCAACAATACAGAACGAGTACGGAAACATACCTTCAAGCTAGCGTCAAAAGAAAGCTCATAGCTCTATTTTTTTTTCTAACACCTATTTTAGCATATTTGGGAGCCCAACAAGTCGTCATTTTGCTTCAAAGTATCTCGGACTTTTGCATCTATAGACAAATATTATTTTTGGGAACTAACTAGTACATCATCATCAATTTGAAAATTGCCAACGCCATTAGAGGAGCCAACCTCATTACTAAGTCATTCATTTTCGTCCTTATTCTGCAAATATTTTAATTCTTTGAATTATACGTTAACGCGATAATGATTTGTAATTGTCTTTGAGCTTTTGAATTTCAAAATATTGAAAGACAGTTGACCCTGCAGGCCACCTCTGAAATTTCTTGGTACTTTCGAGGTCAAAGAATTCAGTAGTATGACTAGCAGTAAATTATAGTCCTTTTCGTGCTCTTCAGGCTCAAAAATAATTTATGATAAGACTTAAGTTCTTTAAGTTCAAATATACAAATTTATTTCAAAAAAACGCCAATTTCATTTTCAACTAACATATCTTACGAATTCGTTGTTCCATTTATATTTGCCGGCATTTAAGGCAGTTTATTAACCAGAAATGAATTACCGAGTATCAAATATAAAGATGACAACAATTTCACTAGTTCATTTAACAAAACTTTTTTAAGGTTCGGAGCCAAATTGTCAAAAACGGGACCCTTCTAGTTTCGTAATGTCCGTTCGTCCATATGTTACAGGCATTTTATTCACTATTCAAAACTACAAGAACTATATTGATAAAATTTATAGTGTAGATATCTTGTGTGAGCCGGTACTTACATTGAGGGCACTCCATTGTTACATTTGTAACAAAAGCGAAAAAAAAAATTTTTAAGCAAACATCAACGAGTGGCATATATTTGACAGTTCTTTTAAAAACACTGGTTTTTAAGCAATGTTTCTGATGGCGTGAATAATTTCGGAAATAATCGCTCAGAATCCCCCTCTATTTTCTAAACCGTACATCCAAAAAATATGATAAATGGTAAAACGAAATAACGCTTAATAAACACTTTCGAAGAAAATTATTTTAAACATGGTGGGATATACTGTTTTTGAGTTATCGCTGTAAAACTGCGCTTCTCAACAAAAGGACGTAAATGCCATGAAGATACGCTTTTTTGTTGATGCACTTTAGTTTATACTATTTTAGTAGTAATAGTCGAAATACTTACTTGTTTTTTTAGTTATAGGCGACTAAAGTGCTTTTAACCATTCTGTGCGAGAAACATGTAAAAAGTGTAACAACATACTTTTTCATCTGTAGTGCATTTTTTTATAATAATGGTTGCGGAACCCTATAATGAGCATGATCCGACATACTCTTGGCCAGTTTTTTTATGAACGTTTTGTTAACCATTTCCCTCTAATGAACAAAATTAAATATTTCTTCTTAAAAAGAACGTTGATCGTTGTTTTTGAGGACTATTGAATAAAGCAACCGACTTTTATACAATTTACTGCAATATGCTTGGAGAGAAGACTTAATTACATTTTGTTGTCCATTTGGTGTAAAATAGTCTTTTACTAATAGTTTATTTAATAATTTTAGTGATAAACGAAACACTACCGCAACCCGAATATTTGAGTCGCTGGAGTTGAGTTTGACGTAAAATTTTAATGGCAATTTTTGTTTTGGTGGCACATTTTTTTTTGTTTAACATCATCTTGGTTAAATTGTCAAAATCTAATGCCATTAACAAGGAAGACTCACGACCGTGGTTATAAATGCCTAATTCCAATATTTTCAAAGTTATTTTGACAATGGTCTGCAGGTAGCAGCAAATTATAATAATAAGCATTCGATTAAAGTATTTTTATTATTCTTCAGAAAAAAAATTGGATAACAAAATGCTTAAATAAAATTAGTACTACACTAAACGTTCCTGCTCACAGCTGGTTTTGGTCGTCTTCGGGCCACTCGAACAACAGAGCCGCTATGAAGTGCCAGCGGAGCCCTTGCGTGTGCCCGCTCCGACACCGCCAGATGCAACAAAAGCCGATTTCAAGATACCAAAGAGGTTAAAACTTAAACTGCCACTGCCACCGAAACCAGTGCCGTCGGTTGAAGCATGGCTGTCGGCCGGGCCGAGGCTCGCCAAGTCCGGCCGCGGCACGATGAGGATGGCGTCGTAGACGTCGGCGACTTGCTCCCGCTCCGCCGCCGGGTGGCGCTCGGATGGCGCCGCCGAGCACAGCGCCACCGCGGCGAGCAGCATGCAACAGGTCAGCTGAAATCATAAAACCGTTTGAAAAATTTCAACCGCATGAAAAAGATCGTTGTGTCAAGTTTTCGTCACCCTCTTCTGTGGAGTACTCCGCTACGATCTTTTAGTTGCACTTAGAGATCTTCGGACCTTCAGCCTTCCACACGGATCAAGTGCGGGTCGGTGTTCTTTGTTGTAATAAAAAATGAAGTAGTATAGGAAGAAATGTGTTAAAATCTTTTTTTTTCATATGCCGTTTTAGTATTATTTCGCTAAAAAGAAACGAACTCCTTTACTGAGAACAAATTTTTGTCATCCACAAAACTTTATAACCAACTCGTTATTACCCGCTCGCATCGTAGTACCCCAATGAAAGTTTTGCAATGATCTTTTCCAAGCCCGACCCCACTCTCAATTTCGACCGCGACTCCACGCCCATTTCGGTTCCGATCTTGCTGTCTAATTCAGTGTCGGTCCCGATACTAATATCGGTCTTCCCTTAAATATTGTTGCTATTTTTCTGGTATCAATATTTTTTTGTGTCTTAAAAATATCACATCTCGTATACTAGAAGATTATCTACCCTTACACAAAACTCAATCACAATACGTTCACCCGTTTTGGAGATTATTAACCTCAACAAATAAATAAAAAGGAAGGCACTTTATCGACATAATATAATTTATCGTTTGCAAGGCCACTTATTTTTACTGTATCCGAATTTCATTATGATCTCTCAAGCCATTTTTACTTATACGAGGACTTACAAATAAATAACGAAGACAGATAGACAGAAACACAAATATCTAAAAAAAATGTTTAATATGGATCAGAAATTAAGAGCGGTATGTAACAAATATTTATAACAACATTTAACAAAAAATCATAATATTGCTAAATGTATTTGTAATGAGACATGGCAAATAATACGAAGTATGCCGGCTATGCAATAAAGCAATTGTATGTGCACTTACGGTTTTCATGTCGGCGTATGTGCAGTGAAGCTCCTACGAAGTGAATGGTGTCGTCTCATTCCCCAGGCGCTTTATATACGCGCGTTAACCGGCGTGCGTGTGCGCAAGGTGGCTCGTAGGCTAGTGGTGCGTCACAATACAAACGCATTTATTTATTATCAGCGGCATATTGGTCACTTAACGGCCATCAATCTCACAAACTCTCAATTTTCATTTAATATTCGTCGCTCCAAATAAAAAAAATAAATCGAATTCACGTCGCGCGCTGTTCAAAGCCCTGTTATTAAACGGGTATGTACATACTTTGATGCTTTAGTTAAGTCTTCAAACCCTGCTTATATAGGATGACGAAAGCTTAAAAATATTTAAAGATTTAATCCAATTTTAAAAGAATAATCATATAATTTGTTGTAAATTACTATTATGTTTTTTTTTTAACTTCATACCCAAAAGGTGCTACTCTAACAATGAAGTTTCACTGTCGGTCCGTCCTTTCGTCTGTCACAAGGCTGTATTTTTTTTAAGCCATAATAAGAAATATACAGATCGTCTATTACTAAGACCTTTGTAACAACAAAATAATAAAAATAAAATAATATGAAAAATTAAATGGAGTGCCAATTAACGGAACTTGTTTTTTCTTGGCGTATTTGCTCGATCTTGAAAACGGCCATACACATCAAGGTCTGACTAATATAACTAAAATATAATATACACTAAAGTAAAACAGCAAATAGAAAAATAAAAAAGTCAATATTGCGCGATGGTACGGAACCATTCGTATGCGAGTCCGACTCGCACTTTGTCGGATTTTTCATCTCATGCGCATATATTATTTACACTACACTACAGTAAGTACAAATTTTAATTATAGTCTTTCGCTTAGTGAACCTCTAATATAAATTTGTCCTGAAATATAAACCCACGGGATTTGAATGTAATGTTTTTGATTTATTCCTTAATTTATACCAAAACCCCTACCTTTGTGCGTTATATGTTACTTTTGTCGATAAAAGGCGAGTACTTTACACGGTTTCTTCATGTGGTAGGTGATTTTTAATAATAAAAAGACTTCCTTAAAGAGCTTTGTCTATCTGTTGCGTTGAACTTGGATGCATCGAGACGCATTTCTGCCGAGACGATACCGGTGCCAGTGTTTATAAACCAGTATTTCTATTACTAAGCCGTATTGTTTCTAGATGTTGCGTTGCCTAAATGTCTCCAAGTACATGAACTTTGTTATAAGGAATATGTCTGTATTGCGGGATTGTATGTTTTTCATCAAAAAATGTAGAAAAAGAAATATATCTATTTCATGGTATTCTTTCTCCTATTGCCAGGTTAAAAATAAAATTGCAGATTGTGGATTGAAATGTGATCTTAATACTTTAGACCCACTCTAGAGTCCTAGACTCTTAGACCCATTGATACCAAATCCAGTCCTGAAATGGTAGAATATGCTCTTGATGTGATGCACTAAACTGTCAAAAACGTGATGATCTTACCATTGCCAGAACAAAAAAAACCTACCAAATACAGATTAAATCCGTATTAAATATGCCTGAGTTTAAATTTTAATTGCAATACTGTGCAATCTTTATAGGCAGAACACATTAAATAACGTCTAAATTAAGTTCTATGACTTAATAGACGATAAATTTGTTTTCCTGGACCGAGACTCTTTATCAGCTTGACCCGAGAAATTCCCTCTTACAATAATACCTAGTATTAGTATTACTAAAATGGTGATGTAAACAAGCCTTTCGGAGAAAAGCGTACGCGTAAATCGTAGATGTCGCTTCACACGATAAAATCAACAAATATACCTTAGTATCGAAACAGATGATATAGAAAACAAGAACCGCACGTGAGAGTCTGTATATGTAAGCAGATCTGCGTAGAAAGTTTTCTTGATAAAGTTACTTATGTGCATAATATTGAGTTCAAAAATGGCCATTACGCATGGGACATTGAACGGAATAAAAATATTTTTCTTCGAAATGTACGGCTACTTACTCTCTTACGGTGATTATGGTGCGAATCGACATGCATGCAAAATGTGTTTATGAGCACTGCACCCAAGCCGATTTAACGAATGAAACAGAGTTTTTCGCGAATGCAACGCCTTTCTGCATGTCCATTTGTGTGCTTATAGTGCATCGTGTCGGTTATAAAAATCGCGGGATGGCGCGATGAAGTGTGGTAAGAGACAGAAAATTTCGTATTTGTGTGTGCGTCTCCTCTATCTACAGATAGGTATGTATTAAACTATAGCGTCGCTGAGCTAAGCTTCATTACTAACACTGACTTTCACTCACGGCTCTACCCGCATGATTTTTAGTAAAGTTTTGTATACCAATAAATCATATCGTCATCTAAAATATAGTTTACTGCCTGTCTGTTTGTTTATCTGCAAATATATAAGTTATGTATTACGTAAACAAATTGGTTGTAAGTTTTAGAAAAAAAGTAATTTCATTGTATCTTTTATTTTTGTCGCCTACGATAAGCTTATTATAAGAGAGCGTAATGAAGGCTAGGAGTTACATATTAACAGTGAGAGCAAGAAAGATGTAGAATCAAAGAGTAAAGAACAGAAAAGCAAAAGTTAGAATAGCAGTATTATCGCATTTAGAGCAAAGTCTTAATAAAAATCACAAAGATTCCTTATCCATGCGGACGGATCCATAGGCAAAACCTAGAATAAAATGAGAAGGAATGTGCCGAAATTGTGTAGTTAATAGTTATAAAAAAATTAAGATATTATGTTTTGTGAAGTTTTGCTGCAGATGTCATATGAATACGTATTCCGCTCAATGAGATGACAGACATTATACATTACTTAAATGTGTTAATCAGATCATATGATAGTTTCACGTAAAATCGTCAAGTAAGAACCTAAGGTAATAACATTCAGCTCTAGAAGCAAATATAAAAATTTACCCGAATATTTTACACGCGATTACAGAGTCGATACAACCTGTAGATCCACAAATCAATGAAAATTGGAGGTTTAAAAACTTAAAAAAAACAAAGACTGCGTATTTTTCAGGCCTCGATTAACATCCATATATCGTCGATGTTCTAGAGTGATATGCCGAAGTCGAAGTTTTGATAGCGGCAGAGGTCGAGGTTCGCAGGAGTTATAGAGAACCCTAAAAACCCCTGACGTCACGTCGGCTCAGATGCCAACACTTATCACGCACTATCAGGAGCCACCGTCCTCCGACAATAATACGAGGAGCGAGATTATTATAATGACAAGGATTTCCCGGGAATGGGCTACAGAAGAAATAAACAGCGATAAAGTTTACTAAACCTCTATTATCAATTATTTCTTTATTATGTGCTATCTACAATTTTATTGAGTGCTGTTATGACAGTTATCAAATTAAAGTGTATAGTTGCTGTTATGTGCTAAAATTAATGTAAAAAAAGCCTTTTACCATGTTTCAAATGTCATAAGTTTCAAGTTTCATTACTAAACACCATGCCCTTTATTCAGAGGTCTTATTACTGTTATTAACATTCTTACATTAGCATTACTAGTATTTATTAACAATATGTGTATTGAAGCAGATTCTTAGGTCTACAAAAAAAACTTAAATATATTTCGAGTTCATAGAAACGCAGTACAAGTCATTCCTTTAGATGGGTTTGCGACGTTGATAATAATAATAATAAACGAAGAAAAACAGCCTTTTGTTCCGGACGTTTTTAGCGCGGTTCACGGTATTTCAAGTAAGATTTTAAGTAAGACAAGTTTCGGACCATAAATTGCCATTGACATATTATGTGGTTGTTTAAAAGCAACCATTCGTAAAAAAAGAAGCGTACACAATATATCTTATGCTATAAGAAATTGAACCTGATTTAGGTGTCCTAAAAATATTAAAATTGAGATTTTATTGTAAATTTGTGTATAAATACACTACACGTATTGTGTTATCACGTTTTAATACGTAGGGTGCACTGAAAATTACTGGAATGAAAAAATTACTATGACTGGTCAAAAACGAATTAAACTTTTCTTTTAATATTCTCCATTAGCATAAATGCACTATTGCATACGAATAAATTTTTGAGACAATTTATGCCGCTTCTCCTTCGTGGCCTCGGAAACATGTTTTTTATACTCCTCAACAGCCTTTTCTGATGATAAAAATCGTTGACCGTGTAATTAGTTCTTAATTTTTGCGAACAAAAAAAGTCACAAGGTGCCAATTCGGGACTGTATGCAGGATTGCTCATAAGTTCTACGTTTCCCCCCTTCAAAAGTTTATTTGTCTATTTGGCTGTGTGAGAACTGTCATTGTCTTAATGCAAGATGATACGATGTTTGCGGTTATTTTTACAGAGTTCGTCAATAACTTCCGGCAAACAAATATTCGTGTTCCAATCACTAGTCACGGTGCAACAATTCTGCAAAGTAACAGTAGCCACGTGTTCAGTTTTAATAAAAAAAGAAGCAATCATCCACTTAGAGTCACTATGCTCGCTCGCCACTTTAGTCGGTTTCGATTAATCCCTATAGACCCATACGGTTGATTGCTGCTTTGTTTTGGGGTCTTAGCAATAAATTCATGTTTCGTCATCTGTTACTACGACCACACCAAATTTAACTCCCCTTCCTTGAATCTGGTAAGCATGGCATTGCATCAAGTGACGTGTCCCGTTTTTTGAGTATCAGGCAAATTGTGTGGGATCCACCGCAAGCACAGCTTTTTCATATCTAAATGTTCGAGTAGGATTGATTGTATTTATCTCATGCCTATACCTAAGGATGACCAAATCTCATGGCAGGTCACATGCCTGTCTGTTTTGATCATACGGTGCAGAGCATCGGTGTCTTCGTTGTTCATAACGGTGGACGGGCGACCATCACGAAATTCGTCACACACGACCGTGCTTGAATTCTGCAAACCATTTATAAATAGTCGTATTGAATGATGCTTCATCGCTTAAAGTAGTTCAAAGTTGATCAAGGCTCTGCTGAGTTATCAAATTACACGTAAAGCCGTAGAAGATCACACTATGTAATTTTTTACAACTTAAATCCATAGTGATGAAGACACGCAATTTTTAAAATGACGTCACAATATGAAAACAATTGACAGATGAAATAAAATTTATTCTACAGCCAAACAGCTCAATTTTCAAATGTAGTAATTACTTTTTAAATATTGTTTATGTAAATGGCCAGTTCTAGAAATTTATAGTTTACCGCATATCTAAGCACAATTTGTTATTAATATTTTAAGTTATATTATTGGATATGATTATGATTGACTATACGAATTGAATTAGGTGTGATATTTGTTTACTTTGATTTAGATGATTGGATGAAGCCTCAATGATTTAATTGTAAGTTGATGATGGGTTTATTTATAATTAATTAAGAGAGATGAGATTAGACGCTTCATTTGACTATTTAGGTATAACGGTTGACTTATTTAATTGATTGATTGATATTCAGTGGTAGGTAATTTAATTTTATTTGATTATTTTACTTTAATACAATTATTTCAATTCATGACGTGAATCGGGTTACCATTATAATTTTGGGGTTTGTACACCTATTAATTTTGGGAGTTTCTTCCTAAGTGTTTCAATACGAATACCGGTTTTAGCTAACCGGCATTCAATAACTAGCAAAGAAGCTACAGACCGTGGCCAACAGGAAAGCCAACATCATTAATATTTATTATTTTATTATTGTAATTCGTGTGGGTACATTCGCAAGTAATAGTTACATTTTAGGTTGTCAGATCATTCGTTTAAATGAGCACTATCTGACGGGAGCTGTCCCCAATTTCAAAATTTATTAATCGAAAAACTAAATATCTTTTTTCATAAAGGTAAATAAACAGTCTAGTACGCACCAGAACTGTTCGTTGAGGGTTACATGGGTCCTAACCAAGCTCTATTGAAATAAAATAGGGTCTAACTTCTGGCTCTATTGCAAATTAAATTCATATTCAGAGAGGTGGTTCTGGTATACAACAATTAAACATCGAAATAGAAAGTTTTCCACAGCACAACAATGATACTTATATTTTAAATTCTTAACTATAAGTTTTTACTGATTACACGTAATTTAATTTAATTTCTTTTCCTTTATTTTTTTTTTATTATGTATTAATTTATTTCATTGTACTCTATATTTAAATATGTTATTTTCTTATTGAATTGCAATTTTAAAGTGTATTTTATTTGTACTAATTCTTTTGAACGAATTTATGAAATTAGACTTTCAATACATGTATAAATGTACCAGTGCACGTAGAAAAATTGAACATACGTTTGATTACATAATTTGTTTTGAGATTAATATTTTATGGGATATTATATGTCTCATTTGGCCCTTGAATTAAAACCTGCTGATATTTTGACGACTGTATTATTTGACTTGACTATAATATAGATTGTCTTATGGTGAACATTGCTAGCCCTAGTGATAAAGATGATTCTGAAGTTGCGATGCTTGAGTAGTCCCGAGTCCTGTATATATTTTATACAGACATTTTAAATGTGACCAAAACTCTAAGAAACTCAGAGAATTAAATATTTTCTTTCTTTATAATTGACATAGATCATATAAATTTAATTGTTTATGTCTTACTACCGTATAGGTTGAAGAGGCTCCACTGCACCGAATAACACAATTAAGTCGGCCGCGCAAAAAGCTGCCGCTTGAGTCTCGAACTCAACACACAGCCTGACTGCGGTCGCTCTAATACCTAACGATCTCACTACGTGGAAGACTGAATATAAAGAATACAGGAATATATAGAACGAGTGGTGAAAAACCCTCTCGCTGTAAGCATAGGAAGAGAGCAAACAGTTTTTTTTTTTTTTGTACAACATGTAAAGCAAACGATACGAAACATCAGCCCACAGTGTTTCGCAACAATCCGATAAAACCTACGTTCAGATCGAGAATCCTAGGAGAGTCAAATTTCTGTCCCCGTTTCAAAACGAGACTGTTTCGTGTTGCATAATTTTACTAAGTTATTAACTAGACGATCCGCATGTAAAAGCATACATGTATATTCAAACAATAAATATACATGTAGTTTATAGGGTTCCGTTTCAGTATTGTCATTTTCAAGATATTAAACAATTTAAATTGACTGTACTCTTGTACTTTCTTGCTGTCAGGCGACCCAAAGATTATCAAAGTATTTAAGTTACTTTTCAAAGAGCTGGAAACTTTAAAATTGGAAAATATTTAAATACAGTAATTATCACATTCATTGATGTATAAGTCTAGAGTATGTAAAAAAAGCTAAATATTTATATATAACTTTTTTACATATAATAGTTTTAGTATATTTTTTAAACATAAATGTATTTATATTTACGATAAATATTAAATGAAAACAAACATTTTGCGTGAAGTTTTCCAGAAACTTGCAGAAAACGAAGATCTGATGTAACCTTCTGATGTGTTCATCTACAGAAGAAACAGTTAATAGCATTAAAGAAGCGATAATCTTGTTAAATGATATTCCATAAACTTATTGTTGATATAGTTAAGTTTAATTTAAAACTAACGATCTGTGGTGTAACAGGTGTAACTAATCATTTAAATAAGATAAATATTAATATGATGTGTAATATGATGCAGGTATTTGTATATATTTTTTTAAGTACCAAGTCATTTAAAATTTCAAATCAATTAAATTTCTCAATTTCTACCTAATTCTGTTATTCAAATTATATTAAAACAATTAGGTGTCTTGTCGAAGAGTGGGAAATTAGAAAATAGAATAAAAATATTATATGTAAATACATTACTTTCTATAAAAATTCATATGTAAAAATATTTTTTTATATTAAAGAAGGTTGGTTTTAAATATTTATTTATTTTAAATTTTCTATGAAAACTTTTGTATGAATCGAGGCCCTGAGGTGATGAGAATCGCGATGAACAAACGAATTGTCCATCTTATCTTCAGGGAAAACTGGCGATAAGGTAGATAGATGTACGAATAAATCAGTTAAATGGTATTCCTTACATTTACTACAAATTTTGTTAAGATAGGTAAGGTCAACAAGAGACCATCGAGACAGATAACAAGTGAACATTAAAATTAAATTGACATTTAGTTGGACGCTGTTTAGCAATGGTATGTCAACCCACAGAATAACAAAAAAATGAGATTTTGTAATTACTATAGAAGTTGAACTACCTTTTTCAAAAATATAATAAATTATTTTGCTACCCAAAAAATATTAAAAAAATATATTACATAAAACTAAACCGAGAATAAAACATTTTACAATAATGTATAATGTTCCATGTTCCTTAACATTGATTTGTGCCAACGCAAGCGTCGTCCACCTTTAGTTACATACAGTTACGAGGTTTGACATATTATTGCATAAATGAAATTCATTAGATTGTGCCGTACCAAATTTTGTCGTCGTGTTAAAGTAAAAATTATATTTTTTACTACTAAATAGTTGTGATGAACGTAAAAGCGATACAAATAATGATTTTTTCTGAATGTGGGAGTAAATTTTAATTATTTCGTAGATTTTAATTATATTTTGAATTCGAATTTATTTTAGGGATATTTTAAAAAATATGTACTTTGTAATATAATAAACTGAACTTAAAATTAAAGTAAATACATTTTAATTAAACATTATTGCGAAATATAATTTATTTCAATACAATTTAAAGTTTGCAATATAGTAATGATGGAATGTTTAGTTTGACAAAATAATAAGATTGTTAACCAGCAAGCTTATCTTACTGAGAAATCACAAAGGTTTGTATGTTATTGAAAAATATAGATACTGTGTTGTCAGTTTAAACTTTGTTGTGTTTGATGTATGACATCATATAACTCGACTATTCGGTGTAAAGTCTTATCTTACATTACATGTAAGACAAGATATTACATGTTTAATATTTTCCTAATTTGATATAATAATGTTGATCAACCTTAGAAAACCTACTCTAAGATCCTTTGAAATCAAAGCGTTACATATATTTTTCTAAAACAGAAATGAATGTCTGTGGGAACTAGTTCTCTTGCTTTAAATTTTCATAGGGACATAAATTCAGGTGATCACATAGTTTTAATCGGAATGTACTTTGGAATAAAAATATTTAAGTACTAAAATACTAAAAACAAATATGTCCTCAAACAAGTCTAAGATTGGCACGAAGCGATCTTCATGCCAGCCTTAGGTTTGTTTCTTTAATAAATTTCTTTGAAATCCAGAGATCTCATAGCATTTGTCAGTATTAAGTAGAAGAAGGATAAGAAATCATTATGGTTTGCCCACGTACAATGAGCTGTGTGAACGAGGGGAACACGTGGACCCGCTGGACCAAGCCGAAAAGAGCCGAGCGTGCCCGATCGTATCACCCGATCGCGTCACTAGAGCGTTTCATTGTGATGTCATAGCACGAAATCACTCCAACCTGTCTAAGGACGTTTCACTTCAATAGTTTTCCAAATCGGTCCTTAATTGACGGAATTATCTCTAAACCCATTTTTATAGTCAGTTAAAAACGAAATAAAAAGAAAAGACTTATTATGAGGAACCCTAAAATTAAGCCATACAGTTTACTTGATAAATGGAGGATAACATAATAATTGATATGTTGATAAACAAGTGATTGCGGATTGTAGCTTGGCTAATCGTTTCTTCCTTCAAAAGTAGATCACCATTTCTTGTTGCGTAACGTGTCGTGTTACACCGGTCGACACGTTTTTAGATTCGACGTTAGTTGGTTCCAAGGTTGGCACCTTCTTGTAGGAGGGTAGTTGGGAAGGATTTGAGCTTCTAATACGCGAGTTTTCGTCTTACGACCGTATGCGGCCGGACCCGGCAATGCTTTTAAGAAGCGGTTAATACGAGTACTTCTTCTCGACGTCCTACTTCCTGATTTTACGGAGTACTTCCAAATACTCGTACGATAATTAAGTATTGTGCTGACGTCCTCAAGAAGTTATGTCGGCTTCCACCCAGACTTGTCCTGTCGTCTTGTAGGTGTGAAATATTCGTCGACGACGGTTGGGAACGGAAAGACGCTCATCGGAAAGCGGCTGTGGTGGTATTTGTAAAGAAGCCTTCATAAGAACAAGTTAAGTACTTACACATTTGACGTTATAGTGCGCAACCCTATTGACGAATGTGTTATTGACATTGGTTGATTGATTGTAAATGCGTGTGCGGTATTATTTATCCCCATGTGTATTCCCAAATTTACTCCCAATTTTTTTGTAAAGTTTTTCTTGCAACGATGGCTACGACTTTTTTACGTATTTTGCCTTTATCTCGTATAATTCAGTTACATTGCTAAAGTGATCTATAAAAACAGTTTTTTTTTATTTATTTAAAGCGGTACAATGAAAGTTAAGTGAATTTTTTCGGGGGTGATGGTAGTTATATGATTAACAATTGCGTAGTGACTTGTTTACTTGACCCGATGCTGAGCTTTTACGCACGCGCGCACTAGCAACACGTGCGCCGGTCGCATACACATATATAAAGCGTTCTGGGGTCGAGACGACATCATTCGCTGTATAGGAGCTTCACTGTTCACACGCCGACATGAAAACCGTAAGTCCGTGCTTTGATGTATGATGGATGTGAACTATTTGGTCGTGAATCCGTAACTAAAAGTATTTTTTTCTTAATGAATACGTAATGAGTGTTAATTATTGTACATTAAGTGATTCAAGTATATGAAATACTTTAGTTGTTGCTGGAATAAGTTAAAACATGACTTGAGATTTTGAATGCGCCGCTCATAGGATAGGGCAGCACTTATAATATATTAGCATAACTATGTACTTAAAACAAATTCGTATACACAACCCGACTCGAAATTCAAATCCAGGAAACGTTTCGTAAACTATTTTCACCTACATGCTCTCTGGGAGATAAACTATATAGCTGTACTTTAGTAATTTATAACCAGCTTAAATTATTCTCTCGTGTGTTCGTAGTCGGCTCGTTTGCTGCTCCTGGCCGCGGCGGCGCTGTGCTCGGCGGCGCCGCGCGCGCACCCCCTGCCGGCGCGGTGGGCGCCGGGCGTGGGCGACCGTGACGCCGTGTACGTCGCGCCGCGGCCGGACCTGGCGGGCCTCGGCGGCACAGTCTACGGCGGCAGCTCCCTGACCGACGGCACGGGCTTCGGTTACGGCGGCGGTGTCGTCTTTACGTTGTTTAACACTTCACATGGGAATTACTTTTCTGGCGGTTTCGGAAAAGGCCGACACTACGGCTACATCAAGCGCGTTGACGACGTTTAGGACAGTGGTGTCGCGTAAAGAATAATGCTTATTATGGTCGTGTTACGTGTCTATATGTAATGTATATTGTAACTGTAAGACTTGTGCTGATGTAAATAGGATCAATTTTGTTAAAGTTGCCGAGATTTGAAAAAACAATTTGGCTGACATCTTGGCTGCCTATCCATAGACATTAAAAAACACATTTCTGTCCGTGCGTTTGTCAAAGCTCGAGAACCACTGTTCAGATTTATATTTTGCATATATTAATGTCAAACATCTGCTCTATTCAACTTAGTGTTTGCAAATTTCAGCATTGCAGGACCTGTACATTAAACTTATTTTCATATCTCATTTAAATTCATTTAATTAACTTCATGAACACAGTTTCGTTATAAGTCCAAAAGCAGTTTCGTTAAAAATAATCAAATCTTTTAACGGCGTACACCAATCACTAGTGACGCATATGAAAAGAATTTATTTGAAAATACAGAGATCCCTAGTAAATATAATTGTACTACTTAAGTAAAAAGGACCCTTCTTTTATAGGTTTTAAAAACAATTTTTAAAAAGCTTTACATTAAATCAATACAAGGGTCGCATTTAAATTTTCAATTTTATTTACAACTACTTTTAATTTGATTTTCGTTTTTAAAATATTTAAGTTCTAGCAAATTAAAAGGTCGATTATTATAATATAATCTGAAATGCTAAATTCACTATAACATAAACTGAATTCATATTAATAAATTTAGTTACTTTAACAATATTTATTTCTTAAAAATAACTTTATCCTTATGTAGGTCCTATATTTACCTTTGGAAATTGCTTATTTCTTCGGCGATGTTTTGAGCGTAATGAGCTCAATAATTTACTGCTCCGTTAAGTTTCAGGGACGGCCTGCAGGGTCAACCATCTTTCATAATTATGAGCTCAAAAAATTCAAAAACTCATAAACAATATCCATTACTCAAGGAGCTATAAATATTATCTATGCGTTTTTGAAGAGAAGAACAGGGAAGGTCTGCAGATTTTTCAGATATATATTACTAAATTCCGGTTTAAGTTCCAAAATAAAAGTATATCAATTACCATGTACGCCATATTTTTATGTGGCATCGACAACAAAAACAACTAATTTTTTGATAGGTTTTTGAAAACTTTTACAAAAAACTCACTTTTTATGTGTTTTCTGCCTTTTGCGTCTACATAAAATGTAATTCTATATGATTAATAGTCATTAGTTAAGTATGATTGTGTAATGATATATATAATATACTAGGTGTAAAGTAATACACAATTAAAGAGTATGAATTCTATCAAACCAGCAAATATGAAAGACAATTGAATATACAACAAATGTGCGATTTACAAATATTTCATTCACTCTGAATTGAAAAGAAACTAATTGCAGTAAAGGCAAAATTACTAAATTTATTTATTATACATTACAACTTCAAAACTGTTTCAGCTAAAAACTTACGCATTCGCATGTGTATATAGTGCGTTTAATTTTTGATTTAGTAACAAATAACTGTATACGACAAAAGTTTCCAAATAAAATGCCAACAATCATATATAATTTATAAATAAGACATAAAATTAAAATAGTGTCGTTATAAAAAATACATACTAAGCTCAATTCTTTTTCTGTGTTTAGTTATTAAGAATAGCATTTCCAATGTCCCACTAACATGTTACCAGCAGTCGGCAATGAATAATATCCAGACAAATTATTTTTGATTCTATTTTGAGTGGACTGTTCTCAGTTTTAGCTGTTCTGGTAAGTCATTATGCCACGAAGAACAAAACAGCATCTTTGGGTTGAATTCACAAATAGCTATACTAACTTAAGGTCACGTGAGCTTGGCCCTTTACAAATGTACTTATGCCTAAATGAACCACAGTTTTTTTCTATTATAGTGTCTTGAAAATATTGGACAGTTTTCGATGTAGCGTGTCTACAAATAAAAAATAAAGCTTAAAAAGCAAGAAATAAAACTTAAATCAAAAATCGTAAAAAGCCCTTGACTCATACAAATTCCGTACTTTATTATTTTTAGTTGTATTCTATTATTTTATTTATCCACTCACCGTCGCGACGACGCGTTTATCAAAATATTATATACTACTCATATTAAACTTATAAGGCTAATATGCACTATTTTAATATCTTTCAGAGGTTTTCTTCATTTCAAGTGTTTTTTTTTAAATTCCCAGTATATGTTAAACTACGCATTTTCATTTTATACCAGGACATCAAAGTTAATTCGTTGTGATCCCTAATACCTCGTCTGTAATTCAAAAAGTCGAATAAACCTAACGTGTTCATCTCGTTTTTACACTTATCAGTACAAATCTTGAACGATACTTTTCGACATCATTAAACAAAACATTGCGTTTCACACGATATTTTTGTGGTATCTTTTTTTGCATATTCTCGTTTTTGTTTAAGTATCAAATATTAGTACCGCTGTCTTGTACATGATGTACAAGTTTGTTTAAAAAGGGCTTCTTTAATTTTTGTCGTAACAATTTCACTCTAAACATTTCCTTCTCCTCCTTCTACGCCGCCAATCGGGCATGTAACAATCCGCTACTCGCAGCTTCCATAATAAAATTGTATAAATATCATATTTACTTTATTAATTAAAAAATACAATAACGTGTGCTTAATTAAAATGAACACTACACAACACTCTCCTCGTCCAAGCTCGTGCGACCATTGTTCGCGGCGCGGCGGTCTGTGCCGGAGCCGGCGTCTTTAGTCAGTGCTGCCGGAGCCCTTACGCTCACCTGCTCCGATACCGCCAGAGGTGCCAAAACTTGATTGCAAAAAACTTAAAAAGCCGAAACTGCCGCCAACAGCGAAACCAGTATTTTCACTGGTACTTTTGGCCGAGGCCGGGCCGAGGCTCGCCAAGTCCGGCCGCGGCACGATGAGGATGGCGTCGTAGACGTCGGCGACTTGCTCCTGCTCCGCCGGCGGGTGGCGCTCGGGCGGCGCCGCCGAGCACAGCGCCACCGCGGCGAGCAGCATGCAACAGGTCAGCTGAAAATACGAAACAATGGTTAAAGCACTTAAAGTTTACACTCCAAAGAAGTGTTCTGAATTCCATGCTCAGCCGGCATGGGTCGCGTCAGGTGTCTATCGCCCCGTGTTGTGGCGCCCCCCAAACGACCTTTAATTTCAGTTCCAGGGCCTCATCACACAAGCCCTCACGCCGACGACCGTCGTCCCAACGCAATATGAACAACATTAAGAGCTCACGGCTTAACGTATTATTCGGTATATAGAGCAAGAGCATTTTGACTTAAATTAAAAACCCGGCCAATTAGCCCATTATCAGTTTTCAAACCTAGTACCTCTGGCTTCAAAGGTAACTTAACTACTATACCACTACCTGCATTTTTTGATTACCACTAAAACGACTTCATTATAAAAAGCGAATACCGCGAGGAAAAAATATGTGACTATAATTGTTTTTTCCGATTCTTATAAAAAAATATTTTGTTTCGCTTGATTTCAAGATATGAATAATTTGAAAATAGGTTTCGCTATTGCTTAAAAGCTCCTAGAAGCAAATATTTATAACTATTTCAAAGAACTGGAGAATGTTTACTGATATTGCATATTTCAAAAATTTTATGAACAATTTTCAATTCCTTTACAACTAAATATCTTTCCCGAGTTCCCAATTTCGTTAAGATTGGTTAAGCTATTGTTTATTTATAAGAAGGTAAACAGACAAAAACAAATTTTTAAAATGGTTAATAGAAAATAAATGCGTAATAAAATGTATACTTGTCTCTAAAATTGTCAAGAACATTGTATGTAGATATATGTACTACACATTTTTGTAGTGAGATAAGAAACACGAAAGTTTAAATTTTACTTGTACTAAAGTATGCGCACCATTTTTCCGCATGTACTTACGGTTTTCATGTCGGCGTGTGTGCGATAAAACGACTCTACAGTGAATGCTGTCAAGTCTCGTCACCTGGGCGCTTTATATACACGCGCTGACCGGCGTACGCGCCGAGAGATAGTACGTGCGAGCGCAAAGGGGCGCGCACGCTGGTGGTGCGTCACAACGGATCGAGTAAACATGGCCGTATTTAACAATTATCAGCTGTTTATCCGTCACCTAACGAGCAACCATCCCTAAACATGGCAGCTGTGTGCGTACTTAGATGTTTAGTCGTGATTTTGAAACATCCCCATATAGGACATGGATTTTTTTAATATAAAAAATACATTCCAACTCTTTGTAGTTGTAATGTAGTTAAAACCCCCACGCCTTTATTCCTTGTTGGTTTTGCATTATGAAATAGGATATCAAACCGTATACAAATGTGGCTCTGGTATTCGGGCTGAGGAGGAGTCATTTCTAATTAGTACTTTTTTCTCCTGTTACACGATCTCACTCTATATATCACACATTTTTCCCACTCATAGACACATATTGATTCACAATAACACACCATTCACACAACCCTCACACACCTAAAAACTCTCACACAACTATAAACCTTTATACTGTACTTAATGCTGTACTAAAACTACAAATATGTATATATATATATATATATATATATATATATATATATATATATATATATATATATATATATATACATATAACACAAAATAATGTTTGAAATTGAACTCACTTGAGTAATACTTGCTTTATTTTATTACTATTTATAGGTTCGAATGCTTTTCCAAAATAATACTGTGCAATATTTATTACTGTTTCTTCAAGTACTTCTTAACGATATAATGATATCTGAACTAACCAGATTTGTTGTAAGACTTGCATTCTGTAATAACTACAGATATTTTCAAACGTATTATCAAAAATACTGCTATAAATCCTACATATCGCCTTGGTAAGCACATGCCTACGAAGGCTGCTATTTACGTATCCGGAACTGGCCATACTCAGAACAATATTTAAAAAGTGATTACAACATTTAAAAATGGAACTCCTTGGCTGTAGAATACACTTTGTTTAATGTAACTGTCAATTGTTTTACTATCATAGCATCATTTTTAAAATTGCGTGTCTTTATCGCCGTGCATTGAACTCATGAAAATTTTCGTGCAATGACGATTACGATTTTTGACGTGGGCTAACTCAAAAACAGTGTTATCAATCAACTCACTTTGACTTTTGGGAATGAATCACCATAAAAAACCACTGTGTTTCACTGGTTTAATGAGTTTAATAGTGGGCGGTCTATGCTCACGGACGAATTTAAAAAAGATCGCCCTAAATCGGTAGTTGTACCACAAAATATCGGTGCTGTACGGGAACTAATAATACAATATCGTCATGATACATATTGTGAGATAGAGGCGTCCTTAGGCATATATAAGATATTGCACGAAAATGTGGCTATAAAACAAAACAGTAGCACACCGGGAGTGCCGACAGAAGTGAAAACTTGAACAATTACATGTGTATTTTAAAACGACAGGAAAATTGTTTTGAATCGTCAGGAAATATTTTATTGTGCTTTTAAATGAAGTGTTTTTTTTATTCATTATTATAAACTACTACTACGAAAATTATATTACAATTTTCATTTAATGCGCTATTGTACTTGAAAAATATTGCATATTATTATGTAAATAATAAAATTATGTAAATTTTGTAAAAACTTGTTAATTAAAATAACCTTAAAAATAAAAATAGCTTTTTGAATACTGTACCGAAAATATTCGCAAAAAAAAAGTTGTTTTTTTTTCAAAATAGGTTGTAATATTCTTTTTGGTTTGCTTACCAGTACTCGGTTAACTTTAGCTGCCTATAAAACAGCGTCAAAGACCGCAAAGCAGATGAATATCGAACAACGCGTTTGAAAGATATTGTACAGTTGAATAATTAAGAGAATTGCTTTCTTTTAATCAAGATTCTTGAACTCAAAACGTATTAAATATTGTTATACTCGGAGAATTGAAAAAAAATACTATAAGCGATCTTATACAAAAAATATACTTGTCTCTCTTTTTAGCTACTCGAACCAACATTTTTAAATTTGATTTGAAGTTTTCTGTTAAAATTTACATTTAGTTTTAATTTTTATATATACCTCTTTATGTTAAATCTTAGTTTTATAGTAAATATTTTCAGTTTTAAAGTAAATTTACAAATATGCATACTTACTAGTTAAAGCAATGTTAGCCTACATTGGTCGTACTGGAGCATCATTTTTTACGAAATGTTAAGGAATTATAACTCTTGCTTTTTCTTTAGTGTCGTACGTATATCTTTGGACGAAGGCAGCCAAAATATTCATTGGGTATGTCAATATTTTCCTATACATGATTTAAAAAAACGGATAAATCGAAATAATTTTATTTTGTTTCTACAACTATCAGTACAAATATGTATTAACAGTTTTTAATATCATAAAACGAAACAGTGTCACAAGTGTAATATTCAAGTAACAAAATAAAAAAAAAACAGTGGAACTAGAATTTATTTAATAGTCTACTCGTTGCTCTTCGATGCTCTTCAGGCTGTGGTGTTCCTCACGACGATCGGAGTTAATTGGACCACCACTCGCCGCATCAGTGTCAGCGGAGGCTGTATGTGAACCGTCACCGTATCCGCCACCAATGCCTAAAGCCGATTTCAAGATACCAAAGAGGTTTAAACTGAAACTGCCACTGCCACCGAAACCAGTGCCGTCGGTTGAAGTATGGCTGTTGGTCGGGCCCAGGCTCGCTAAATCCGGCCGCGGCACGATGAAGATGGCGTCGTAGAAGTCGGCGACTTGCTCCTGCTCCGCCGGCGGATGGCGCTCGGGCGGCGCCGCCGAGCACAGCGCCACCGCGGCGAACAGCGCACAACAGATCAGCTTAAACCATGAAACAATGATTATTGTACTCAAAGTTTACACGCCTAAGGACAATTCGAGTTCAGTTCTCAACTGCTGCAATGCGCTGAGAACAAAATCATTCGG
Organism: Eumeta japonica; assembly: GCA_005406025.1. Taxonomy (NCBI): domain Eukaryota; kingdom Metazoa; phylum Arthropoda; class Insecta; order Lepidoptera; family Psychidae; genus Eumeta; species Eumeta japonica. The sequence goes on from BGZK01000028.1 coordinate 463,847, forward strand.
CCATGTTTTCATCGCCTATTGCTATGGCATACTTTCCTAGATCTTTTCTCTTTTGATCTCGCCCTCGGTTCTGAAGTTCCCACGTCGGCCCAATGTAGCTCGATAGATACTATTTTCGTCACCGATGCGGTGAAAACATCCAAGACCGATAACTTAACATGGGCTCCAAGGGATGAAACGAGTGGTTCAATTTGAGTTACATTAAAATTGTCAATTAATCTTAAATCGGGGCTCGTACTAGGTATAATTCTTAACAGCTACAAAACAATGTACACTATAATATAAATTAAACTACTAAAGTGGAATTAAAACAAATACATTTTTCATTTACTTTCAAGTAATGTAAGTTCAGGCCTATTTTCTGGAGAAGTTGGCAGAGACTATTGATTTCCACCACATGGTACGATATTGACATATCTTTTTTGATTCATCAATCTGTTCATGGAAGCTCGTCGGTTTTGGGCGCTTCAAATTTGGACCTTTTTTAATATGCCACCACTATAATTTGTAGAGGAATTTCAAGGGCTACACTTGTAGACCTTTCTACCACACACATTCGCTCTATAGATTTTTTTTGTCAGTATACCTTCATTCATCCTTTCCAGGCTAAACCATTGCAACATACCTTTTTCTACTCACACCGTTTTTTGACATCACTGTTGCCATTTCTATCTTTCCCAGACCCTCCACATATATCACGCAGAGATCGCATGTTCACTTTATTTGTTCTACCTTCATTTTTCTACTGCCATACCCAGATTTCAGTGACATACATAAGTGTAGGGATCGGGACCCTATTATGTATAGCCAAATGCACCTGTTGTGAGAGACTTCTACTATTCATGACGGCAAGCAAAGCCCCGTTTACTTTTTTCCCGCATTCACTGTCCTTTCGATACTTCCTTCACGACACCATCATTTGTAAACAGAGTACCCCACTGTACAAACTCTTTCATATCAATATATATCGCATTCAGCCGTGCCTTCGCTTCTTTTAAACACCGTGACCTTAGTCTTGCTGACATTTACTTTCATACCTATTTTATTAACACAGTTATTCACTTTATTTACCATCTCCTGCAGCTCGAACGCTGACAGCGTAAGGATTACTTGATCATTGACGTACAAGACATATTTGATAGAGAGCTCATGCTTTCTTAATCCACACTCATATTTTTTAAAGCATACAGACAGCTGGCCGTGAATGAATTGAATAGCCACGGCGAAGCTACTCATCCCAGTTTGACACCCCTGTGGATGTCAAACCAGTCAGTGTATGCCCTAATTATTCTGACGCAATCGCTGGAACCCCTGTACAGGGATGGCAGTGCTTGTATCAATCCACTACTACACCATTTTCAACTACTTGTTAAGAAAAGTTATTATTAGTTAAATCATAGAAGTCGTTATTTTCAATTCAATATTAGAAAATGGAGCTTTCATTATGACGGTTTGAGATTCTAAGAATGTTCTTTGACAATCTCAACGGGCTGTATATGTGTATGTGTGCTTATGCAAATTGTTGAAAAAATGTTTGTTTTGCAAATTATTTCTAGTAGACCGATCTATTCCAAACTATAACGTACTCTGTTATTACTAGTACTGTGTGGAATGCTGTAACTTTGAACCTAATCGGTTGATATCTGTGGGAGATAAATTTTAGGCAACAATAATTTTTAGATTTTTTAAAAGATCGATTCTTAAATACACATGATCTAGCCCGACATCAAGTCTATCTTATTCAATTGCTCTTGATCTTATTTTGTTCATCACTTACAAAATTACGGACTCGAATAGTTGCCTGAAACCATAATTTTTATTTTGGATATATTAATTTTTATTTTCAATCATAATAATAAGTTTTGAGAACGCTTCAGTTGTGATTCAGAATTTAATAAATTTCTAATTATATATTTAGCAAACGGAAATTTATTTATTTTGGATATGAAGTGTCCGAACAAACCACGCATAAACAATAAACTCGTTCTGTACATTCGCATTCTGTTGCACACTTTTACATTGAATGTTTCACAAATTGTGTAATACCACAATGAAATAACCATCATCTATTTTTGAACATTTTCTTACGTATAATGCTCACGTGACAAATTACTCAATAACCGATTATTTAAATAAATTTTAAAAAGAGCTTACAAGAAATATGCCAGTCATGCATAAAAGCAATTGTATATGCACTTACGATTTTCATATCGGCGTGTGTGCTGTGAAGATCCTTCAGACCGAATGATGTCGTCTCGCCCCCGGACGCTTTATATACACGCGCTGACCGGCGCAAGCGCTGAGGGATTACGGGGCGACTCGACGAGTAAACACGGACGTTGTCTATCATTTTTCCATGCATATGACAATATCAGTTATTATGAATGACCAATCACTCAACCACCACCAACTCCTCAAATGACTTCACCCCGCAACCCCCCGAATATTTCAATCTGCATCGCATAAAACAATAAAAAGAGATCAAATACGCGCTTCATCGCTTGCAATGGATTGGTCCTCTGCTCAATGGCATTGTGTGTGCATTGACACCTTAAAATGTTCTCATGAAAAGCTATGAATACTTAACGGTTAAAAGTTAGTTATTATCCAAGTTCACAATGAAAATCGAAATCATCATTACGTATGATAAAATGCAACACCTTTTCATTAGGTATTACACTGTACGAAGTGTAGATTTAATGCTTGACGTTCAATAAGGTTAAGGTGAAGCCGTATGCCGTGGTAGCTGGTAGGCCGCTGTGTGTCTGCCGTCATACGTTATCAGCTTGACCTGGCTTGAAATTCCCTATCACCAAGATGCTCTTGACGTAATTCCTAATATTACTAAATGTAAAAATAAACAAATCTTTCCTAGAAAGGCCAAAATATCATCTTTAATGTCTCTCCACGCGACCTCTAAATTCGTTAATATCGCTACAGATAAAATAATACCAGAAAACTTCTTGCGTCGGCCGCCTACGGACGACCATAAGACGGACAAACCTATACGGTCGAACGTTTTTTACATAAAATAGTCTACGGATATAACAATATAATTTATAAAAAAACATTGCTTATCAAAATACTCCAGTACGAGAATGAGATGATTTTAATTCAGAAATTATGGAGAACCTCGCATAATGTTTATGATGCCTGGATAGATGATATCTCATTCGTACTTACACAGTGTTAACGACATGATTATCAAAGAATCTATATTAACATTATAAATGGAAAATTATATCTATTTGTCTGTCTGTTAAGTGTTCACCTCTAAACCAAGATTGCAATCGGAAACATAGATAGTTTTACACTAGGGAAGGAATATAGGCTATTATTGGATTGTTTGTCTATTCGTTTGTATGTTTTTTGATAGTTCAACAATTACTATACTACATTCAAAAAACTTTATTGTAATAATACAGCACATCGTTTGTTTAACTTTCTGTCCGTTTGTCTGTATGTCTACTTATAACTCGACAATGACTTAAGCCACTACGATGAAATGTGGAAAAGTGATAGAACCCTTCGTCGAGTAAAATATAGATTACTGTTTATTTTTTGTATGTTTATCTGTACAACTTTTTATAACTATAAGATTTAAAAGTCCCGATTCCAAGAAAAATTTCCAAAAACAGAGACACTAGTTTTAAAAATTCCTCACTTTTGCCTATGTATTTAAATGGGAATACAAATAATTCTTTTTTTTTTTGTTGTACATCTATATTTCTCATTTTAGTTTAAGTTATTCTTGTTATTATCAAGTTTTTTTTTTATTTGTTTTCTTTTTGTCTGAGAGAGCTTTGCCCACAACCCCCGCCCACCCTTCGTCCTTGGTTCCCAATTTTGTATTGTCTGCGCATTTATAATAAATATAGTATTTGCAACTCATGCAGTATTGTTGATTGGCCACTCAAGAGAAATGGGTGTGTCACCACGAGCGAAGCGATGTGCTTAATTTTGATTTCGTGGGCAATCGACAACTTACCGCAATTGTTGCACAATACACCAGAATATAATCATTTACTTTTTATAAAATTCACTATGCGCCGTTTCTTCTGCGCCTACAGAACGTACCTGTAGTTAGTAATTCGTCTGAATGTGGTTAATTTACAAGGTTTAGGAAAACATTATTTCGTTTTGCAAATACATAAATTTCTCAAATTTACACACCGATAATAGTTGAAATTATGCACGCACGAAAATTCTATAACTTTGTAATGTTTCAAATTAATAATATACATATATACCCAAAGTTGCAAAAATATATGATTCGAAAGTAAATAAAACACATGCTATTTAAAAGTAAACTTTATGTTTGTGAGATGCATATATTTGAAGTTACATATCGACAAAATTCGTAGCACGGAATTACACCTAAACCTAAAAGCCAAGAATGTTAAAATTAAACATTTTTGTGAGTAACTTAAATACTCTTTTGGTACGTGTGCCAAATTTTCAAAATCATACATTTTATGAAGGCTAAAATATTTATTCATGTTTCACATACTTGAAAGTAATGTTCTTTATTATTTTTAGCCTCTTTTTCCCCTCACGTCCCGCAATGCGACCTGCATTCTGAGAAATAGTGGATGCGTGTGCGCGAGGAGTCGTGCACGCTGGTGATGCATCACATTGGGTAAACACATTTAACGATTATGAGCGGCTTTTTGGCTATTTAACGACCATCAAAGGCGCAAACGTTCAAATTTCATTTAATACCTACCGCTTTATATAGAAGGAACATAACAAATTCATGTCAGAACACGCGCAGGGCAAGGGCCTACAGTCATACAGATACGTGTGTACTTAGGTGTTTTTTCAAGACTTCTAAACATGGTGATGTAAGACGATGGGGACATAAATCTCAAATCTTTTCTGTATTACCGTTACCTTTACACCTCATGAGTATACACATAAAATAAATGATAAACTTTTATTTTATGCTCCCTATTTTAATGCACTATAAGCGATTAACCTTTATTTAAATTAAAATTAAAAGGTCTTAATTTCATGGGCTTCAAAACAACACTTGAAATACGTCATATTTGTATGCGAACTAACGTTTTGCCGCTCGTTCGGAAGGCACTTTTCCCTCAAGAAGGACGAGCAAGAAACTAAAATGTATCTTTTTCTAATTCCATCATATATAGCCAAAACATACACAAAACTATTAATTAACGAATCAGCCTAGCAAGAAGTTGAGCCGCTTATGCCCATGGATATCTTGTCTTCTAAATATTCGGAAATGGCATTATATAATGCCATTTTTTACTAAGTGGTTGTTTAATAACACTCTTTAATTTGTATGGGGATAAATCTTGTATATCTCGTATTATAAGTTTGTCATTATCATGCATAATATGAGTTTTTCCTGAAACAATTCCATACGGGTCGTGAATGTAATGACATTTATTTCTTAATTAATACAAAGGCCCGCCCTTCGTGCCCTATATCAACATGTTACTGTAGTCGACAAATAGCAAGTGCCATACATGTTTTCTCATTTAAGAAGCTTTACTTCATTGCGTTAAACTTCAATACATCGATATGCATTTGCGCCGATGCAACATCGATACCGATGTTTTTAAAAAGGTATGGACGGTACAGTGCAGGGTTCTAAAAATGAAAATGCTTCGGACTTAAGATATAAAATATGGAAAGAGACGACGTTACTTACTTGTATAATATTTATTTAAATTTTTTACAATATTTTAAAAATTTAATTTAAGGAAATATTAGCTATTTCTTAAAAATAACAATTAAATAAAATATCAGTGTACCTAATAAAACAGTTTAAATCAGAAATTAATAATTTAAGTTGACATTTATAATGTTTTTATTGATGAAACACAATATCCTTAAATTATTACAGGATGAGACCTACCATAGAGAATCGCCTTTAATATGTAACAAAATACATTGGATAACTGAAATATTTTTGTGCCATTTATTTCAAATGTGGAGACTGTGAAGGAACTAGGCGCGTGGTGGTGCGCTTATACCGTGGATGGTTATAGCGTGGATTTGTAAATGTAAATTGTATTCTAAACAGTTACTGAAAATATTGTTAAGTCAGGTTAGATTAAAATAAAACTATCCAGACGATGTATTCTTAGTGTCATCGTACTTACCCGAGTCGAAATTTAGCAACTCAATAGAGCCTCAAATGCCTCATTTCTTTTATTTTCTTTCGGACCCATCACTTTTAAGTCCTCAATAGCGCCTCAAAGTCCTCAAGTGAGGACCTAATATTAAAAATTTGAGACGCTATTTAAATTTTAGTGCCTCAATAGCACCTCAAAACTCCATTCTCTTAAATTTTCTTAAATAACGCCTAAATAAGTCCTCAAAAGAACTTAATAAGCTTTCGAAGTTTTCTATATATTTAAAATAAATCGGAAAAAATAAATGAATAAAATAAAAAAATCATAGATCAATTTTTTTTTCATTAGTGAAGATATCTTTTATTTCAGCTCTTTACTATTTACTGGTAAACTAATATAGTTCTTATTATTTACGTTCATCATCGTCAATCTTTACATTACCTAAAAATAAGTCAAACACTCGATGACCATTTTATTTTTCTATTATAACATAATGATTAGGTATGCATTCACAAATATTAGTCGCTTCACACCTACAATTCATTTTGAATAAATAATGTATTATTCCTAAACGTTGTATATTATTTATAGTATTTTTAATTCTTTTCTCATATGATTCAGAAACTTACAATTTACCATTTTTTAGTAAACGTAAGTATATTTCTATATTAACAACAGGAATGTCAAAAGGTAAAAGTAATTGGTTCATGTGATTTGAAAAATTTTTGGCATCATAATATGCTCTCACAGTGTAACAACTTGTAGAAATTTTTTCACGAATCTTGACTTGTTTTTTTCATCGAAGACAACTCTTTTATTTCACCTTCAGGTAGTTGATTTAATTTTTTTTCATCTTTACATACTGTATATGAGATTTAACTACTTGTGTATCTATGTGAGATGTTCCATGAATAAGTTTTAATAATACAACATTTAAGATTTTATAAGGGTAGCATGTAAATGTCCATAAAAGACCAATATTTCTCACACACTCTCCTACATGTAATTGATGAATATTGATAGAGCAACACTGTAATCCATATTTTTATTCAAAATCTTTTACGAATTTGTGTAATCATTTTTCAGCTGCATCAATTAAATTGGTGTTAATTAAATCTGAATTCAAAATTGAAATAGCAATAACAAAAAGTATATAATGATTGAAATAAATAGTTTTCATGACCCCGAATAAATTAAAAATAGAATAATGAAACATCCATATTTGTAATTCAGACGCTTTCCAATGTAACAAATCATCAACAGTACGTGGAAATCTATGTATAAATTTAGGAGATTCTATTAATATTAACATATTATTTATAACATCTTTGACTTCAAACATAGAGAACGGAAAGCTTCTATACTTAGGTGTGACCCATAAAGCTAATAATTTTTTTATTACCCCTCCATCAATACCATGCATTCGATCAATGTCCCCTTAATAAAATCTGGCATTATTTTTACAGCACATATGGACCTTTTACTCCAAAATGAGGAGCTCCATTTTGCATTGCAATTATTCCATTATTTATTGAATCAATAATCAATTGTCCTCAAAGTAGGATTATTTGAATATTTATATTATTTATACACATTAGTGTTTCCTCCAGACAATAAAGTTTCAGATTCACCGAAATGTAAACAATGGGGACAACCGAAATGGCTATTAAATTGCATAAAATTAAAGAATTGACATTTTCCAAATAAACCACGTATTCGAAACAATATCACTCCATTTACATTGATAGAATCTTGATTAGGATGACAAACATTATATCCTGTAGCCAATTTTTTCAGTCGTGGGTGAAATTTGTGTAAAAATAGATCAGCATTCGGTTTTTTTTATCTCCGAACCGCATATCTGCTAATATTATTTTTTCACGTTCAACTCACTCGTCGAAAGGCAATTCATTTATTGAGAACCACAATGGCCACATAGATATTTTCGAAGATTTGAAATCTGGAACATCCAGCTCAACGATATGTATATTGTCTGGATTCGTTAAAAACCCATCATTTAGTAAAATTTGGAATAAATGTCCATCGTACAGGTCACTAATCGTATTAGATGATTTGTATCTAGTGAAACGATGATTTAAGTTGTTGTAAAATCCATCTCGTCTAAATTATTCCTGAATTTATTCTAAAAAAGGCAGTTCTATAAAATTGATACTCGACTATTAGTTTGACATGGTAGACATGTTGCTGTTTCAAATTCTAGCTCAAATGTGCATTCAGAACAATAATAATGTTTTTTTTTATAATTAAAATTTGATACATTAAAATACTTATTAAATTAAAATAAACTATTTTTCTTTAAATCAGTTTGAATACAATGTAAATTTATACAAACGATTATATCTGAAATGCATGTTTGACTGAGATTGTAAGATAAAGCAAGGGCTCCAATAGCAAGCGCAATGGACTCGATGGTTGACGGTGCTTAACGATATAATGGTTGATTACGATTAAACCCATTCATACTTTCATTTGGTTTCTGAGGGTTTTCCGTTAAGATTTCTTCCTCACGTTCATCTTCTTCATCAATATGATTTGAAACGTCGTCACTGAAATATTAATTCATTCCGGTCATATAAAATATTATTTTTAATACGATCAGCTAGTATATCAAGAGGATTTTCATTATAGATTTTGTCATATTCCATATTATTGAGTAAAGGTTGTTCATCGATGTTTACGGAGTTATTACTAAAAATTAAATTGGAATTAGATATGACTTAAATCACATACATCGTCATAAAATATATAATACATACTTGGGTAAATTTTCATTTGCAGCGTGGTTACTATCTTGCTCGTTGATAAGATGAAAATTATTATTTTGACGTTTTAATATTTTATAAAATACTCTCGTTGAATTTTTTTTTTTTGATAAATTTGATAATAATTTTTAACCATTGAAGTAGCTTTGATTATTTTACGTTTTTCAATTTTTCTTCACTTCAAAAACAGAATACTCGAATTATAGGTTATACAATCCTTTGAATTCTGAAAACACGTGCTCTAATCTGTGGTAAAGTGCATATTCAATGTTGCCGGAATTTTTTTTAAAACTCGCCGATGAACGTCGTTGAACTAGCCTTAAAGTAGTCCAACTGCGGAGGAAAATAAGAGACCAGATTTCTAAATACCTATTTCTCAAAATAAAAAATTGAACTATCAATGGCATAATAATAAAAATATTTAATAAATATAATGATATTAATTGAATATTTTATAACTAAACAATTTAACTTAATTAAAAGAAAAAAGAAATGAAAAACGTTTAATTTTTTTTTTAATTATAATTTTTCTGATTACCTTATGTATATTAGATAAATGTATTGATTTTGAATTGAAATGTCTGATACACATACATAATCAATCTCAATTAATTATATTTTTATGTCAATAATATGTATGAATGTAAATACTTTGTCTGAGGTATCAAAATGGAGAAATTCCACAAAATATAAATTGTTTAAATTCTGGAAAGTAGCTTAACTAGTTTGAGAACAATGCTATCAGTACATACTTCTGAACTAGAATATTAAATAAAAATAAATATTAACAGTAAATTTTTAGTGTGAGTGACATGTCCGTTTCACTTGTATTCATGAAAATCTCGTATAACGTAGGGTATTTGAAAATTACCAATACATATAGGAATGAATTTTCATTAACACTGACCTGCAGATCAGGCTTGTAGGAAAAGGTCCAGACTATAATCCTTCCTATTGTGTTGGTTTGTTAGACTAAAGTAGATAAGACTATTATAATGAAAATATTTACTTATTTTACAAATGTACTTGGACTTTTTGGAGAATGAATCCACAACTGATATTTTTTTTTGGGATTTTCCTAAAAAGTACGAGAGTAGACACTAAGAAAAGCAAGTGACCATTGTCACTACTGCTCATTCGTTTCTGAAATCAGTTAATCACTACTAAATGAAACAAGTAGACGTACATTTCAAGCTAATCAATTAAATTTTGAACATCTCTTAAAAAAATGGCGATTAATATAGTAAAAATACATTTTTCTCTGGTTTGGTGGCCTAGCGATAAGTTACAACAAATTTTGCCAATAAAATCTATACCGCTAAATCTATATCGTGAAAGGTGAATAAAATTTTTAATTTGACGTGGACAGATAAAATATTAAAGAAAAAATCAAACCAAAAAGCTAAGATTCTAGCTCTAACTGGTAAGTTTTATAAAATTACGCTTAGAATATAAATATATAAAAAATACCCCATCGAGTTTGGGCTTGTTTAATTCGTCTTGACGAGTACTTTGATACTACATATATGGTAACCAGGGTCGGATGATGAGGTGACCATAGGAACTCCGTAATTAAACGACGCAACCCCGTCGAGTTTGAGCTCGTTTGATTCGTCTTGATGAGTACTTTGATACTATGTGGTAACCAGGATCTGATGATAAGGTGGCCATAGGAACTCTGTAATTAAACGACGCAACCCCGTCGAGTTTGAGCTCGTTTGATTCGTCTTGACGAGTACTTTGATAATATGTGGTAACCAGGATCTGATGATAAGGTGGCCATAGGAACTCCGTAATTAATCCGTCCGTTTGGGCTCATTTTTAATGATGGCAAAGAAGTATAACTTCTCACACGAGTACATAAGTACACGCACCCAATTTTCTTAAATAATAAATTTCTGTTCTAGTTACTAAAGAAGAATTGGATGAACTAAACGTCGATAATAATGGTTTTATTCGTGATCCATCAGTAAAATTGTTTTCTTCCAGCGTGCTACAACAAAAAATCAAATCGAAAGTCAAAAAAAAAGTGTGAAATTTTCAAAAAAAGAACAAAACATTAGTTTTACACAAAAACTTGTATGTGATCGACCAATTGTTAATATTTTGCAAGCAAAACCGAATAATGTAAATTCCTCGAAAAGTTTCGCATCATTAGATAATGAACACGAGTCATCTACAAATTTACATACACATGAACATCTTGATTCAGAAGATTCTGCAGATGACCACGAATCACAAGTTAATGAGGACGATCAAGAGACAATACAAAATTATGACTTAATTCTGCTTTTATTCTCGAATGGAGGTAAATTTATCTAATAAATATACACATGTTATTGATATACGTAGTCAAGGTTACCTGAATTTTGGACAAAAACAAATCACAATAAAACGATATCAATTGATTTTCGTCCAAATTCCTGTTAACCATGACTACATCTTGAATGTTGGACGTTAGCATTACGAGTAAGTTATCGATGCACATTTACAAATATATATTGTTTTTGAGTTACCGAGAAAGACTTTGAAAACCAAAGAAATTATTTAAGGGTAATGGAAAAGATTTTGGAAATTCAAAAGAAGAAGGCAGCCGTTTCTTTTGACAATGTTTTAAGGTAATTTTTTACGAAACTAATATACGTGTAGAGTATAAATAAAATAAAAAAAAACCTTTTATTTCCCAATATAGTAACAGTAAGGTAACATAACATTTTTCTTTTTGTGGTTTCTAAACCTATGCAACACTTAACAAATCTATTAGTATAAGTTAAGTATTATATCTATAATATATAATCTATATTATATAATCTACTATTCTAATTATCTAATATTCTAATGATTGTATAGGAACCCCTCTTCAGGTGAAGGCCTCTTCCAATTTTTGCCAATTTTCTCTATTTTGAGCTATTCGCTGCTGGTTAATTAAATTGTTTTCTTTGGTTGATGAGTTGGTTTTTAATAGTATTATTGGAAGGTTTTGGTCGTAATCTTCCTCGGTGACCGGCCGGCTTGGAAGATGTAGAAATTCATTTTTGTTGAGTTCTTTGTTGTGTTTGTTTGCTGAGAGAGGTGCTGTTAGTTGCTATTTGTTGTTGTTGTTTCTTTTATTTTTTTCTTCGTCGCTCTGTAGGTCTTTCTTGTTTACTAAAAAGTTGAGCATTCCTGGTTTAATCACTCCTTCTGAGATGCTGGAGGATCGTTGAAGTGTTGTGTGACTTTGAACGGTTTTATTTTTTTTAGCTGCTTGTGTACTGGTACTTGAAGTATTTTTTTTGGCAATTTTTTCGTGTTGTGGAGAGATAGAGAGGTACCTTTTTCTGTTGTCCGTGTGGTCGGCATCTGTTTTGTTATGTTTAAGTACTACCAGCTTATCGTATTTAATGATAGCTTTGTTCCCTTTTTCCTGCTCTATTTTGACTTGTTCCTGAAGCATCTTCCTTTTCTCTAGGACGTGATAAGGGTAATCATCTTTTAAGTAGTAGTCAGTATCATTTAGAGCTTTCTTTTGTTGCATTACCTTTATCTTGCTACCTAAAGTGGCGAATGTGACTGCTATAGGACGGGGCTTGTCGGTTTTTTTCCCTATTCGTCTGGCAGCTTCTAAGTCATGGCAGTTTATATTTAAAGAAAAATATTTTTCCAGGAAATCGATTAGATTGTTTTCTAGATGTGAAAAGCAGCACTAGATCGAAGTGCTGCCATTACCTCTTCCATTTTTGATTTTTATATTTTAGTTGTTCTTTTTAGCTTTGCGCCCTCTATTAGCGAGTATTCGTATAAGTCTATTGTGTTAAGCGCCCTCTGTTGTTTTAGTCATGTACTGTTCCAATTGATCTGATATGATTTAGCAAAATTTGCAAAATTTGCAACACATTTAGGTTATTTTTTAAATAAAAGTTGAATTTTCGTTGAGTTCGCACTGAGTTGTGTCGCACATTTATTACAGAATTGTCACACTATTAACTTGTTGTTCGGAATAGCCACTATTTCACGTAAGTTTGTGGTAATGACTCATGTAAACAGGAGCACTATTTTACTGTTTTCTGTCACTATTTAGTGTTTATTTTTCACTTGTTGTTTGTTCACTGTGTTTTTTGGACACTTATTTCGACGTTTTTTCAGTAACTTTAGAGTATTTCCCACTTTGTTATTTTTTAAGATCGAATTTATACGGAGTAAACGTTACAAGCTGTTATACGTGGCACAGTCGCGCCCTCTCTCCGTGTAGAGTATATTAAACGCCAAATCGATAAAATATATCGTAATTGAAATAAAATTTAGTTTTCTTAATCATCACCGTATTACTTAGAGGTTCCAGAAGAATATACCACACCGGCCAGTACGAGAGTAAGTTTTTTTGTTTTCTGCATGCATTTATTTCTCTTACTTAATGAAAAATTTTTAATTTGCATTTATTTTTCAAGGAAGAAATTCTTCAAAATTCCTTTGTCTATTTGCCAAAGCACGTAAAATCATACATAGAAAGTCGATCTAGTATATGTCAAAGTTCAACCGAGCAATGGAAAAAACTAGTAAAACTATCTTTGTTAGAGTTTTATGTCAACGCCCTCAAAAATTATAGTGCGTTGGGGAAGCGAAATTCAAAACCACCTATAAACCCAATAATACGGGATGGCATATACAGTAAGTGTATTTATATATAATTTTGATTTTTTTTCAAGTATATGTATATCAGAGTATTAATTTTTTTACTCATAATTTTTGTTGTCGTATCGTCGATATCGACATCGTTGTCGTTGTCGTTGTCGTTGTCGTTGCCGTTGTCGTCGTTGTCGTTGTCGTTGTCGCTGTCGTTGTCGTTGTCCTTGTCGTTGTCGTTGTTGTTGTTATTTGAATACTGTACCGATAAATGCCCAACATCAATCAACTCTTTTCCCCGAAAAATTGCACTGATTACCGGAATCGGCTGATTAGTTCAAGAAATGTGATTATAGAGAAATTTCGCAAAAAAATTGGTTGCCTGTAAAGTCGGTATACGGGCGAAAGTTTTACGTGACAACGACTTTGAGTGGTAAAATCATTTTAATGTGAATATTCATTCGTATAGTAGGAAGAAGGATGAAATAATAGTAACAATTTAAAACATTTATTTATACAAAGAATTATATTTAAAACATTAATTTATACAAAGAATCTCGCACTGAATTTCATATTAACAAAATTTTATTTTTACCTTTACACATACATACGTATTTATATACAAATATACATACAATAACTTGCAATACATTTGCGTCTCTGTCTCTCTCGCTCTTAGGCGGGCTAACTGTGCTCGAGTGGAAGGGACGCGTGCCTTTCACTTTTTATGTCTGTCTCTCTCGCTCTTAGGCGGGCTAACCATGCCCGAGTGGAAGGGACGCGTGCCTCTCACTCGCTCTCATTGTGAGCGCATAACGTGAGCGGAGCGTAACGCAGTTTCTTGAAGTGTCACCCGGCAAACCAATTTATAAGACGTTGTCACGTCAAAAGTTTTTTATTTGGAATATATTTTGAACTATAACTACTACTCAAAAATTCAAAAATCCAACTAGCTCTATTAAAAACATTATAGATCAACGTAAACTGCATCAAAATGTGTCGGTTTCTTCTTGAAATATCGTTAATGAAACATTCGGAAAAAAGGGTTCTTTACGAAATAACTTGTAAAATTCTTCTTAAATTGATATATAATACTCGGTTAACTTTTTCTGCCTAAGGTAAAAATATTATAAAAGAAACTAGCATTGTAAATTGATCTGTATTTCGTTACTCATAAGGTATACAAAACAAAAAATTAAACTTACATTTTCACTTTTTTATTACGCATACTATGCATACTTATTAGTTAAATCGATGTTATCCTACATCGGTCGCACTGGAGCATCATTGTTTACGAAATGTTAAAGACTCTTGCTTTTTCTTTAATGTCGTATATCTTTGGACGAGGGCAGCCAAAATACTCATTGGGTATGCCGATATTTTCCTATATATGATTTAATAAGACAGATATATCGAAATAATTTTAGTATGTTTCTACACTTATCAATACAAATGTTTAATAACAGTTTTTAATATCGTAACAGGAAACACATGTCTAAAATTCAGATAACGAAATAAAAAAAAAACAGTGGAACTAGAATTCATCTAATAGTTTGAACTCTTTTTTCTTTAGTAAATGCTTTTGTAGTTATGGTCTTCCTCGAGATAATCGGAATAGACTGGACTACCACTCGCCGCATCAGTGTCAGCGGAAGCCGTATGTACACCTTTACCGAAGCCACCAGCACCGACTGAAGCCGATTTGATACCAAAGAGGTTAAAACTGAAACCACCACTGCCACCGAAACCAGTGCCGTCGGTTGAAGTATAACTGTTGGCCGGGCCGAGGCTCGCCAAGTCCGGCCGCGGCACGATGAAGATGGCGTCGTAGACGTCGGCGACTTGCTCCTGCTCCGCCGGCGGGTGGCGCTCGGGCGGCGCCGCCGAGCACAGCGTCACCGCGGCGAACAGCGCACAACAGGTCAGCTGAAAATACGAAACAATGGTTATTTTACTTAAAGCGCCTAAGAAGAATTCGAGTTCAGTTCTCAACTGCTGCAATGCGCTGAGAACAAAATCATTCGGCCATGTTTTCATCGCCCTATTGCTATTGCATACTTTCCTAGATCTTTTCCCTTTTGATCTCGCCCTCGGTCCTTAAATCCCCACGTCAGCCCAGTACGGCTCGAGAGGTACTATTTTCGTCACTGATGCGGTGGAAACGTCCAAGACCGAAGACTTCACATGGGCTCCGAGGGATGGAACGAGGGATTCAATTTGAGTTACATTTAAAATGTCAATTAATCTGAACTCGGGACTCGTACCAGGTATAATTCGTAACAACTACAAAAAAATATGTGCTATAATATAAATTAAACGTCCAAAGTGGAAATTAAAACCATTAAATTTTACATATACTTTGAACTAATGTAAGCTCATACTTATTTTCCAAAGGGATAGGCAGAGACTATAGATTTCCACATGGTACGGTCTTAGCATACCTTTCTTGATTAATCAGTCTGTTCGTAGAAGTTCGTCGGTTTTGGGTGCCTAAAATTTGGCCCTTTTTAATATGCCACCAATATGGTCCTTATAGGATTTTCAACGGCTGCCTTTGTTGACCTTTCCACCACACACATTCGCTCTATAGATTGGTTTGTTGGTATACCTTCATACATCTTTTCCAGATGGCCACATCAGTGCAGTATACCTTTTTATACTCTAGTCGCTACATCTTCCTTCAAACCACACCACTTTCTGACATCACTGTTGCTATATCTATCTTTCCGAGATACTCCACATATTACGCAGAGATCGTATGTTCACCGTATTTATTCAACCTTCATTTTTCTTCTACCATACCCAAATTTCACTACCATATATAAGCGTAGGGATCGGGACCCTATTATGTATAGCCAATAGCCAAATGCACCTGTTGTGAGAGACTTTTACTATTCATGACGGCAAGCAAAGCCCCGTTTATTTTATTTCCGCATTCACTCTCCTTTCGATATTTCCTTCACGTACACCCTCATTTGTAAACAGAGTACCCCAATGTACAAAACTCTTTTTATCTATCTATATCGCATTCAGCCGTGCCTTCGCTTTTTCAAACACAGTGACTTTAGTCTTGCCGACATTTACTTTCATACCTTTATTATTAACAAAATCATTCACTTTGTTTACCATCTCCTGCAGCTCGAACGCTGACGGCTTAAGGATTACTTGATCATCGGCGTACAGGAGGTATTTCACAGACTCAGACTCACAGCTCATCCATTCTCAGTGTGCCATGAAAGTCCTGGCTACTTATAGTCTTTTAAATCATACAGACAGCTATCCATGAATGAATTGAATAGCCACGGCGAAGCTACTCATTCCAGTTTGACACCCCTGAGAATGTCAAACCAGTCAGGGTATACCCTATTTATTCTGGCGCTAGCACAGTTACCCCTGTATAGGTATCCCTGCAGTATTTGTATCAAGCCGCTACTGACACCATTTTCAGCTACTTGTTAAGAAAATCGATTATTTTATAAAATTATGAGAATTATTATTTTTAATTCAATATTAGAGAATGGAGGTTTCATTATAACGGTTTGAGATTCTAAGAATGTTTTTGATCATTCTCAACGCGTTGTATATTTGTGTGTATGTGTGAAATGTTGAAAAAATGTTTGTTTCGCAAACAATTTCTAGTAGACCGATCTATAACTAACTCCAATTAACTCTATTATTACTGCGTAGAATGCTATAAACTTTGACCTTAATCGTTTGATTTCTTTGAGAGATATTGTGAACAAAACAATTTCAAAAATTTTTGTTATGTAAACTTTAAAATTTCTGCAAAAAAAAAGTCTATTATAATTTGGCATTTAAATCTTAATGTTTATTGGACTTTCAAAAAAACAAATTCCGTTCAAAACGATTGTTTCGTCATAAGCTATAGTTATCAAAATATAAAAATGTAAAGAACATAAATTAGGTAATTGTTATAGGTCTAATAATTTGGAAAGAGAATAAATAGGAATAACTTCGAGTACGAAAATCTGAGCAGTAATATTTTCCTGCTTTCCAAGCTCAAAAACATTTTTGCTCAAAATAATGCCGGAAATTTTGGTCACACCGCCACAGTTAACGGTTTTGACCCTCACAGTCTGCATACTGAAAAAATGAAAGTAGATTTGGTGGCTGTATTTTCGTTTCTAATTTACTTATGCAACAATTAAATTACCAACCAAATGCCTTTCTTTGCATTTTTCTCGCACAGAATTGGTAATATTAGAAAGCTTAATAAAATAAAACATGAAACTTATTATTATAAACTTACGCCTATTTCCCAGAGGGATACACAGAGACTACAAACAGTGATTTGTGTACTAACAACAATAATATGAGTATGTTTTTCTTACAACTCATTTTTGTCTTCATAAAGTCGAAAAAGATGAAAATATGTTTTTGATCTTGATATTGCGAAAAAGCTAGACCAAAATCATGACCGAATGTGCAAGACCAGACTAAAAGTTATAATTTACTTTTCCAAAATTGCCATTTTGCGTCACTATATACCACTCTTAGAAAAAAAAAGCATCTGCGGCAATATTCTGAAGTAAATTTTCTTTGGCCTAATGCCTGCACACCACATGGCTAATATATAAAACTAAGCATTTTGTTCATATTTTTACTTTTTTAGAATACTTTATACATTGTTTTAGCACTAAAAGGTCGATTCAGGATGAAACAAAAAAAGAATAGGTTTTCAAATTTTCATAACTCTCACAAGCATAGATCCTATCACAATTAATTTTTGATACGTTTTTGATTGCTGTGAAATAAAGTGTTTTAGCTTTCTTCGCCTATAAAAGATCCTGATGTTGATAGTGCATATAAAAAATTAATGCAAAAACGCGTAAGTTATGGGATAAATGTGCAAGACAAAGACTGAATGCACAAGACCAAGACCAAGCAAACACGACAAAGTCTGATATCAAGTCCATCTTAATCGCGGTCTTAATCTTATTTTCCTCATCACTACAACTATCTGAATCCATTATGTTTATTTTGGACATATTGATTGGAATTTTCAATAATAGTAATAACTTTTGAAAACGTTATACTTGTGATCCCTAATTTAATAAGGTTCTAATTATATATTGCGTAGAAGAAAATTTAATGGTTCAGTTCTTGGACCATTTCCATTCCTAGTTTACATTAATGATCTACCACATCTCGTTAAAGATTGGCATTGTACTGTTTGTTAATGATACTTCTTTACTTTTTAAAATCAAAAGAGAGCAACCAGCTTTTGACGAAGTAAACGGTACCATCTCTGAAATAATTAAGTGATTTAATATTAACAATGTTCTTCTCAATGCGAAGAAAAAAAAACTTGTTCAATTTTCCTTGACCAGTGCTGAACCGGTCAACGGCGAAGAAATGTTCAAGAACGCGATACTGGATATTGTGGATTAGACCTTATTCCTTGATTTGACTTTAGTTACTAAGTTGTGTTGGAATTTTCATATTACTAGATTGGCAAAAAGGCTTCGTTTTGCAGCATATGCAATCAAAAGAATTCGGCGACTTACAGACGAAAGCACGGCGAGACTAGTTTATTTAAGTTTTTTTCCTAGTCTCACGATCTATGAAATTTTATTATGGGGTCACGCAGTTAATGTTAACACGATTTTTGTGCTGCAGAAGCGAGCTATTCGTACTGTTTATGATTTGAGACTAATGAAATCTATCAGAAAAAAATTTAAGGAAATTAATTCCCTAACTTTAGCATCACAATACATATACGAATACCTAGTATTTGTCAAGAAACATATAGAATCGTTCCAAAAAAGAGCGATCTTACTGCTCATAAAACCCGTCTAAGCAAAGTTAGTAAATCGTTTAAGGGGCAAAGTGTGCCTTTTTATAATAAGATCCCAGCTGGAATTCAAAATTTGTCATTTTATGCATTTAAAGTTTTGTTAAAAGAAAGTTAAGTGACAAGGGCTATTATATTGTCTCTGAATATTTTAATGAAAAAAAACCTATGGGATTGAACTGCTTATAGTTACTTCATGTTATTACTAAGTGTTGTACAAAATTATTAATTATTCAATATTTTATATCGGTGAGTAAAAAAGAGCAAACTTTAACTTTCTTGTCTATTCTTCTTATCATGAATCAGCATTTGGAATGGGTGGTAATTTTAATGTCGAAACTATTCTTTATGACGCATTTCAAGTGTAATTCCTATTACCTACGAAATAAAGATATTTTTGATTTGATTTGATTTTACTATTACTATTTTTTTTTTGGATTTGAAATATCCGAACAAACCTCGCATTAACAATGTACTCGTTCTGTACGATCACATTTTTACATTATAAAATTTTTCCAAAATGATGTAATTCAACATCAAATTTCCTTTATCTATTATTGAATATTTTCTTACATATAAAACTCACGTTAAAAACTACTCAATAACGTATTTTTTTAATTAAGCATAAAAAGAAGCATTCACAACAATATAGGAAATATGCCAGTCATGCATAAAAGCAATTATGTATGTACTTACTATGTTCATGTCGGCGTGTGTGCTGTGAAGATCCTTCGGGCTGAATGATGTCGTCTCGTCCCGGACGCGTTATATACACGCGCTGACCGGCGCAAGCGCTGGGAGATTATGGGACGACTCGACGAGTAAACACGGACGTTGTCTATCATTTATCCAATGCTTATGACAATATCAGTTATTATGAATGACCAATCACTCTCAGACCCGCAGATGTCAATCGGCATCGTTTAAGACAGTACAAAGAGATCAAATGCGCGCTTGATCGCTCGCAATGGACATGTCCACTGCTCAATGGAAATGTGTGTGCGTTATCACCTTAAAATGTTCTCACAGACAACTATAAATACGAAACGGTTCAAAATAGTTATTATCCAAGTTTACAAAGAAAATTGAAATCATCATTACGTATGATAAAACGCGACACCTTTTCATTAGGTATTACACTGTACGAAGTGTAGATTTAATGTTTGATGTTCAGTAAGGTTAAAGTGAAGCCGCATGACGTGGTAGCTGGTAGGCCGCTGTGCGTCTGCCGTCATACGTTATCAGCTTGACCTGGCACCCACCACCAAGATGATCTTGACGTAATTCCTAATATTAGTAAATGTAAAAACAAGTAATTTTTTCCTTGAAAAGCCAAAATGTCATTTTTAATATCGCTCCACCCGACCTCTAAATTTGGTAATATCACCACAGATAAATTAATACCGGAAAACGTCTTGCGTCGGCCGCCTACGCTCGACCGTAAGACGGACGGACGTATACGGTCGAAAGTTTATTACATAAAATAGTCTATGGATATAACAATAGAATTTATAAAAAAAAAACATTGCTTATCAAAATAGTCCACTACGTGAATGAGATGATTTTAATTCAGAAAATACGAAGAACCTCGCATAATATTTATGATGCTGGATAGGTGATATCTTATTCGTACTTACACAGTATTAAGGACGTGATTATCAAAGAATCCATACTAATATCATAAATGAAAAAGTGTATCTATTTTTCTGTCTGTCAAGTATTCACCTCTAAACCAAGATTGAAATCGGAATCGGAGATAGTTATACACTAGGGGAAGGACACGGGCTACTATTGGGTTGTTTATCTGTTCGTTTGTATGTTTTTTGATAGCTCAACAATAACTATATTGAATTCAAAAAAACTTAAGAGTACTAATAGAACACACAATTTGTGTATCTTTCTGTCCGTTTGTCTGTATGTCTACATATAACTCGACAATGACTTAAACCATTACAATAAATGTAGAAAGGTGATATAACTCTTTGTCGCGTTGTATAAGTTGTTATAACTACAAGATTTAAAAATCAATAATTTAATGAAATTTTGTCGACCATGCTTATTCTTTTCACTCAAACGCCGATCCCGAGAGAAGGAGTTATAATGCGGTGGGCTATGAGGGTCAAGAGGTAAACGTGCAGAGGAACGCACAGTGTGAGAGGGCGAGGAACTACGAAAGCGAAAGTAAAACGATTTTAACTGTATTATTAATTACAATGATTTAAATTAAAAAAGTTAAAGTACATTGAAGGTTCGATAAGGTTTTTACCCAGCGACTTTTGTCAATACAATGTCTTATTATGATATCATAAATGTGATACTTTGTGACAACCTATTTTTATTTATTAATCTATTACATATAAATGGTTGCATTTATTTAGAAAAAAGCAAGCACCATATAATATATTTTCGAGATAATACGCATGATATTTTATGAATCCTACTAGTGCGTACTTGCGCAATAATTTACAAGAAACCAGAATCGATATCGGAATTGGAGAAGTTGGGGACAAAAGATTTGAATAGAGAAAAGACCGCATCGGAGCTAATTCTAAAATCGGAACTTTAATAGAAAACAGGATCAGAATTGGTATCAATGACATCAAGATTACTGGATGTACAAAATAAGGGATTAAATACATGTCCACGCGGTTGAAGCCGCAACCAAAAGTTACTAATTCATTCATATAATAAATCAGCAAAGTGAAAAAATCTATACACTGTACACATTTCAGAAAAACTACTTTAGGGGTTATTAGAAACGTTGATAAATTTTATTTCAATGGTTTTTAGACTTCTCGTCTATCTGTTTATTTGTGCGTTTGTCGCAAGCTCCATAAAAACTACTGGACAGAAGTTGATAACATTTAGTATGGTCATATTTTATATTCCAGAATAGCAAATAGAATTAAGTTTTATCCGGTTTCGTTCTTATTTTTTATATGATGTATATATTGAACAGAACCTAAGACTAGATTTCGTCCAAAATCGAAAAGAAAAGCGGAACTAAGATTGGAATCGAAAACAGGGATAAAACCCTGGTTTTTACCGTATAAGTTCATATGCAACCCTAAAATAGGTAACTTCGATTTGTGTTAAATATTCTATGAGACCAAAGGCCTAGGAGGGAACTTTTCAGAAACTCGTTGAAAACGAAATCCTAAACTGTTAAAGATCTTTAAAGAGGATACTCTGTTGATTAGGTAGAGGTCAAAATAATGAGGTATTATTTTGTTATAGCATTACAAAGGAGCATAAAACCTATCGAAGAGTAGGTAATCACCTCAGCGGATAAACACCCACAACTTGCGGGACTTACTAATACGTTACTGACTTTTTCTAAAGGTATAGGTGAAAATAAATTATACTGTGTAGAGTTACTTAAAATACTGTTGTGCAAACCTAAGCAACGGTTAATCTTGTCCAGTCCCAATATTTTATCATTTCTTTGAGCTGTTTTCTGTTTTCGAGCGCGAAAACACGAAACCATTATTGCTCACATTTTCGAGCTTTATTTTTTTTGCGTTCTGATTCAAAATTACAACAGGTATAAATAAATATATAATCTCAATTACTAAAATATATTGTCGAATACATCTTTCAGACAAATCTACCGATTTAAATGGCGCTTAGGATATTTGAAATAAAAATTCGAGACCAAAATTTTCTTACACTTTAAAAACCCGTTAATCAAAAAACATAAAAGTAATTTTGAAAAATTAATTTTATTGGAACTATTTACCAACAATATCTTTTGGTCAAGTGAGTAAGTTAATCGAGATTTGAGACATTTCATGCAGTATCTTTAACGTAAAAATAGAATCAATATATACATATAAACATAGCAAACGTTTATAATCAAATTTTTATACTAAATGAAAATTTGATATCACTTTGAAAATCGATTGATATAAGACTATCAGAGGATCTAAATTTAGACAAATCGTTTCAAATTCTAGAAGTCCGACTTCAATCGGACCGTTCGTTCAAAAGTTACTTATTCTAATGTACATTTCTACAAATTTCATTAAATAGATGTGTAATCTTTACGGCGACTAAAATTTAAATATTTGCTTATGTAATAAATAACTGCAAACGTACATAGGAATTGTATTTAATTAATTAGAGATTAAAATGAATAGAAAATTAACACCTCGAATCAATATTCGAGTCGGTGGACGAGGATTCGTAGTAGATACACGGATTCGAGGGTCAATGATGGGTTGTATATTGATGTCGCAACGCAGGGTCGTAGGCAAGCGTTGAGTCTGGTTCTACCTATGTATTATATATATATATATATATATATATATATATATATATATATTTGCAAAAAAAAGAAGTAATGTGTATTCTACCAATTATCTGAAAGCCATAAAGCAACCCTGTTGGGACCAGATGGCCTTGTGTGCGTGTCTGAATGTATGAAAAAAGGTGTACTTAAAACGTACGGCTTATTTCCCCTTAGCGCTTTGAGTGTCGGGACACACAAAACTAGCTGATGTTTTACGTTAAATTTAGACTTACGATTTCAGTTCTTATGTTCACTTCTTAAAATTTCGGTAATTAGAATGAATATTATTTTATCTTTTCGCAATAAATCATAGTTTTATTTATAAAATTTGTAGTATTCATGTCTGAGTATCAAAAAAATTGTTGGTGAATAGACAGAAAATAGTAGGAACCGTTACTAGTACAGTTAGAGGCCATCTATAAATTACGCCACCCCTTTCGGGCTCAACGAAATGTGACAATGCGCGACAAAGAGCAGGTCAAAAGTTTGTAACGTCAAATCCGAAATACGAAAACGAAAAAAGGTTTATGTCTTTTATTTTGTCCAATATTTAAAGTATTTTGAACAAAAAAAAAAATTGTAAAACTGCTGTTTTCATTTACCTATGACCGCGTGTGACAAGGATGGGGGAGGTCAAAAACCTTATAATTTATTGACGTAATTTATGGATGGCCCTTTATAATAAATATACCTAGATTCACCAAATTTTTGAAAGTCCCTCAAAGTCACATTTAATATCTTCAAATTATTTTTGAATCTACTTAATCTATAAATCTACATAAAAATTCTTAGGAACTGTGTTTAGCAATAAGCCTTTACCGTTACATAACCGTGCATTAAATTTAAATTAAATTCATAATATCTTTATTTCAAAGAATATTATATAATACTCGAAATACGTTAAGATATGTTATAATTTTAAAACTTTTATCTTCGTTCAGAAAGCAGTTTCTCCTAAATAAGAGAGAACAACTTGAGATTAACAATTTTTATTTTATCGCGAATAACCATACTCAAATAAGAATAATTGCAGCATAAAATAACCCGCTGAGGAGTCGAGCTGGTGATGACCATGAATGTAGTGTTCTGTACCAGCGGGAAACTAAGAAAATCAGCTCTATTACAAAAACATCCTACAGTTTATTATTACATTTTTTCTATTTTTCAAGGAGCTTCTATGCAAAGTATTATATGTCCAAACCTGCTTTTAAAACATGTTTCCCATTCATCATCAGACACCTCTTCGACTTCTCAGATGCAGCCAATGCATTTTCCGGTGACGAAAACTGTTTTCCACAGTCTTGACATTTGTTTTGGCAAACAATATAGTCAGTAGTTCTAAATCAAGATTGTAAGAAGGGTATAAATTTGACTAGTGTGCCGTCCAAAAATATGTTATTTGAGAGTGGCGAAGCAGCGTCCTACGGAGGTCAGAAACTACATAAACTCTTGCAAATATTTGGTAACCCACTATAATACAACGATGATGTTTCATTGATCTCGTAGGGATGCCAATATAAAAATAGGAATATACACTCACAATTGATAAGAACAATTAATGAGCCTCTAAGCTTGTGTTTATTAATATTAAATCACGTATTTTTCACTGAGACTAGAAAAATTCATCCATTTGGATAAATCGAAACTTGTTTATTAGGCTTCTACACTTATCTGTACAGTTTTTGATATCATATAATCAAACAGTGCCGTGACTCTAATATTTGAGGCGCTCAAGTTGCATTTGACAAAATATTTTTAAAGACAAAATTTGTTTTGGTTGCGTAATTTTTTTGTTTATAACAGGATTGATTAAATTGTCCGAACTTAGTACCTTTAACTTGGAAAGTGAACAGCCATTGTTAGAAAGTGGCTTTCTAATTTCTTCCATGGCATTTCCACTCCAATAATATTTTTCTCCTTCTTTTTTAAAATGTCATTTATTTTATGGTATCAAAACTAACCTGATACAAACAACACAATTAAAGAGGTTTTACTGCAATTTTTTACCGAAACACAAAAAAACTTTTTCCAGATCCAATATATAACATATATAGAGTATTCACACTTATAGGGATCTTACACGACTATCTAAAACTGTTTTTTGCAAAAACTTTGACTATTTAATAATTTATACAAAAATATCAGCATATTACTCTATTGTACAAATATTTCGCACTTTAAGAAAGAGACGATGGATTAATGAAACAACACAAAATTTAAAATTATCACTCATTTAATTTCCCGCACAAAAGAATGCTTTATTACATTCACATGCCTGACATTACCTCAACAAAACGGAATTACAATTATAAAACATTACTATTACATGAAAGCCTGAGATCATAGTTACATATTATCGCGTTTCTCATATTATTTCATAACAGGTTGTTTTTAGATCGAAAAATTTAAGCGTAAAACATTTATAAGATTGATAGCTACTATTGCAATCTAATTCGTTTTCGTTTCACGTTAAATCTTTACTGTAACTTTTGTAAAAAATTGTTAATTAAAATAATCTTAAAAATAAAAACACTTTTTAGAATACTGTATCGATGAATACCCTACACCAATCAACTCTTTTCCCCAAAAAAGTTGAATTGATTGCCTAAAGTGATTGATTGAATCAAGAAATATTGTTATAGAGAAAGTTCACAAGAAAATTTTTGTTTTTTGCGATATACTTTGAACTAGTCTACTCATAGATTCAAAAATCTAACCAGCTCTTTTAAAAAACAGTATAGACACACATAAAGCGCATGAAAATGAGTTGATTTCTCCTAAAAATATCGTTAACAACACATTCACGAAAAAAAGTATTTTTCAAAATAACTTATGAGATTCTTCTTGGTTTGCTTAATAGTACTCGGTTAACTTTTGCTGCCTATAAAACTGCGTCAAAGACCGCAAAGCAGATGAATGTCGATCAACGCGTTTGAAAGATATTGTACAGTTGAATACTTAAGAGAATTGCTTTCTTTTAATATGGATTTTTGAACTCAAAACGTATTAAATATTGTTATACTCGGAGAACTGAAAAAAAGAACACTATAATCGATCTTATGTAAAAAATATGCCAGTCGCTCTACTCGAATCAACATTTTTAAATTTGATTTGAATTTTCCTGCTAAAACTTACATTTAGTTTTAATTTTTATATATACCTCTTTATGCCAAATCTTAGTTTTATAATAAATATTTGCAGTTTTGAAGTAAATTCATTTTGTCACGTATGCTTTTTTAATTTTACCCATCAGAACTTGCGAGTTGCGAAGGTAAAAATATATACATAAAAGAATTAGCATTGTAAATTGATATTTCGCTACACATACGGTTTACAAAGCAGACAATTAGACTCATATTTTCATTTTTTTATTACGAATTATGCATATTTATCGGTCAAATCAATGTCATTCTACATCAGTTGTACTGAATCATCATTTTTTACTGAATGTAAAAGAATTATAATTATCGCTTTTTCTCTATAGTTGCCATATTTTGTAAACTTTGGACGAAGGTAGCAAAATCGGGTATGTCAACATCTTCCTGTGATTTAAAAAGACGAATAAATTGAAATAATTGTGTTATATTTCTACACTTATCAATACAAATATTTATTAACAGTTTTTGATATCATGACACGAAACACTGTCACATGTGTAATATTCAGGTAACAAAAAAAAACAGCTAAACTATAAATCCTTTAATAGTTCACTCTTTGCTCTTCAGTACTCTTGTGGTTATGATGTTCCTCATGACGACCGGACTCAAGTGGACCGCCACTGGCCGCGTCGGTGTCCGCGGAGGCTTTACGTACACCCTTTCCTATGCCGCCGCCAATACCGAGAGCCGATTTTATGACACCGAAGAGGTTAAAACTGATACTACCACTGCCGCCGACACCAGTGCCGTCGGTTGAAGCATAGCTGCTGGCCGGGCCGAGGCTCGCCAAGTCCGGCCGCGGCACGATGAGGATGGCGTCGTAGACGTCGGCGACTTGCTCCTGCTCCGCCGCCGGGTGGCGCTCGGACGGCGCCGCCGAGCACAGCGCCACCGCGGCGAGCAGCATGCAACAAATCATCTGAAAACACAAAGCCGTTTTTAAATCACTTAAAACTTGTAGGCCAAAGAAAAATTCTGAGTTCAGTTCGCAGTATTCGTTTAGTTCAAAGTTTAGTTTAAGTTTAATTGAAAAGTAAATTAATTTGTAACGAGACACACGCAACAGTACCAAGTATGCCAGTCATGCATTGAAGCGATTGTATGTGCACTTACGGTTTTCATGTCGGCGTATGTACAGTGAAGCTCCGGTGCAGCGAGTGGCGTCGGTTCCTTCCGCGTGCTTTATATACAGGCGCTGATCGGCGCACTGTGGAACACTGAGGTGAAATTTGTGTCATAAACCTAAAACTCTGTAGTTTTTTGATTTAAACTTTTAAAATGTTGAAATTATATAAAATAATAGATAATCTTTCAAAACGAATTCGATAATGCAATTGTTAACACGTAAATAATAAACTTTCTCAAAATTTCTAATCAAATTTATATATAAAGTATACTTACATAAAAACGATATAAAAACTAATCAAAAATGAAATAAGGCCATGCTAAATTTATGCTTACAATCAGAACGAATTGGACGATGAATCGAAAAACTTAATCTTAGTATAAGTACTCATAGACGCCTTTTTAGGTTTACGCTTTTAGTTTTTGGTCTTTCAAGGGCTCCAGCAATTTTTCAGAGAACGATAAAGGAATTCTTAATAGATATAAAAGGAGTCTGTATTTTTTTAGATAATATGTTAATAACGAGTCCTAATAAAGCTATACATTTAGAAAAATTATAATCATTGTTTAAAAGATTATTCAACGCCGGGTTACGTTTGAAAGAAGAAAAGTGTGAATTATTCAAAAATTCTGTCGAATATCTCAGGTTTATCATCGATAATAACGGATTGCATAGATCACAAACAAAACTAGAAGCTATCAAAAACGCGGCGAGCCTAAAGTGTAACCGAACTGGAGTCGTTTTAGGGTGTGGGCAATTATTATAGGGCTTTCGTATCCAATACCTCCAGCGTGCTAAGTCCTGGTTAATTCGAATGTTTTTGAACAACAGATTTACAATGTGAACAAAACGGTGGTTAAGGAACATTATTTGTAAAGCAGCAGATATTGTTTTAATTAAAATAACTTACAAAAATGGCACGAAATGGACTTGGATGAAAGGCTATATTAAGAAAAAAATAGGTTGTAGATTATTCATTGTTCGATATACGAAATTAAACCGTGACCTTAAGAAACATGTCGATCAACTGGTCGTATATAAAGGCAAAAAGACGACGGAGACAGCGGTACTGACGACGACGGCGTGACCGGCGCACCCCCCTCCGCCGACGCTGAGCGGACGCAGCCCGCACCCGACACGGAACAGCTCGAACAACGTATAGCTCCCCAAACTAGTGGCCAAAGCACATCTGGAGTCGGCTACTCCTAATAAGAAAAAGGAGGCGGTACAGCAGAGCCGACGTCTAGCATCCTCGACGGTGCTAGACGTCGGCCGAGCATGGGACGAAGCATTTGCGGATGGGCCTAGAGTCACCGCACCGGACGCACAGCGAGCGGATACCTGCGCAAGTTTAACCCTAGCACCTGGTCAAGAGTAACCGGCTCTTCCCAATCGTCGCGCTGCGAACCTTAAAAAACCTTTTTTAATAACTTGGTAATGTACTTTAGTTCAAGTAATTCTATCATTATAAACTTGTACATCATTTATATTTTGTAATTAGAGGAGGAATGTTATGTATTATACATATAGCGGGTATTACCGAGTGAGGCGTCAGCCGATCGTTGATCGCCAATCGGAAACGTAGGTTCCTTAAACATCATGTGTAAAAATATTAAACTGAAAATAAAATTACTAGATTTCTTTATTATACCTATATGTTTCCCATTTCAAATAAGGTTATTTTTGTTATTATCAAAGTTGTTTCTTTTTATTTGTTCGCTTTTTGTCTGAGGGAGCTTCGCACCCTAACCCATGCTGACCCTTCGCCCCTGAATCCCAATATCGTATTGTCTCCGCATTTCTAATAAAAATTGTATCTGCAACTCGTACGGTATTGTTGATTGTTCACTCAAAAGATTAATCACACGGGCGAAGCGAGTACACTCAACTTCGCTTTCTTAAGCAATCGATAACTTACCGTAATTGTTGCACGATATACCAAAATAGAATCATTTATTTATTTATAAAACACACTACGCGTCATTTCTTCTACGCTTACAGGACGTACCTGTAGTTAATATTTCGTTGGAATATGATTCATTTACAAGTTTTCGGAAAACATTATTTCATTTTGTAGGTACATAAATTTCTCCACTTGGGCGCACTTCGACAATTATAGTTAAAACTTTAACTGAAATTATATATGCACGAAAATTCTGTAACTTTGTAATGTTTCAAATTAATAATTTACTTATAAACCCAATATTGCAAAAAACATATGGTTCGAAATTAAATAAAAGACATGTTATTTAAAAGTAAACTTTATGTTTGTGAGATGCATACATTTGCAGTTACATAACGACAAAATTCTAGCTTGGATATACACCTAACCCTAAAAGCCAAAATGTTAAATTTAAGCATTATTGTAACTTAAATACATTTTTGGTACGTATACCTATTTTTAAAAATCGTGTATTTTGATATGTTAACAAAAATATTTTTTTACTATTTAAAATTTTTGCAATCGTCTTTATTATTTTTGATCTGTTTTTCCCCTCAAGTCCCACAGTGCGGCGTGCATTCTGATAAAAAGTACATGCGCGAGGGGGCGCGCGTACTGGCGGTACGTCACATCGGGGAAACACATTTAACCGTTATCGGCGACCGTTATTGGCTATTTAAAGACCATCAAATGCGCAAACGTTTTACTTTTAATTGATATTCATCGCTATAAATAGAAGAAATAAAACAAATTCATGTTGGATCACGCGCAGTGCAAGGACTCATTGTCATACAGCTACGTCCTTTATAGTCCAAGAGCTCGTGACCTACCCGGGTAACGGTGGTCCTTTAAGCCTATAAATTGTTTTAGTGTTGAGTCGTGGCATGCACACTGCAGTAACGACGACCTGGCAGTTATCAGCCCTCATATTTTTGAAAGTATACACAATAATAATAAAAAGCCCTTTTTCATTTCCTGTTATACAATGGATACGTAATAAAATATATGTAATAAAAATAACAGTTATTGATCAACAAGAATCCCGGTTTGAGTAAAGACCTCCCCCAAAGATGCCTATTTCTGTCGGTCCTGTGCTATGGAGTACCAGTCTGAGCCTGCTGATCTTTTGAGATCTTCTTCCCAGCTGGTTAAGGGTCTTTCCCCCCCTCCAAAGATTGATAACTCAAAATTACCCTTAAAAACTTCGAATCTCAAACAACTAAACCGTCACTTAAATATTATAACATACAACGTTAGAACCCTACTATCGTACGGTCGGCTATTAGAACTAGAAGAATGCCTAAATAAAATTAACTATGGATATGGATATAATGGATATTTCGGAAGTTAGACGACAGGGTAACAAAATAGAAGAACTTAGTACCTTTATACTTTGTTACATTGAACCCTTTGCTCTAAAGCGGAAATGGCAATGGGCTGGACATGTAACGAGAATGCCTGACAAAAGATGGACTACAAGAGTAAGCCAGTGGAAACCACTGGATTACTCTTGTAACCACCAGGCAAGAGGAGAAGGGCAAAGTATACATGAAATTTAAAAAAACTTGTCACTGTAAGCTTGAAATTTTAATACGATTTAGTTCATGCATTATAAAGTATAAAAAAATTGACAGGCGATTGCAGCGAATACACATACCAGACAGGTGCATCGAAAGGTGTGCGGTATATGAGTTTAAATAAACTTTGTTCTGTAGAGCTGAAATTATATATATATGTTTAAGAAAGTGATTCAGATAAAGTAGGTACAATGATAGGCGATCCTGGCCAACATGAGTCTTTGCCAGGTGAAAGAAAAGGTGCTATGGGAGTGCGAGTGAGAAGCATAAACTGAGCTCAATGGTATGAGTGAGATAGTTTATGTAACGGAAAAATTGGGGGGTCGTTTACCTGCTCCCTAACACAAATATAAATAAAAAAATATCTTCAGTTCTGACGATGATTTTACTTAGTGAAGGCGTGTTTTGTGATATTACTAACAGCTTCATATTTATATAATACATATTGTTAGTCATTTGAAAGTCTATCATTTAAACTCTATACATATAATTTGCACAGTTATCTTCGTCAATTGTTATATTGTCTGTTAAAATTTAAATAATTAGTGCTCAAGATGGATTCCAACGTTATTTGTGTGATTGATGATTTGTGTGATTTGCAATCAAGAAACCGATGATAAATTTGTGAAATTGAAATTAGATGTTTTTTCAAGACTTCTAAACATGGTGATACAAGACGATGGGTACATAAATCTCAAATCTTTTCTATATTTCTGTTACCTTTACACCTCATGCGTATACACATAAAATAAATGACAAACTTTTACTTTGTGCTCGCTCGTTTATTGCACTATAAACGATTAGCCTTTATTCAAATTGAAATACAAAATATCTTTATTCTATAGGTTACAAAATAACACTCGAAATATGTCATAATTTCTTCCGAATCATCACTTTACCGCTCTTTCGGAAAGCAGTATTTTCACAAGAAGAACGAGCAAGAAACTTAAGGGTAGCTCTTTTCTAATTTCGTCATATAACCATAATAAATACAGAACCACTGATGAACGAAACTATTTGCTATTTCTTCACAATAGTTATTAAATAAAATGTCAATTTAATAAAAAAGTTCAGATCAGAAATTAATAATTAAAATTGACATTTATGAGGTTTGTATTAATAATATACAGGTGTGTGCGTACGTATGTGTGTGTGTGTGTATGATTTCACCAGATTGATTTTGAGGAATCTTAAAAATAAAGTTTTTAGAAACAAGTTTTTATGAAATAACTTTTAAACTGCTCTACCGACGGATACCAAATTCTAATTAGCTCTTCTCCTCAAATAATTGCATTGACTGCCGTAAATCGCAATAAAAATCGGGTGATTTGTTCAATATAGTTGAAAAAAAATTTTATGTATTTTTTAATATATTTTTTTAATTTCTTTACCGATAGATTCCAAAATCTATTCATTTGTTTTCCTTAAAAACAACGCCGATTGTTGCTAAATTCATGAAAATCGGTTGATTTGTTCAAGAAATACTCTAGTAGAAAAAATTCTCAAGAAGTATTTTTAGAATATTTTTTAAGCTACTCTACCAATGAATTCTAAAATACAACCAGTTATTTTCTGAACCAACAGCGTTAACTATTGCAAGAAAGTATCAAAATCGATCAGTTCGTTCGTAATATATGGCCAATGAAAAATTTGAGAAAAAGGGTTTCTTTTAAATATTTATTTTTAAAATATGTTAGGTATTTGATAATCTTTTTCTGATTAAAAAAACTGCGTCAGATGCCATAAAGTAGATGAAAATTAAATAATGTGTTACAAAGATATTGTAGTTAAAAAAAATTAAAAACCAATAGCACTCTGGGAGCACCGACAGAAGTGAAAACTTAAACAATTACATGTGTAGTTTTTAAATCGTCAGGAAATGTTTTATTGTGCAGGAAATACTTTTAAATGAAGTGTTTTTTTTATTCATTATTATAAACTACTACTACGAAAATTATATTACAACTGATATTTAATGCGCTATTAAACATGAAAAATAATGCATAATAATTTACATGGAAAAATTGGAATCGGTTTTTAAAACGTAAACTTAATATACTTATATACAGAGGTGTCGGTTACGTAACACTAACAGTATGGCGAGTCCAATGGTTTTTCCTTTCTTAAAAATGCCCAACGCTCCTAAAGAAGTTTTCACTTCAAAAATTGCAATTTCTTATACACGTAGCTTTTAAGTTGTAAGAGCTCAAAACGTAATAAAACTATATAAGCAATAAAATTGATCTTTTGAGCATTGTGTGTTCAGTAACTTATTACACTTTCATTTTTAACACTTTGAGCTCGAAAGTAATAAGAAATTTCAGGGCTGGGCTGAAAGGTCAACCTGTTTCAAGACTTTGAGCCCAAAACTTCACAGACAATACTTATAAGTTAAGAAGCTCAAAAAAACATCAATAATTATCACAGCGGAAAGTTTCAAGAATAGCCTGTAGAGTCAGACTTTTAACAGATTTTTTTTAGCCTTACCGTTTTTCTAGAATTTGAAAAAAAAACAGTTTTAAGTCTAGTGTTTATCTAAATTTAAAATTTGAAGTGTTTAAATGTAAAACACATTGAACAGCGTTTAAATTTGGGTTTGTTTATCTCGACCGAGACGCGTTATCAGCTTGACCCGAGGAATTCCCTCTTAACATAACACTAGTAATGCTAGAATGATAAAACAAACAAAACTTTTCGGAGATTTAACAAAAGCGTACGCGCAAATCGTAGATGTCGCTCCACACGATAAAATCAACAAATATATCTTTATATCGAAATAGTATACTAAAATGTTTCATATTTGCGTCGAAAGTTCTTTTAGCATAAATACTTTTAGGAATAATATTATTTTCAAAGGGGACATGATCCATGGGACATAGAACAGAATATGAATCTTTTCTCCAAGAAATGTGCATGGGTGCAAAATGTGTTTATGAGCACTATATCCATTTCATTCTAATGTAACGAATCCATATATACAAGTCATAAAACATAACATTTTTCTGTCTGTCCATGTGTATGCTTATAGCCAAAGAAACGCTAGTTCGATTTCCATGACTTCAATTTAATGCGGAAATACATATAATAATAATAATAGCATGAAAATAAATACTTTCGGTCACAAGAGGTGACCATAATTGTAGTGTATCGTGTAGGGAAAAAAATCACGGAATGGAAGGAGTGATATACTGCAGTAGCAAAGGTCGACCTTTTAACAGCGGCAGAGGTTCAGATTCGCAGGAGTTATGGAGAAGTCTAAAAACCCCGGACGTCAGGTCGGCTCAATGCCAACACTTATCACGCACTATCAGGAGTCACCGTCCTCCGACAACAATACGAGGAGCGAGATTATTATAATGAAAGGATTTCCCGGGAATGGGCTACAGAAGAAACAAACAGCGATAAAGTTTACTAACCCTCTATTGTACGCCATCAATCATTTCTTAATTATGATAAGTTCTAATCGATAACCTGTTTTGCTTATGTACTGTAACTTAACATTATGTTGTGTCTACAATTTTAATTTGAATGTCGTATGCACTATAACTGGCGAACTTGTAATGAGTGTTAAGGTCAAAGTAATATTTATGTACTTTATTTGGTCATCTACCAGAAGAAATTTGAAAAGGTTTGCCGTGTCTGAAATACCACAAGCTTCATGATATATACTGAGCACTACGGTCTTTATTCGAAAAGCTTAGCCTTATTCAGTCTAATTTAATTAATATTTATCAACAATTCTAGTTTCAAGCCTTTCTATATTGTTATTATCAAGATATTCAACAATTCGAGTTGACGAAAATCGTGAACTTTGTTTCTAAATGGTCGCCCAACGATTATCAAAGTTTCTAGGAAGCTGATATTTAAATAGTCGTATATTCATTCATATGTAAACTTCAAATATGTAAAAAAGACACTAGATATAAATTTCTATTTGTATTAAATATTATATGAAAACGAACACTTCGTATTTTCATACGTACACAATTGCTGAACATATTGTTGAGATGGGTCAGGTTAAGATAAGACTATCGAGCTGTGGCATAACTGGAGTAAATAACAATTTAAATAAGATAAATTTGAATATGATGTCAA
Organism: Eumeta japonica; assembly: GCA_005406025.1. Lineage (NCBI taxonomy): Eukaryota > Metazoa > Arthropoda > Insecta > Lepidoptera > Psychidae > Eumeta > Eumeta japonica. The sequence goes on from BGZK01000028.1 coordinate 499,343, forward strand.
CATTCTAGACGGACGGTGTACGTGTTCTGAGGCACAAACCGAGTGTTTAATTTAAGTTAAGAACTCACAGTCGCCCGTTCTGAGAATCGAGAACCCGCTGCCTTCTGTTTCAAACCCAATATTCTATCACTGAGCCACCGACACCGAGCCATTAATATATAAATATTAATTATAAGTATGTTTTCAAAGCTATTAAGAATTAACAATCTAAATTATCAAGATAATCTTTATGGAGTTAGGAAGCTGTATCGAACCAGGAGAAATTATTTAAAATTTTCAGTCGGTTTTAAAATCGTTATATATAATTTATATTTTTTATTCAAATAGTTATATTCCACTTATTGTTTTAGTATATTTTCTTATTCTTTCTTCTCTTCTCTTACACTCTTCATTCTTCAATTTGAAACTTCTCATGAAATTTGTACTTAACGGTTAAAAAAATTACGGATGTATTAGATCGCTTAATATAAAATAAAGAAATTCGTTTTAGGTGCACCCAGATGGCGCTGCGAGCCCAAAGTTATAAAAAAGTTTAATTTGTAATCTGCGTATATAATCGATTTCACAACTATTCTAAGCTGTAATAGCATACAATTATGTATGGTTTTTCGGTGATTTATAATCGGTTTTACTTCATATATGATAGTATAGAGAAGAGTGTTTTTTGATATTATTCTAAATGTTTCCGTCAGTATACATACATGCATATATTAAGGCTAGGAGTAGGTGGCATTTGAGGCATCCAGCCTCCGTGCTCAATTTCGCGAATGTGGTACATTCAAACTCGCGTCTAGAAGCCGAGCAAGCGAAAAACAAGAGAATGAGTGGTAGATGGTGAAACACAAAAATGAGTTGACGAGGGCTCATGGCCAAGGGTACGCAAGCTTCGGTAGTGATGGAAAATGGATTATTGTAAGTAATGCGATAGATAGACCCTACTGAAATTCGTAAGGAGAGACATTGAAGAACCGATCAAATAAATAGATTCGGATTCGCTTTAATTAAAGATTTGAACTCTTAGACATCCCCAAAGATCCCGAGGGATACCCCCAAAGCTACGCTCCACAATATATATATATATTTCAATAGCTCTTATCTTTTCAATACAGATATTTGTTTAGAATTGTTTTATTAGTACACATATATAACCTTATAATACATAACTAATCTTATAACATGTATGTACATGTACAAGATAGAAAATTACTTAAGACTGTTAAAGATTTAAATAAGAGATTTAATAATTTGAGGATAAATTATTTGTCGACAGCAGATCAACTAACAATCGTTAAAAGAGTTTATATAATTTGCCACCGATTAGCGACGCTGACATCTATGCGATACGATCTGCTTATATAGCCTTTTATATCCAACCAATTAGTTTTGTAAACCAGTTCAAAATAGAATTCTACTTCTAGATAATAAGACCGCTTGCAAAACAAGGCCCTGTAAATAAGCTATAGCTACCCATACAGCCACATTTAAAGCTACATACTTAGTAGCTTGCGACAGCGCTCCTGCAGCACGTGGTATTCGAAATTGGCACGTGACGTCCTTAGTCGTAGCGCTTAATACTTAGCTCGTATTTTTTAATAATGATATCAGCGTAGTTGCTATTTTGAGTTTTATTTACAACCACAGTTGTTATATATACTCTTTAAAATTTCATTAAATATCATATTTTCAAGTGTGCAATTTTAATAAATCAAATCGAAAATATCTGTAAAGCACGTCACATTTGAAATACGTCATTAACAAATTCTTTTCGACATTACCACTGATTCCAAATGCTAAAATATATTTGTCCAGTGAATATAATTGATGTGTCCAGTTAAAATTTGCTTTATAAAAGTTGTAGTAATCGTTTCTATGAGAAACAGAGTTTGTAGAAGCGGTTATTAATCTAAGTTAGATAACAGATCTAGAAACGACTAAGATTTCTATCACGTAACTTAAAATCTAATTTGGTATTTTTGTCGCTTTCATAGAGATATTAGTTGTTTGAAATAATTCTGTGTCATAAAATCCAACTGCGGGGAATATTTATAATTATTTTTATTAGGCTAATATTTATAATTATTTATATATAATGCCCATTATTCAGTAAGGTTCATTTCAACATATTTTAATGAGATTTTATTAGATTAATACCAACTAATACTAGTAATTTTTTCGTGTACTTCTTTTTTGAAGTGTTGTATGTTGATAGATTTATGTGTAAGTGGTGTGTAATAAGCCATTTATATAAAATCATCCATTTTTGTCTTTTGAACATACTTTATAAATAAATAAAAGGTGTATTTAACACAACGAATTACAAAGTTGAACAGATGAATCAGTTAACGACGTACGAAATCAGATGATACTTCAGTAAAATCATAAATATGACTTTCCATTTCTATTTACATGACGCAGCATCTCTATTTTATGCACATAAAATACATAATGAGTATGTTTAATTTATATTTATAGCTTCTACAATATTTTTTAAAACAAAAAGTAAACGGGGCGCTCTTCGTTATTTACTTAACTCCTTCTCATATGTAAACTCTCGTAACTCTAAAATATTTTTTTATTATAATAAAATTATGTAAACGAGATTTTACATACAGGAAATGTGTGTGACTCAGAGCAGTAATACGATAGTCGGGCTACACACGCCAAGATCAGGAGCTGAATAAATTAACGGTTCTGTCCAGACCCGCAAGTAGAATCTCCTGCCAACCGTTTCATTCTCCTCCTGTGTACGGGGGCCAGTGAGTAACGATCATAAATTCACAAAAAAAATTTGATGAAATCCATATTTATTCAATTGCAACGAAAAAAAAAACAAATACAGTGTACTTAACTAAAGATGTTACTACATCTACACACTGCCACACTACACGTCACTCCCTAGAACTCCCGTGCTCGTCTCTTCGCCGTCGCCGTCGCTGCCGGAGCCGTAACGGAGGCCCTTCCCGATACCGCCGGAAGTGCCGAAAGCCGTTTTAAAGAGATTGAAGAACTTAAAACTGACACCGCTCCCAAAACCGATACCAGTGCCGTCGGTCGAAGCACTGGCGATGGTCCCGAGGCTCGCCAAGTCCGGCCGCGGCACGAGGTAGATGACGTCGTGGACGTCGGCGACTTGCGCCCGCTCCGCCGCCGGGTGGCGCTCGGGCGGCGCCGCCGAGCACAGCGCCACCGCGGCGAGCAGCGCACAACAGGTCAGCTAACGAAAATAAGTGATGCTTAGAGTGCTTAAAGCTCACACGCAAAAAAAGATCTTAGTTCGGCTCTCGATCGGTAGGGCCATGAAAAGAGCAGTTATATCAGACACTTAGTATTGCTTTGGCGTACCCTCAAACGATCGTCAATTTCAAATCCTTTCAGATTCGGACCTTAAGCCTTCCACACAGGCTCAGACCTTATTGCGCCTTTTTTTATATAGAATTTATTAATTTAAATTTTAAAACCCATATGCGGGCCATTATAAAGTAGACCTTTTCTTAACTACTACCTAAAAGCCTTTCCTGTAATACAAAATGATCCACTGTAGGGGAAGAAATGTGAAATTTATTTCTATCTTTGTTTTATATACTTTCAAATACGTTTCGCTGTAGTTTTGAAAATGTGAATCGATTGAAATTAGGTTTAGTGAATCTTTATAAAAAATGGTCAACTTAAAAAACAATCACATTGTGTAAAACATATTTCATATTTGCCTTAAATAACGAATTCCAAGTGAGTTTTACGAAAAAATATTTCTTACGCCCTGTGCTAAATTTTACTTGTACGCGCATTGAGACAGACGTACGCAACGGTACTGAGTATGGAAATCGCGCATAAAAACAATTGCATGTACACTTACAATTTTCATGGCGACGTGTGTGCAGTAAAACAGACATACAGTGAAAGATGTCGTTTCACTCCCCGGAGCTTTATATTCTCGCGATAACGGGCTTGTGTTATGAACCTGCGCATGCGTCATACGCATAAATCTTATAAATATGGAAATATGTAACAATTACCACTTGTTTATTGACCATTTAATGACTATCTGCTTCACAAATGTTTGACTTACTTCGCATTATCTTAAGAAGAAAGAAGTTAGTCTCATAGAATTACGCTCAGTTGAAGGGCTCCTCATAGTTAGTGAGACAAATAAACGTGTTTCTTAAATATATGCAGTTTATTACTAAAACTTCAATAAATGATTAAAAACGAACTAATATGACCTTAATATGTTGATTTTAAATAAATACAAATGTCAATAATGTAGGACAGAAAAAATCATGTTCTCTTTTCTTTATTGCAAGGAGAAAGTTCGGGTACTGATTATGGGTTGGATTCATCATACTGTGTTGATATTACATTCTCAAATATTAAACCAGAATTTAAATCGATTGGAAAGAAATTATCATTTGATCATTATAGACAGCAAGTTAGGTTAGAAATTAATATTTAAAAAAATATATAAATCGTAAGGTCAAACTTGCGCCTGAGAATACTGGTTATGTAGAGCAATTTAGAAACAATGTACTGTCATATTGTAAGGACCTTGATGAATTGTATATTTCACTGTTGACTATAATCAGGTTTGAATTCACCAATGTTTCAAATCAATAAATATTAATGTTAATAATACCTTATGATTTCCTGATTGGACGACAGTTGGCATTTAAGCTAGCGGGCGTAGTTATATGTACTTTTTGAAGAAAAACTGTATAACAATTTGGTTCTTTTTTTCAGTTACATAAAAAATTATTTCAAGGTATTTAAGTATGTATGTGCATCCGCTAAATCAATGTTTGTCTGTAATAAAATAAAAAAAAGCTCAGACATGAAAAAAAATGGCAACTATATTAATGTTCTTAAAACTTTCAAATGTATAAACATTCAAAAAAACTGCGATCTTGATGGCATTCCTGTAAAAATATTATATTTTAAAATAAGTTGCATTGCTTCAGGCGTAGTAGTGATTTTTAATGCTCGAGTTTAAGATTGTGGTGTGTTTCCGAGTCTAATGAAGCAAAGTAAAATCATTTAATTATATAAATCCGGTAGTATATATGACCCTATAAACTTTATACCGATATCAATACTATTGAGACTCAGCAAAATTTCTGGAAAGCTTAACATAAATCAACAATCGCGGTGTTTTTAAAACAATAATTTGATGAACGTCAAACAGTTGGGATTCACAAAGGGTTACCCAACTACCAAAACCGGTGTTGAACTTATTCAGCAGATTGTGGATGCCTGGAAAAGTTCATAGAATCCAAACGGTATTTTCTATTATTTATCTAAGACTGCGTCCATTATGACGCTTTGATCATGAAATTACATCATTATGGTGTCACTTGGATAAATGTAGATAATGTTCGATCACTTGGACTTGTCTACTCTTCTTAAGGTGAATCAGCATTCGGAATGAGTGGTGAGGTTAATGTCAAAAAGAATTCGTTAATGACGTATTTCAAATATGATTCTATTACTTACGAGATAGAACTTGTTTTGATTCGCTTTGATTTCACTTAATTGATTTGACATGGCCCTAAGATTCTGGCTAATGATGAGCCAGTTGGAAACTCTCAATATGACTCTATGTTCTCCATGTCGATATCTTCGACTATTGACGGAATGAAAAGATATAAAATTTTAAATGCGCGATCTTATTGTGATTTAAAGATCTGCCCGGTTAAAGTATTGTTCTTATTCTCGCCAAAATAAGACGAGACCAAAACAAAAAAAATTAAATCGTATTACACATTATAAAAATGAAGTGTATTTATTGCTTTAAAAAAAATTAATCTCTAATAATAGCTTATAAATTTGCCTGTCTCGAAAGTTTAAAGTTGTAGCTTGACCCGTAAAATTCCCCACAAGAGGGATGCAATTGACATAATTCCTAGAATTATAGAAATAGAAAAACAAGTTTTCCCGAGTAAAGTCCATGGACAAATCCTAAATGTCCCTTCACGCGATCTTTACTTGTCGTTATAGAGACGTCCCCGCCCGTCAACCGCCCCCGCACGAGCCTAGGACAGTTCTGAGGAATGATAATTTTAAATCTTTATAGAAGGAAAGCTTTAGATAGAAAGCTTTTTTATAGAAAGCTTTTCTGTAAATAGTGAAGAAAACCGTGGTAGATGGAACCCTGCTGTGGTCAACTTGACCATCACAAAAATGAGCCGCCTCGGCCGGCAAGGTACCACGCTCTTATAGAATACAGAGGTGAGATAGGAGCTTCTGCCATTGGGATTCGTCCAGTGCGTGAGAGTTGAGAGAGTTCCGGTGACCCACTTGCTTTTCATAACCTCGCTCCCCTCCACCACCCCAATCCCTCTTCATCACCCTGCTTTCACCTACTTCCCTCCGTGAGATATCCTACACCTGCCCCTAACTCGCATGGTTATTCGCTTCTAGAAAATGTTATATATAAAAAAAATGGTGTGCCTGGAGTACTTATCTAACACTTGCAAATCACTTTTACAAAAAACAAATCTTTTTCAGTAAGATGACTGACATTTTTCACAATTTTATCAAATGTGTATTCATCGAAAATTGAGCATGTCATGTCTGAAGAGAACCAGACGTATATTTGATTCTGAAGACATCGTGATTATTATAAAAAGAGGAGAAGAAATCATAACACGTAAAAGTCAACGATTGAAGAAGTTAAGCGATATAATATTTTTGGTATACCTAATCTAGTTATTGAAGTAAACTTTAAGATATTATGTTAATTTTTAATGTCAAATAAATTAAACAAACTTACACAAAGTTTAATACTAAATAGATTTTGTTCAACTTGATGTTAGTTTTATTTTACCCTCTATTGTCATTAAATTTCTAACGTTTTCTTTATTTTTTCGAATTCTTATATTGTTATTAAACTATGCCTACCTGAAAAATTATTTAGTGAAGTTTAAGATAATTAATTTAATATACAATAATCATTTCATAATATATATTTCATTAGATATTGTTCACTTAAAGTTCAAAGCGAATAATCCAGAAAGTAAACAGTCACATACATATTTTTGCGTTGTAACATGATTCGAAATTAACTGTATAGTTGTTAAAAAAATAAAACTTTTTAACGAAAATCTCGTTTTTTTTTTAATATTCGTGTTTCAAAAAAAATGAGACTCAGAAACCCCTAAATGCGGAACCGCAATTTTGGGATGATATTTAAAAATTCTGCAATTCTAATTGCAATTTTATATTATTTTTTTCTCGATGTCTATTTGTTATAACATATTCACTATTCAGAGTCTTATAGGAAATTGAACGCTCTACAAAAAAAGTAAATAGTTTGGATATAGGTTGTGATATCGTCTCGCTGGCACATGCTAAATGATTGTTATGTGATATTGTTATGGTTATTATAATGACTGTTATGTTAATAGATTGTTATATATCTAGTGTAGGCTGAATATAGTCTATTAGGGCATTGGTGACATTGTATAGGATCGTAGCTGGTCGTCCGTAATAAGTTTTAGATAGTATATGAGTTAGAGTGAATAGTAATACGATGTATTATTTTGCAGGTATTCTAAGTGACCTTAGATAGCATTATTTTGGCATATCATTTAGTTTAGGATTGTGTGATTATTTGATGTCTATTACTTCATCGTTGACAGCATTAATTTATCCTTATGATATTCAACTATTAGTTTTGATTTTATGATGTATATTGCATATTGATTGAAATAATTTAGTTACTAGAAAACCGTGAGATACCTAATAAATTTGTTTAATTTTAATACTATAAAAATTATATCTGCTAAATTTGGCTTTGTATGGCCTGATAAAGTTATACAAGGTAAAAACTACTTGTAGAAATTTGTAAATTATATTAGATTGAAAACCTAGAATGGTACTATCAACAGATAAATAAGTATATATGAACACGGTTAATACTTAAAAACACGTGTTCATTTTGTTTTCAACGTCTGAATTTTGTCATGCGCCCGCATTGGTAGGCCGTATCCGGGGATGGGGCGAGGTAAACAGGGTTAACTATACAAGGGAAAGCGTACCCTTCCGCGAAACTACCCTGCTAGGAGATTAAGCCCGAGCTAAATCTCCACGTGATTTCCTATGCCGAGATGCCCACTTTGCGGCATCCATAGGGCAATCACGCGACGACGGCATCCCATGCCGATCGGCCGCGATAGACCAAGTCCTCAAAGCTCCAATTTATTGGGGCTACGGACAACGGCCAACCGACAGGTCGCTTCGGGGGTTTTTTGGTCCATGAAAGTCGGACACACCCCACGCACGCGGGTGCGTGGGTAGCTCATTAGGTTTAAAAAAAAAAACAAATTCCGCGAAACAATCGGGCGACATTCTCATAGCGGTTCGGTCACTACGGTTCGATTCAACGCGAGTCAGATGTTTTATCCATAGCTTAATGTCTGTGCTACTAACTGTTTAATAATGGCTTCCTGAAGAGACGATACTTGCTTTAGCATGAAGAGTTCATGGTGTAGATCATGTTTAGCACTAAAAATTACATATATGTGCAACATTTTAGATCTGTGCTACTAACTGACGAAGAGGGCCCACCTGTGGAGACAGTTCTGGCTGTAGAATTATTTTATGGTAAAGACTATATTAAGTTTTAAAAATTAAATGTAGTGCAAAGTTTCATGTCTGTGCTACTAATTATCGAGATGTGCCCTAATGTGAAGACAGTTCTAGCTATTGCATTAACTTACGGCAAATATCATGTTTAGCTTTTAAAATTACATGGATTCTGGCTGAGTTATCAGTTCACTGAAATGATAATATTTAGCTATCAAAATTAAATGTATATGCATATTTATATGTCCGTGGAACTGACTTTTGAAGAGGGAACTTGTGAAGAGACAATTTTGGTCGTAGCATCAATTCATGGTAAAGATCATGTTCAGATATCAAAATTAAATGTATGTAAAGATTTTCCTGAACGTGCAATTAACTATTAAGGGGCGCCTTATGAAAAATCTATTCTGGTTATAGCATCAGTTCATAGTAAATACCATGTTTAAGTATCCAAACTAAATGTATATGAAAACTTTTATTTCGTCCTACTAACTGTTGAAGAGGGCCCTCGTGAGGAGACAATTTTAACTGAAGCATCATGTTTAATTATCAATATCAAATGCATATGAATATTTTTCTGTATGTGCAATTAACTGCTAAGGGACGCCTTCTTATAAAGGATATTCTAGCCATAGCATCAGTTCATCATGCTATCAAATTTGTATGTAAAGCTTTTTGTCCGTGCTAAAAGTTTACACTTTAAATGAAGTTAACGAGTCCGGAAAATGTATAACTCAGAGCTCTCACTTTATTCGAAATCTTGTTTTGAATTGCCAATCTGGCACAGGATATTAAATATATATCAAGTATTGCGATATCATCGATAATTGAATTTGTTGCTTGACTTTCATTAACACATTCATTCCGAGTACTTTTCTTTGTACAGACGCGTTCGAAATGAATGTCATGTAGCACCAAAATCATAACATAAACATTAAACAACTTGAAATCAAAGGAGTACCTTGGGCTTCTTTTTCATGAGACTTTAGTGGCCATACGAGCGTATAATTTGTACACAGTACTATATGCGAGTCCCCAGAGACTAGTTCATCATCGCCGCTAATGGACACTCACAACTCCAGCCGAGACCCTTGTTGGCCCTTTAGGAAATAATAGGACATCTGATGGAGGGCGGAATGGGCCGCTGGAACTTCTAGATTATCTAATGTCATCAGAACTCTCGCTCACCGGATAAAGTACAACAGCGGAAGTTGTTACTTTACGTCTATGGGCTGTGAGAGTGTGGTATCTTACCGTCGAGCCAGCCCATTTTCGTGCTGCAGCCAACACAGCGGGGCTCTACCACATAAAAACTCATATGCACACGACGCTATTATGCATCTTGAGCATAAACAGTCATCGTAGAACATAGTTCCGGATCAATAAATAATGTAAGTTTGGAATATAAAAATAGTGAGACATTATAGAAATTTATATATTTACTTTGCCGTGATACCGTAAATATTTTGATGAAATAGATCAAATTTTAGCAGTGTAACATTTCATAGTTTTCTACCAACAATTATTTATACCTCATTAAATTATTTAACACTTCTATGTCAATTTACTTAATTATCACGGTCTATATTACGCAATAATAATTAAATTCTCACCTACGAACAAAAACACTGTCACTGTGGACGCAAACAAACTCATATTTGCATTCTTTGGTTTTCAAACGTCTAGAATTGAAAGCCTAATCTTAATGAGTATACAGCATAGACAATAAAAATTTATTAGGTCCGCTAATAAAATCAGATTTTGAGTTTACAAATCACAATTAATTTCCAGGAGGAACCGTTCCGTTGGTATGGAATAGGTATAAATGCGAAGTAAACTTCCTTTAATCAGTTTTCTTGGACATGGGTTTCAAGCCTTCCAACTTGCAAATAATGATAAAAATATCAAATAGAGACAGACTATAGTTTTGAAACTTGACTGTGACATGCAGTAACATGCACCATACAACCCACCGCTAACCCCCGAATTTGTTTTTCCACTACGAATCATTATCGAAAAAATTGAATATCAAATACTTAAGAAAGTGTTAACTTTCTAATAATATTAACCGCCAATCAATTACATTTTTAAAGATTATTTTACTTGCGTTTCATTTATCGTTTACGTTAAAATACAGACATTTACATTTGCCAATAACGTAGTCAGTGGTACGTCGAGGGTCACAGAAGCCCCTCCACCAGCAGTCACAGACAGTCACTAATACACATGCCTGTAGATTGTCACAGATTAACTATTACCAAATCATTGCCTAAACTGTCACAGGAAGGTGTATAATAATACGGATTTCCAAATATTAATTTGACAATTAAGAATATTATCCCTCTCTAAATGATGAAAAAATTCAAACAACTTCACAAAATTTAATTTTAAGTTTTTTTCACATACATGCAAAACATCAAATTTGTGATTATTACTAAGTTTATGACTGTTCTCTATCAAATGTTTCACACAATTAGAATTGTCACCACGATTGTTCCTATAAGCAGATATATGCTCTTTGTATCTGGTTTTGAAACAACATTCAGTTTGACATATATATATATATATATATATATATATATATATATATATATATATATATGGATTTGCATTCGTTGCTAATTAATTTGTATACACCTGATTTTTGTTTTTATGAAGTTAATCTTTATTATTTCACAATGTGTTTAAGGTGTTGTCTGTTTTGAAACTAGTGAAAATATTTTATTTTTTAGCATTTTTGAAATCTTGTTCTGTATTGTGCCATAACATATTATATTCTCTATATACTTATTTCAATGTTTTTTTCGTATTAGATAGGTAGATTGTTTGTATTGGACAGATACTGTTATTCATAAATCTTTTTTTTATCAATGAGTCCATCAATGCATTTCTTACTAATGTGTTTATTTCTAAAGAGTAATTTTGACTTGTGAGAGAAATAGTAAATAACTGATGAAACACATCTTTTTATGTTGCCTATTTATATAACCATAGGACACAAAGATAAAAATGGTATTCTAGTTTTAGTGCTAGTATGTTTTCTATAAAAGATGGATTTTAACAAGTATCTTTTCGCAAATATTCATAACTTCCTCTCCTTATAAAACGATTTTGCCAAAGAAACCATAATCATTGAAATAGCCGTTTCTAAGAAAAATAATTTAGAACATCTACGTAGAAATGTACTCAGCTATATCGGCGGTCGGTCGTGCGGCAGGCTACGAACCCGCTCATGCTTGCAATCTAGCCGTGCATTTATTAGGGTAGTGTCTATATTATTTTATATTACTTTTGTTATAGTTACTTTGGTAAAATTGTTCTAAAAAAAGAAGGAGATTATAAATATTTGTGAAAAGACGCATGATAAAATGTACCTATATATTTTAAATACATGTTTGTTATTAATACTTATAATTGTAAGATTCAAAAAGTTAACTGATTTATTTTTCTTTTTCACGTTTAACTTGAATGCTTGGATGTATATTATTCATATAATTTTGATATAATTCTAGTTCTGATGACCTGACTAAACAACATATTATTATACCGGGTACATGTATAAAATAATATAGTATATTGTTGTTATTTACTACGTGCTTAGTTTTAGGTTTGTCCATAGGAACCTATTCCATTAGTAATCTTAAGGGTGAACCCATGGCTAAATCCTCTTTTTGAAGCTGAAATTCGTCGTTGAATCGGAAATAATTTTGAAACATTCACAATTCAGTTAACTGTATAATGACCTTCAATTCTCCTGAACGTAATTTTTGTTTTTTGTAATTATTAAACATTCTTTAAATACAATGTTTATAACTAAACTACTTATTATTAAACAAAGTTAATTGTGCATTAATTGGAAGAATGACTTCATGAATTTTGTTTACCAGAAATATATAAAATATGGATTTTGTGCTATAACGCATTTAAAAAACTAGTAGCTTACAATATTTGAGTACATTGACATATAAGCGTACGGTTTTAGTATTTGTAAGACCAATCGGAACCCTAGGTGTGCAAGTTTTAGTCGAACTTGCCAAATGTTTAATGATGTTAAAAAACTTACGATCGAGATAGAAACAATGAAAATAAAACACAAAAATATCGCAGACAACTGCAGTATCATTTTTTTATTACCAGAAAACAAAAGAGCAAATGTTAAATACATATCACTTGAAAACGCAAACATTGGATAATAAATTCCATCAGGCGTTTCAAATGTCAAACATCACGACGTTTTGAAAAAAAACACTGAAGAGTTTGAATAGTACTGTCATTTAACTAGCTGTATTCAACATTACTATCATAATCTGTCTTTGTTGTGGAATCGTGAAACCTTTGTCGACGACTGTATTTTTACAGTATTAAAACCACTTCAGTAAAAATTTGTGCACTTTACTGATTTGAGACTTAAAGCCCGTTGTTCTTAATTTCGCCTACCAGACTTTACACAATTTCTTTTTCTACGTTCTTCTCAGGGTTAAAATTGACACTACGTAAATCGCAATAACTTTCTCTTAATTTAACCAAAATATGTCTTTCACTTCTATCGACAAAAAATTCATAAATATTCTTCATTTACTTGCAATGTACACTGTATTTCATTTTCCAGAACCAAAACCGGCGCCGAAACCAAACCCAACACCACCACCAGAACCACTACCGTAACCGACTCCGTAACCGCTTCCGTAACCGCCGCCGGAACCACTGCCGAAACCAACTCCGTAACCGCTTCCGTAACCGCCGCCGGAACCACTGCCGAAGCCAACTCCGTAACCGGCTCCATAACCGCCTCCGGAACCACTACCGTAACCAGCTCCATTGCCACTCCCAAAATTGCCTAGATCAATTCTGTTCCCGCCATTGTTGCAACAACTGCCCAAAAGTTTGTGAAAGAGGCCAAACGTATGTTGGCCCTCCAGGTCTTCAGTGTCGCTGGCATCGGCTGTAGCGGTCTTTGCTGCCGTCGGCTCAAGAGGAGCTGCCGAGCAGAGTGTCACGAAGACGAACAGCATGAAACAGATGAACTGAAATACAAAAAAATTGAATTTATATGATAACACTTTTGAAGCTATAAGTTCTTAGTTTAATTTTAAGTTTTTAAAACGCGCTTTTCAACAAACTTTGTGTCTCGACGTGATGTAAACGCCTGTCATACTATCTTAAATAAGTATATTCTGTGCACTTACGGTTCGCATGTTTGCGGCGGCGCTGGTCTGCGGCGAGTGATGGCGCCTCATCCCCCGGTCCCTTTATATACGTGTACAGAGCTGGCCGCTCGTACGTGATAAGAGGCTGCACCGTGCCCCCAGCATATATGTCGATAGTTGTTTACGCGGCGTCATGTGTGACGCATTGCGATATCATATGCGATAACTGTAATACGTACAGTGATATCGTTGCATATCATTTTACGTTTATATCCAGCTAATTTCCAAAATATCATTCTTAATTAGCAACTCGGATGTCTCATCGCTTTCGTCCAGCTGAGGAAAGATCAAATTTTGAGATTTTGTGAATAATTAAAGAATTAGTGGAATCTTGTTCTGATTGGACTCCGTAGTTGCAATGGTATTAAACAATGAAGCGATGGATTACATAAGCCCAAATATTTTATTCTTTTTATTTTTAATTACGACACTTTAGATTCAAAATTATTTAAGTATCGACTAGAGCCCAGTTTACGACTCAAATTTTTTTCACTGGCCTGAAAAATCGATTACATTTTGGTTTGCGTGATTCAGCGACACCGACCCGAGCTTAACAGCGAGCAGTTTCGTTCACTGTTCAGAAAAGTCGAGTGAAATCGAGTTTGCTCGATTCGGTGTTACTGACCCGAGTTTGTTCACTGCCCAGGAAAATCGAGCAGGGCCGAGTTTGTTCGATTCAGCGTCGCCGACTCGAGTTTAAAGACTCATTTTAGTTCACTGTCCAGAAAAAGACGAGTAGAACCGCGTTCGCTCAATTTGCCATCACCGACTGACCTTATTTTCAAAGCTTTACCTAAAAGTGGTGAGCTGATCACCTATTACGTTGACAATTAATAAATAAACTCAAATGTTAAATATTGCAGCAGTCATTAACATTAGATAAATACTGACATCGCGAAATACTACAATTAATTGATTAATTTAATAAAGTGCTATTTATAGTAGAAAGAAAATTAAACACCCGGAATGGCTGTTAAGTCAGATAAGTAGAGGAAAAAATTTTCGATAGTGTGACTTGGACCATGTAGTGCTACTAATTTTATGTAATTAGGTTTCCTGTTTGTGCTCGTTCCAAAACGATCCCTGGGAAATCGTTGCGTTATCGTCGTTGAAAGCGAATCGTTATAATGCGCCGATAAGAGTTGACATCTGAACCGTATATGACATCAGGGGTTTTTGGAATGCTCTTTACGTTTCCTTCGTCTTTCGTCTCCTGCCGATTTGAAACGCTGTCGTGACGTCTACGTCTCGTTCACGTGATTACGATGGTGCAGGTTTTGGGGTTGGTTTTTAATTGGAACGAAGTTCCTTACGGCGGGAAGTTCCATACGAAAAAAATGTGATAGTAAGACGGTAAGAAAAAGTCCGTGGAATAAAACCGTTAAATGAGACGTTCGCAGGCGCGACAGTCGTATACACAAGCGAGTAGTGTATAATACCTTTCTCCTTTCTTTTCTCGTTCTCTCATCCCTTCTCTCTATTACCACTCCACCCGCCAATGCATAGTATATACTCATGAATTCATGGACAAGCACGTTGCTAATATTTACATTATAGATACATTTTACTCGTGAGTAGTCAGTTTATTTATAAATATAAAATATTTTACATTGGTTAATATTGCGTGTACATACTAAAATCTTTGTAAGGTTTTCTAGGTTATCTTTCTTGCTGTTTTGAGGGTCATACGGAAAAATTGGGAAAAACTACGAAACTTCATAGATTATATATATATATATATATATATATATATATATATATATATATATATATATATATATATATATATAATCTCTATGAAGTTTCGTACATATATATATGTGTGTGTGTATGTGTGTGTGTATGTGTGTGTGTGTGTATATTACTTTTGAAAGTTAATTCTGTCCTAAATATATATATATGTTATTAGTATTAATAATTCTATTTATACTTAATCATTTTTGCAAATTGTGTCGATTCTACATTAGCCGAAGGAACTTCGTTCCTATTTTGTTTTTAAATGTGACCGTTAAATATTAAGGTTTCCTTTCATATTCATGACTTTTCTAATTCATTTGTTTGTTGGTCTGTTGTTGTGCTGTATTTGCGAGTCGGATTGAAATGATAATTTGTGAAGTACATTAGAATTTCACGATAAATAGATGTTTGGTGTGAAATATAATTTAGTTAAAGCGACTACATACTCAAGAAGTATTAGGGAATTTCAAAATTCACAAAATTCACAAAAATCTAACAGAGAGCAGTAAATAGAAGTCCTAGACACCAATGTCATATTACTGTAAGTAAGCAATTCTTGTACATAATTAACAAATATATAATACATTAGTATTTATATCGGTTACGGCCCTGACTTCAGTTTAATTTGTACTGTGATAAAAGTGTGACTTTCAAGCATCTATTTAGGTGTCTCCCATGGTAGATATATGAAATGTTTTTTTTTCTCAGTTTTGCTTTACTTTGTGACATTTCCTAGAATTTTATTTATTTTCTCTTGTTATATTATTGATTCTCTCATAACATAAATTACAGATATCACTACATAAGTAAAATACTTAGATTAATTTTACAATTAAGTAATTTCACGTAATGTATCTAAATATTTATATTTGGAACTGAGCACAAGTAATCATTTTAATGTGAAGTTATCATGTTATTACTACTAACTTGACATATGTTACTATAAATGTATATTAATTATGAAATTCCATAGCAAAAATATCTACACTGTGCAACTGTCTGATTCTGTTTGACTTTTAGTGGGGTGGTGTTAGACGTAAAAATCGTAAAACTTCGAAAACAAGGGTCTCTGAATGACTTTTAGTAAAACCTTTTCTATAGCATTATTAAAAGCCGATAATAAAAAAGTTAAACGATAATAATTTCTTGATCATTATTACAACAATTTATTAAAAAACTAGAGTGTGAGAAAAACAGTATAAATTACAGCAAAAATAACAGTAAAAATTTCAGTTTTCTAAACAATAAATGGTATTTGGAGTAACTTTTATATTAGTTTACAATTATTTCGCAAAAAATAACAAGCTAATAAGGCTTTCAACGACGATAACGCAATGAATTCCCAGGGATCGTTTTGAGACAAGCACTAACAGGAAAAAATATATTAAACATTTGTATGCCAGGAGCCTCACATGACAATATACTGGATAAAATTGTTAAAACAAATTTCCAATCTAATAACATAGTAATTATTTTAATTGTCAAAAGGGAAAAGACCAACAAAAAAAATATTGTTTACTGCTTCTCAAAACTGATTAATATAAAAAATATAAATTTGGTAATTTCGCTTTTCCATTCAGCCAAAGCTTGTCAGAAAATAAAAATAATTATAGACATAAATTAAATATTACTTTACATACTTTGACATGTCGTCACTCAAATAAATTTCATTTTCTTGACACCAATAAAGTTATTGGTAAATATTTTTACTTGACAAGAAGGAAGTACTTTCCTTCAAAGTTTATTATACAACAATTAGCGAAGTCGCTAAGTTATTATATTATCAACATGTCCAGTTATATGGACAAACAACTGTGTGCTTCTATTGAGGCATTTGACATTGAAAATTTAAATTAGTTCATAAGACAATAGAGAGTACCTCTTGCACTTTTTCGACATTATTTAAAAATTGTAATGACTCGGACACAAGTAAAAACAATAATATTGTATCAGTACCTGAGAGTCCAACCAATGATGATTGAGAAAAAAAAAATCTAATAATAAAAAATGTATAATGAATATGGTTCATCAGAATATGCCGGGAATACTTAGTAAAGAACTGGAAATTGAGTTATTCTTAAATCACAATGAGATTGATATATTATGTATTACGGAATATTGGTTTAGAAGTCCCTAGTTCATGTTTAATTTCAATATGCACCAGGTAGCAAGTTCGTTCAGCAGAGAAAAAGCTATGCGTGGAGGCTCCCTAATACTAATTAAAAATAATGTGGGATATAAAGAACGTTTAGATGTTGTGAGCCTGTCTGTTGAGCGAACTATTGAAGTAGCTTGCATAGAAATAGAGCAGCTTGTTGTATTAAGCGTATACAGACCCTCTAAGTCATCGTATGATGTATTCGAAAAAATAATGGATGATATTTTGTATAAAATTAGTAAAAAATGTAAGTATATTGTTGTTTGCGGAGACTTTAATATAAATCTATTAGAAAATTCTTGTTTATGTACTAGAATAAGATCTCTATTCCAATGTTATAATTTAAACAATTTCTTTTTAGAACTGACCAGGTTCACGGCTACTTCGTCATCCTCCCTGGATAATATATTCACAAATATTAATCCAGAGTATAAGTCAGTCATAAGAAAATTATCATCTGACCTTTGCGGACAGCTGGTTAGATTTAAAATCAATGATAAAAAAAATATAAAACGTAAAATCAAAATTGTGCCTGTGAACACTGGTCGTCTTGAGCAGTTTAGATTTAGTATATTAAAAAAGGTGTCTGATTTGTCAAATTGTAAAGACCTATATATTTCACTGTTGACTATAATCAGGTCTGAATGCGAAAATGTTTTTAGATCAAAAAATATCAATGTTAATAATACGTTATCATTTAGTGATTAGACGACAGTGGGTGTTCATATTAGTAGACGTAAATTGTGTGCACTTTATGAGGAAAGGGCGTATAACAATTCGGATATTTTGTCAATATGTAAGAAATTATTCCAGGATCTTTATGCGTGTGTGTGCAATCGCAAAATCAATGTTTATCTCTAATGAAATAAAAAAGAGCACAAACATGGTAAAAACTATTTGGAATATAATAAATAATGAAACTGGAAAACGGACATCCCGACATTTAGAATTTCAATTAAAAATTAATGACAAAATATTAAACAAAGACAAAGAAGTTGTCTTTGCTTTTGAAAATTTCTTTGCTAGTATTCCAGTTTCAACTACACAATCTCTAAAGTCATCGTCCTCTCTCGCCAAATCTTTGTTGAAACGTAACGTCGATGTTTGTGGCGTTTCGTTTGCATCTTAAAACATTCAAATGTATAAAAATGAAAAAAACTGCCGACCTTGATGGCCTTTCCGTAAAAATAATAGATTCAATAATATATTGTATTGCTCCATGTCTAATAGTGATTTTTAAGGCTTGCGTTGATTGTGGTGTATTTCCGGATCTAATGAAGCAAAGTAATTCCATTATTTAAATCCGGTAGTATATCTGACCCTACAAACTTTAGACCGATATCAATACTACCGATGCCAAGTAAAATTTTGGAAAAGCTTATTTTAAATCAACTATCACAATATTTTTATAACTATAATTTGATGAACGTTAAACAATTCACAAAGGTCGCTCAACAACCGAAGCCGGTGTCGAGCTTATTCAGCAGATTTTTGGTGCCTGAGAGGATTTACATGACACTATGGGTATTTTATGTGATTTATCCAAGGCATTTGATTGCGTTCATCATGACTCATTGATCAGGAAACTACACTATTATAGCATCACGGGTCGTTCCCTTGGAATTCTAGAGTCTTATCTAAGTGATAGAATTCAAAGAGTTAACATTAGTGGTGAGAGATCGTCGGGATCTGCAGTCAATATGGGCGTACCACAGGGTTCAGTTCTTGGACCATTTCTATTCCTAGTGTACATACATGATCTACCACATCTTCTTAAAAATGGTCATGGGATTGTATTGTTTGTTGATGATACCTCCTTACATTTTAGGATTGATAGGCATAAACCAGCTTTTGACGAAATAAACAGTACCATCTCTGAAATCGTTGAGTGGTTTAGTATTAATAATCTTCTGTTCAACGAAAGGAAAACAAAACTTGTAAAATTTTCCCTATCTGATTCTAAATTGATTGACCCAATGTAATGGTCAAAAACGAGGTACTGGATATTGTGGACACGACCCTATATCTTGGTCTCACCTTAGATTCTAAGTTACGTTGGAATTCTCATATCACGAAATTAGCAAAGAGACTTGGTTCTGCAGCATATGCACTCAAAAGAATTCGGCGACTTACAGACGAAAGCACCGCAAGACTAGTTTATTTCAGTTTTTTCGTAGTCTTATGACTATGGAATTTTGTTATGGGGTCACACAGCCGATATTAACACAATTTTCGTACTGCAGAAGCGAGCTATTCGTGCTGTTTATAATCTGAGACCAATGACATCTCTCAAAGAAAAATTTAAGAAAATTAATATCCTAACTATAGCATCACAATGTATATATGAAAACCTGGTATATGTTAAGAGAAATATAGAATCGTTCCAAAAAAGAAGCGACATCCATAACATTAATACTAGACATAAGAATGATCTTGCTGCTCATAAGACCCGTCTAAGTAAAGTTAATAAATCATTTAAGGTGATGTGTGCGCTTTTATAATAAGATCCCAGCTGAAATTCAAAATTTGTCATTTTCTGAGTTTAAACGTTTCGTTAAAATAAAGTTATATGGCAAGGGCTATTATACCGTGTTGGAATATCTTAATGAAAAAAGGCCCTGGGATTGAGCTGCTCGCCTATCAGGTTATTTCATATTATTTTTAAATGTCCACTAAATTATAAATTACCAAATCTTTTATATTGATGAATAAAAAGAGCAAGTCTTGAGTTTCTTGCCCATTCTTCTCTTGGTGAATCAGCTTTTGGAATGGGCGGTAATATCGAAATTAATTTATTAATGACTTATTTCAAGTGTAATTTCATTACCTACGAAATAAAAATAATTTTTGATTTTGATTTTTGGTTCTTAATTACATAAAATTAGTAACACTACATGGTCCAAGTTACATTATCTAACATTTTTTTTTCTACTTATCTGACTTTACAGCCATTAAGGGTGTTTAATTTACTTTCTACTACAAATGGCACTTTATATATATATATAATGAAAATAGGTTGTCTTTGTTCGCCAATCACGTAAAAACTACTAAACGTATAGACATGGCATTAGAAGCATTCGATGTGGGATGATTTGTAGATGGTTCTAGGTTACTCATTTTTCGAATTCCGTAAATCCTTCGCCATTTTATTTATAAAGAAAAATTACCCAGCGAAGCGGGCGGGACAGCTATTATTTCATATTTTAGTTTTTTTATTAATTGTCGACGTTGTAGGTGATCAGCTCATCACATTTAGGTAAAGCTGTAAGCTTTAAAAGTAAGGTCAGTCGGTGACGACAAATTGAGTAAACGCGGTTCTACTCGTCTTTTTTAGACAGTGAACTAAAACGAGTCCATAAACTCGAGTCGGCGACGCTGAATCGAACAAACTCGGCCCTGCTCGATTTTCCTGGGCAGTGTACAAAACTGAGCCATAATACTCGGGTCAATAACACCGAATCGAGCAAACCCGACTTCACTCGATTCTTCTGGGCAATAAATTAAAATGAGCATCACACTCGGGTTGGGGACATTGAATTCAGCAAACTCGACTCAATTCGACTTTTCTGAACAGTGAACGAAACTGCTCGCTGTTAAGTTCGGATCGGTGTCGCTGAATCACGAAAACCAAAATGTAGTCGATTTTTCAGGCCAGTGAAAAAAAAATTGAACCATAAACTCGGCTCTAGTCGATACTTAAGTAAATTCGTCATTTCCGACTTCATTCGTTCATCATGTGGTCCACTCAATAATTTATTTGAATTGCAATCAGACAATCTTTTTTCTTCGCCTGTTTTCACGTTACTGAAAGCTATATACGCCTGACTTTTGGCAACATTTTTAACCCATTTGATAGAAACAAAAACTTTCACTGGACCGGAGATTCGCGAAAAAAAGAACAAAAACATAATAGCGGCTTAAATTACCATCGGTCACTCAAGTTATAGAACTTTCCGGTAAGATGATGAGAAATCCTAAAACTAATAAATCTTGGAGACCAACTGACTTAATTGATAGGCTGGGGAATGTGTGAATTCTAAGTTCGTTGCATTCTAACTAAGAATTTAGGATCGTGGCATAATTTTCTGGGTCACCGGGAAATTCGAAATCGGAATTGCTTATATTTGTAAATATATGTTCAAATATCTTGAGCCAGGAGCAAAAGTTAGGTGAATTATAAAATTTAATTACCTAATCACCAAAATAAAATCAAATAAAATGACTTTTGGAAACAAAACCTGTATACAAAAATTTTAAAATAATTATATAACCTGTTGTTTTTTGAGTCCGCGCCAGCTAACTCTAGACAAAATAAAAATATAAAATAATGGGAACGAAAAACATAACAGTTAGCAAGAGATAATTAAACTCAACAAATTATTATATCAAAAAAGTATTAAATATTGAGAGCCAAACTTACGTTTAGTTAATGCTCAGTTAGGAAATACAAATAGATCAGATAATAACATGGCTCAGAGACAAAAATTTGTTAATGACATTATTAATAAAGCTCTTGTAAATATTAGAAACAAACAGTTGAAACAAAAAATTAGTTGTGGTAAGGGTAAGAAATGTTTAGAGTTTCGTGTAGGAGAGTTAGTAATTGCATACATATGCCATTACCAACAGGTACTTACCTAGGTACATAATTAGATACATACCTAGAAGGGTAGTAAGGAAAAACCTTTAAATTAATGCGATTTTATAGAGGCCCGTGTAGAATTGTAGAAAAATTATCCAACACCACATATAAAATCGAGTCGCTCAATAAACGAATGCGGGAAATAGTTCATGTATTTCGGTTAAAAAGGTTTCACCTTAGATTATAGGGAATTTACACAGCCTGTAAATAGACCTAAGATGTTGATAGAAGGCATATGTGCCATGCGGCCATAATAACAATTATGCTTATGACATAGTGGCATGAACAACATTGACGAATATTATTATAAGTAAAACGATCAATTTTAGTTAAAACTTAGGTTATAATGATATATTAGGTTAGATACGAGTTAAATAATTATTTTCCCGCAATACAATTTTATAAAATGAGATGTTATTAAATTGGTGCGAATTTTGGGAATTAACAAGTTTTGTTTTTTATGTTAAATGTTGCATGCGACAGCTGATGGACGTACAGACGGCCGACGCCGCGCTCAGCATCTGAAGGCACGGTAGAAAAACAAGAGGAGGAAGAAAAAACCTACCGTGATCTATTGCACGCCTTATAAGTGGAGCGTTGCGGCGTGCAATTAATATAATAATATTTACACATGAATATGAAGGAAAAAACACTAGTTTCAACTCATGACATTTTTAAAAGACATTTTGCTTTTTAAATTAATGAAAAAGATTTTTGACAAAATTATTCCGTGGACGTCCGTGTGTCTGTATGTATCCATACTCGCGTGGTCACGATAACTCCCGAAAAACTGAACTGATCTAGTCCATTTTTTTTCATACGATTTAGTATCATCCTAAATTAAGTCCTTTCGAAGATCACGGTCTAATTCGCTTGCGTGGTATTTTTCTGTATGCCTCGTAAGTGGAGCGCTGAGGTAGTGCTCTACTCTCGCCTTATAAAAATCGAGCTATTTTTTGAACTTAAATTTTTTTCATGTTATTCATAATGTACTTATAGACTTATATAATTGCACGAATGACAAGAAAAAACATTCGTACTAATATATATATATATATATATATATTTAAAAATCGAACGACCGCTATGAGGCGTGCACTTTGGATTTTCCAATTTTTTTTTTAATTATTATAGGTTATGTGAGAGGGGTGAAGCATAGAAGGAAGATTCCGTTTGCGAAGGGAGGCAACTATGCTCATAGAGTTTGTTTGAGATATTTTGAGAAACAATATATTCATTTTTGACCATTCATAGTAATTTTTTCTCAATCATTCCAGAAATTTTCAATGCGCCCTTCGTATAACAATTAACATAATATAACGATATGAGCAGTGATCGCACGGAATATCATTTACCTAGATTATTACCAGCTTTATATAATCACCAGAGTGTTTTCTAATAGATGAGATGAAGATTTCACATCTTCATAAAGGTACTCAGAACACAAATAATATTTTATACACAAATTTTAAATAGTACACGTCATTATACTAAAACCACTTAAGGATCTCTTAGAAAAATTAAAATGGGATATATAAAAATCAATTCGTATTGACAAATAATTATCCTGCGGTGGTCGGTTAGTGAGGAGCGAGCGTCGCCTTGTAACAAGAAGACATCGGGTTGTATCCAGTACATGGTGAATTGACCAATTAAACCGCTCTCTCTGTATTTCGAACAGCATCTTAAGTCGTCGACTCCAACAGTTCTCCTCGCGACTGTGACGACAGTCGTTAGCGTTCCCCCGGTCGGCCCCAGCCAGCGAAAGTCTCTTGACGTGTAACAAAAATACGGGAGGAGACACCTCAGAAATGAAACGATTAAGCCTGACAGAAGACAGAAATATTCCTATAATTTGTGATTGTGTGATTCGGTGATGTGAGATCTAGTGGGAGGATATTATTTAAAAAATGTACAGTAGTGGAAGTTATCGCAATAATTATTATAAAAATGGTTTGTACGAGTAATATCGCATATTTTAAAATAGAGTTATGACTTCGAAGGTCGTCTATTAGGATTAACGTTTTACGTATAAACCGTAAGTTTTGTAGTTGTCAACAAGCATCTTCAGAACTTTATACCGAGCATTGGATATGATAGAACGCCAAAATAAACCTATACATATATAAAATCGTGAACGAGCAGTGTCTGTACATTGAATATTCACAAAGTACTCGACAGTACCTACCGAAAACGGAACTTGAGCGAAGCCTGAATCTGAATCTACTTAGATTAAGGCCGGGTTCGTAATAGAGACTAAAATGAATTGGCATCGATAGTGGGTTCGCTATCATAATAGAGCGCGGAATATCATCGACGTCACGACTGAGAGCGTGATCGGATGACGTACGAAATGAAGAAATTAATTCTACGCCCACCCGGACTAGGCCGCAGGCGGAAGCTACAGTAGAGAATAAAACTATCTTCCGTGTCCGAGGTTTAGAGTTACGTAGATGAATCGTAATCGTATACTCTACTCGTCAGGTTTGCGGCTCAATTTTAAAATATCGTTTGACGTTTGATGAGCTACACTGAAAAAGGTACTTCTAAACGAGGTCGAACTTAGCTTGGTTACAAAAGAAAGTAAGCTGCGATAAAAGAAAGTACAGGTAGACAGACAGGCAGAAGTTACAATTTGCATAGTCACGTTTTTTGACTCTACATTAATTTTTTTTCAACTCGTTCAAGCTATTCTTAAGCCATAAAATAATCTATATACAAAGAGACAGACAAACAGTAGCCTATCATTTTCGCAATTACGTTTTGACTGTAAACCATTTTTCATCAATATTGATGAAATATTTTTAAGTTATAAAAGAACATACAGACAGTCAGTCAGACAGACAGTATCCTATCATTTACACAATGACATATTTTGAATGTACACAAATTTTCATAAAGATTAGTCAAACCATTCTTAATTTATAAAAAACATAGGTACGGGTAAACAGACAAACATACACCAGCCTCTCATGTTTAATCGCATTTACATTATACTATTTTTCCTCACGATCATTCAAACCGTTCTTATGTTATAAAAGGACATACAAAGACAGACAGACATTATAATATCGTCAGGTGTCCCACAAGTAAGTGTACTTAGTCCTATCTTACTTAATATTTTTATAAATGATCTGCTTTCACAGTTTTCAAATTTCAAAACTCTCCTTTTTACTGATGACCTAAAAATCTTTAGACTCACTAATACTATTGGTGGTTTCGATCTTCTTCAAAGAGATTTAAATATACTGTGTTCTTAATGCGCTACAAATGAGATTAATTTAAAAATTAATAAATATCTTGTACTTATATTCTCCAATAAAATTGCCAGACTACAGCGTTATTATTGTATAAATGATGTGCAAATACAACAAATGAAGTGTCAAAAATGGTGACTAATAAGCTGAATAAGAAATTTGTCAGATATCCAAACAGCTATATTGATCTATTTTAGCTGTTTTCATAGCTTGTTATCATACGGCATCTCGCTGTAGGGTCATACCGCAGGTATTAAGAGAATTTTCATGCTGTAAAAGCGGGCAGTTCAGGCCATTTACAGGCTGGTACCTAGAGTATCACTTAGAACTAAGTTAAACTGGAATCTTAACTCTGGATTCTCAATTTATATACCAAAACTTAATACGTGTACATAGACACACGTTTATGTATCAAGTTTTATAGATAGACATGAATTCTATACAAGAAATAAGAATAAACTTTATTTGCACGTACATAAAGTCACGAATTTATTTAGGATTCGCACACAGAATCCGTGCGCATGTTCAATAAAATACCTGAAAATATACAAAATATGCCCTTAAATTGTGAATATTTAAAAGACAAATATTCATAGACATATCCAGCTCGACTTCTTGCAGGTTTGTTTCTTTATGTTATAATATATTCTATTGTAAAACATAATGTATTTAAAGTTGCCAAGAGCTACCCTCAAGTTTCTTGCTCGTTCTTCTTAAGGAAAAACTGCTTTGCGAATTCCGAACGAATGGTAAAATGGTAAAGCTAAGCAATAAAATGTAAATTCTTCATCTATCGTTATTGTATGATCTACATTTTAAGTGTTGTTTATGACCTATGAAATAGAGATATATTTAAATTTGAATTTGAAACCCTCTCGACGCAAGCATTACTAACACCTGACTGATTTTTTGAATACCCTACTCTTCCTTTGGATATCACTTATATTACACAAATTATACTCTGTTTTATTCAAATATATCATTAAACATAAAATTTCAATTACATATATTTGCAAACGTGTAGTTACGAATCAATGAATTTGTCTAGAATAAATTTCAATTCCTACTTCAATTTAGACAATACTACATTTCATGTTATGGAATTGTTCCTATCCGCTGGGTGCGCGATGACAGCGCCAACTAGCGGATACAATTACGTCGGACTGAATGTCAAATGGAAATGTTAATCATTGACATTATTTATAACAATTATAACACTTTCTTTACTAAATTACTATTTATTTATGTTATTGTTGTGTTCTTAAATAAAACTAAACTGTGTTATGGATTTTTTTTTATTTAAATTCTATTCTTGGAATCATGAAAATGTACAAAAAATCCCAAACAACATTCACAGATTTATTTATTAGAAAATATTGAGGACTGCAAATTTACTAATACACAGCAAATATTCAAAATATTATCAATATGGCAGAACAAGTTTTGAGGAATTTTATTTAATATTTGATAGAGTCTCAGCCGGTGCGTTATCCTCTCGTCGTGAATCCTGACCCGAGCGATACTGCAAGTAGCATCTGTCCCATCTCTTGAAAATTCCACATTATTCTTTAGAAAAGGTGGCAAAACAATTCTTATTTCTTTTCCACTTTCATCTATTTTTTTTTTTTATTTGTGGAAATCCTTTGTCAGCCAAAACAATGTCTCAATTTTTCTAAATAATCAAGCAATCCTGATTCAACTGTTATTTGCGAATCGCTCTTCTTTCCACCAGCTATTTTAGATTTAAATGAAATAAAACCTTCTGGTATAATACCTATGAGAACCTTTGCTGTAAAACCCTTTTTGTAATATGAATAGCACCACACGCGATTATCAAGTGTAGTTAACTTCTATTTGAAATTCTGTACAATCAATAATTACCCGAGTGTTAATGTAACTTGGATGAAAGCAGTCCGGCATCGTTTTTTGTACAACACTTTTAATAGGCCAAAAAATCAAATTAGATGTTGCAAATGCTAATTCTCCAAGATACGAATAGAATATTTTTGATCCTGTTGTTCTATATACACCAAACAAGACACTCAGAGCTGAAAACGTCAAACTTAGTTTCATTTTCATCAATAAAATAAGAACTCTATCTTCTTTGGCAATCATATACTTGTTATTGTCCACTGCTCGTTTTAACAAAAAACGAAAATTGTCAAAGGTAACGCCAACAAGATCAATGAGTTCACCCTCATGTTCACTAATTAATCGAAATCCAGTAAAATATTTATTCTCTATTATAATTGCTTGATGAGCGTAAATTTTTTCAATAGTATTATATCATTGGTGTTTCGTCTTCTTATCTAGTTTATCTAATCTTCGAATTGATATATATATATATATATATATATATATATTACAAATGAATGTTTTTCCTTCATTTCAAACATTCGAAAATATTTTAATTTGGCATTCTTTATCGATTTTTGTGATATAAGTATTTTCCATTATTCTAAATATACTTGATTCGTAAACAATATTAGGTCTTGTTACTACGTTCCATGTCTCGTTTGTATCTTTACATGGCTAAATTTACATTACCCCTGGCAGAGGAAATATTCTTGGCACGTAACTAGGACTATCCTGTTCATCAGTTTTTTTTGACTCCAATAAAGTGCGCACTGCAAATCCTATCACGTAGCTTTGAGTACCATGGCGATCCATCGGCACTGAAAGAAAGCAACAAATAAATTATATACAACATATAACATAAAAATGTTGCTTTATAGATTATACTTACGTTTTCCTCTTGACAGCGATTATTCATTTCATGCGTTGTTCTCGTTTCCAACTTACTTGTGGAAATTTATAAAATTTGTGATCACTGTTTTCGCCATTGTTCTTGCATTTAACTACGAAGCAGGTTTCGTGACGCCTGTTTATTTATTTTTAAATACGTAAATTTCACTAGTAAAACTGACAGTTAGTCTGCCGAAAGTTCCTTTTTTGGCCACGGCGTGCGCTTCGATCGATTCGTGATTCTACCACCTCCTACTTCGCATCCAGCGATTTAAATATAAACTATTTTGCATTTATTCTGTTTTGTTACTTCTCTAATTTTGAGATTCGAAATAAACTTACACAGAGAAATAAATTCGAATAGACAAGAAGAAAGGACATAGATAAACAATAAAATCATCCAGAAGCACGTTGCTCGAAAATTATTTATAAAAGAACGCCTTTTGTAGCTTAAACGCAAAATATCTCTTATCGTTGAAAATATAATGTGAGTTATTAAAAAGTTAACTTTACGCAAGGCGCAAAATTCACTGCACAACAACGCGAGTATTATTCAGTCTGTAAAGTGTAATCACTTACGAGGTTTTTTTAGTGTGGATTCAGAGTACATACTTTCTTTAACTAACCTTTTTTTAAATTTCGCAGTTTTATTAAGATACTAGGTATTTATTATATTTTTCTATCCCTTTTTATCTCTATTTTCATTATAAAATAGAATAGAACAAAATTAATGAAAATTAAACCTTACAAATCCCGGTTTATGATATATACTATTAATGGAAGAATGTCTTTTCATAAATGCTTATCTCGAGTTAATAAATATTTTGGTAAATTAAAAACAAGGTTTAATTACATTGATTTGTTCTATTTCAGATGTTATTTGACCTAGTTTTTGTAATCGATGACTTTTTGTAATTGATTTGTAATCAATTTATGCTATAAATTTACGTACTAACATACTCAAATATAATATAAACATCAAAATAGAAAAGCATAGAAGTGTACCTAAATAAGCAAAATGACCAAACTAAATTTGCTTCGTAGCAGGCGTGGCTTATGAATTTACGGCTACATCAATTGTGCACCAACTTCTTATGGAATAAGCTTTCGACTTATCTCCTTTGGTGAAAATTCTTGAAAAAGCCTTCGTCTGTGGTGAAACTGTGCATCAGTTTACGAATAATATTGTTTTTAATAATAAAATTTAGGTTTTGAAGAAATCATTTTCATTGCTATATCCTCTGCATTTCTATCATCAACAACTTCAGCTAAGAACAAAAGCGATAAAGATATTTCACGTTACGTGAGCACATTTTTAAGAACTATATTGTGCGAAATGGTGTTAGCTGTAAATAATTTTATATGTGATGATGTAACAATTTTATTTTAAATTACGCATTAAATTTAAAGATTTTATTAATTGTTTTAGACTTATAATAATTTAAAATGCTAAATCAGTTGAATTTGCTTATTTTTATGATTACTATTTAGTGCTATAGAAAAATTCGTGAAAATAAGTCTTTACTACATTACCAAAAATGATTAGTTTATAAATTCGGGTAGACAAAAATTTAATTAATTAATTCTTTTCAAAGGTACGTGACCATTCGAATTCGTTATTTTAAGTAATAATCTTTTCGTATGGATCTTCATCAATAAATAATTATTGAGCCTACTTTGTAGCGTTAATGTTTAGTATTCAATTTTGCCCTTTAATGTAGGCTTTCAATCAGCTAACCAATAACTGCTGATAATACAACTTGTAATATTGGTAAGTAATGAACATTATTATGTTTTGAAAATAGTAAGTTTCTTGAGTGAGTAAAGTATTAGAATTTATTTAATAAATTTGATTTAATGTTATTAATTATTCCAATATTATTATGATACATTCACTACTATGCTTTGAATAAACCCATCCATTTCGTGTTAATAATACATCAGTAATCCCTTCCAGTCACCATTGTTTTACGCAAGCAGTCATTCAAAATTAAGTGTTAAGGTGATAGTAACATAGTTAATTTCCTTTGTATAGAATTCATCAGCATTTCTAAACTAGATTTTTGTGAGTTGGTTTGCCCATATAGTTATGCCCATTTGTACCGTGTTATAATTCTACGGTTTTCCATTTCGATGAATATAAATCATTTTTAATGTCAAAATGACAGATACATTAGCCCAATGTATCTGTCATGAGAAAACGAGAACACGAAAAACATATTAATGTACCATATGACGGAAAACTACACTAACTACACTTTCTACCCCACAAACTATAAATAATCGTATTTATTGTCAGTATGAGGTCCATGCGTATCTTAGATAAAGATAACATAGAGGTAGCTGTAAATTAGCATCAAACTTGGAACTGTGTTTTCATGACGTATGTCATGAAACATACAGTAACATAATTGACAAGCAGGCTCCTAACTAATGTTGTATACTTTTTCCATATTTATAAAAAGAAGTCTAACGATATGCTTTACTAAAACTATTATCTATAATTTTTGCACTGTTTTTAACACGAATCCATATAAAAAATTTTAATCGTTGGAAAATATGTTCTATATCAGTAAACAATTTAACATATAAGCGACCCCTGAAATAGACAGGTATTTATTTTATATAAATTGATCTTTATTTTATGTAAAATGTTTTTTCATATAAAAAAAATTGTCTATTTTTTGAGGCTAATCTCCGAAACGGGAGAATGAATTGTTTTGATCTTGATTCATTCTGTCGCTTTGAACATTGCTTTAGCTAACTATTTCTGAACATATTAAATATAGCATAGAGACCGCCTAAAATATTCGAAACAGAATACGCATGTTTCTTTTTAGCATCTACACAAGCGTACTTGACAAAAAAAGACAAATTTTATTTGTTTTTTTAACGAAATTAAACATACACACTTCGTTAATTAAGTGAAAATTAAGCAAACGTCAAGTGGACCTCTTCAGCTTTTTTAATATGAAGTTAAATTAAAAGTTTATGTTGTAGCATTCACAGTTTATGTTGCTGTTATATTTAATTTAGTCGTATGTAAAAATATGGCGATTGAGTCTTTTTTACACGGTGGTTGTTTTGGGTTTCATCGATTTCCTGTGTTTTCCATTTTGTTTAGGATATACAGTAAACTATCAGGTCCCCCAGAATATGGATATGTTAAGTTTTGTGCCGGGATGCAATTTTCATTTAGGACGGATGCAAATGTGAATGTTATCGAATACATAGCTTTTGAAAATACAAAAATCTCTTTAAGGACACAAAAATAACATAAAAAATGAGTGCCTCAGGGCACACCCGGTAGATGTGAAACATTAAAACTGTTGTATACATACTGTATTGTTATTATTGGAATAATATGAGGATGGCAGGTATCGCGAATGACAAAGAGAAGCTCATGATTGTCATTAACCGCATTTGATATTAAATTTCATCAATTTTGACTGTAATACAGTAGTGCTAAACTATGTCTCTCGTAGACTGTCCTTTGGTTCTATGAAAGTTACAATTGGTCGATTACAGTTAAATCATAAAACATACATTTTGCATGTAATATCACTCATTTTGAATACTTTGTAAGCAATGACGGAATTTCAAGAATAGAAATCACTGTTCATTATTATAAAAAGCTTCATCACAGGACGAAATATACGATCAGACGCACACGTCGTAAGTCAAACCTAACCGTCTCCGAAGTGTGAGACGCTTGTTATTGTCTCATGCCAACGCGTCATCCCCTCTTCCTGCGCACAGCGCCAGGCGCAGACGGCGTAGGCCGAAACCAAGCGTCTCCTGAATTTTGAGGTTTTACTCCAGTCCAACGCGCGTATAGCTGTTTCACATCAATAATGATTACTTTTTTAATATAACAATTATGTGTGGACAGTTCTTCTTAACGAAAAAACAGCGATATCCGATATTTCTTATAAAATTGTCATTTACTTTTAGATGGTAGAGTAAATCTCTAATGATGTTTAATTGGCATCGATATCGATGATTTACAAAGCTCATAAACAAAGTTTATCTTGTATTAGCCGTTTCATCCATCCGCTGCTCTATGTGTAAGTTATAATTTAGTAATGATTATTCCGGACCCCGCCCTCTATTGTATTACAACGCCGGTCCAAATGCCGATCGTGATTCTCCTTTGGGCGTCCCTGCAATTATTAAGACTTTATAGTTTTTTTGTGTATAAAAGGTTTCACATTTCAGCAAATAATCTGCTTCCCTGCAAAAGGACATCGCTAAGTTTCGATAACCAAGCGGCGCACATATGTCATGCATATAAAGTTTAGTTTGTTTTATATGTACAAAATGTAAATGACATTAATATATCGAATACAGATGAAATCTAGTGCTATGATAGCTGAAACTATTAAGTTAGCAGTTCATATAATCTGTAAAATAAAAAAGGTAGCATCAACAAAGTGTAAACAAGAAACAAATGTTGGATTTACTGTAAAAAAACAG
This sequence comes from Eumeta japonica, assembly GCA_005406025.1. Classification (NCBI taxonomy): domain Eukaryota; kingdom Metazoa; phylum Arthropoda; class Insecta; order Lepidoptera; family Psychidae; genus Eumeta; species Eumeta japonica. The sequence continues at coordinate 532,142 of BGZK01000028.1, forward strand.
TCATTATTAATTTTATAGCCTTTTTTATTTGTCTTTATTCAATAAATTTATTATTTTATTTATTTCTAATTGAATCCTTTAAATACTGGTAGATGTATATAAAGTTAAAAGTGACCGTGACTAATAACTCTTCTATTAAACTAAAAGTAAGGGAAATCAATAATATTAAATACTTCTAACTTAAGGAATTGATAAAAGTTGCACCGTTTCATTTCCGTACGGTGTTCTCAGGTGTATTTTTTTATATTATCAATGTATAAGAATTTAATATTATAAAATTCAAAATGGAATTGTCTAAAGATTTTTTTGTGCAATTGATATTTGTAAATTAAAGTAAGTATATAATATATCTCTTTGTAATATATATCCTACAGCGTTACTTTATCATATGTTACTACACAAAATATATAAAATGTAAAAATAGAAACATTTTTGAGACACTTTTTCATTTAACTAAATTTAACAGAGCAATCTCTGATATTTTTTTTCTTAGTATTCATTTTAGAGGGACAAACGATACCTAAACGGCCCATGGACACTCGCAACTCCAGAGGAGTCACCGGTACATTGTCAACCTTTTGGACGGGAATAGGATATGTGATAGAGTGAGGAGTAGGGTGATGGGGACAGAGTATGTTTATATAAGGAGAAGTGAGTGACGGAAGGGGAGTGGGCCTATGAAGGAGGTTTGAGCCACCGGAGATCTCATAGACTGGACGAAATACAACAAGAAGCTGTTGCTTCACATCTGTATTTTGTGAGAGTGTATTATCTTACGGATCGAGCCGGCCCATTTTCGTGTTATAGCCAAGTTAACCACAGTATGGCTGAAACACATCGGTTACGAAATTACACTGGAATCACCTTTACGCATTTCCACACTTAATAAATACAGATTTTAAATGTTATGGTATATTACGTTATTATTATTTATACGTCTTTGGATACGTAAATGTGTAGAAAGTCTGAAAGTAATGTTTTAAAATTTGATATTCGTGTTTTAGAGGGTCTTGGTCATTTTCCCCCACGAGGACCAGTCGGCTTGGGAGAGTTTGGTGGTTTCTAGTTAATCGAGTTTCTGTATTAAATAGTTGTGTTTTCCGGTTGCCGATAGCTAATTGTTATTGCTTATTATTATCCGTCGTACAGGAAGAGAGAGAGCTGGATCTGCCTCTCGTAACATCAAAAGCATTACGCCTATTGCCTTGTGATGGCGGCCAAGTTTGTTTCTTAACTTGGGTATTGTTTTTCGGCGATGAGGATATTTTTCTTTTTCCTTTTTCCTTGGTTATATTATTGTCCTTTACCACCAGCTTGTCGTATTTTAGATACGCGAAATTTCCTTTCATTCTTTCTTCTTTCAGTCTAGTTTGTAACAATTTCCTCTTTTCCAAAACCTCTTTAGTATAATCCTCTGTCATATATATATATATATATATATATATATATATATATATATATATATATATCCTAGAAATTCTTTCGGACTTTCATTATCTCTTTTTTCTTCCATGCATTAACAAAGGAAACCAAAACCGGTCTGGGCTTTGCACCTAGGGTTCTCTTACCGATACGATAAATGGTGTTTATTTCATAATCCTCAATATTAATATTTATATCTTTATTGAATATCTCCGTCGCCTCTTGTATTAGCCCTGACGTAGATTCCTCTCTCTCCTCCAATCCAAAAACAATAATGTTGTTTTGCTTCTTATCTCTTTTCAAATACATACTCAATCTCATTCTCTAATTTAGTTATTTTTACCTTTAAATTTTGTTTTCCTCAATAACAGGTTTTAGTTTTTCTTCCATTTTCTCTATAACTGAATTAGGTATAGACTCTTTCAGCTCAATGGTCTGTTTCTGCATTTCGACTTTCATATTTTCAAACAAGATTTGAAGTTGATTATCCATGTTTAAGTTTTATCTTCTTTGCGTAAAAAACGGAACGCAGCGGTAGAAATGTAATTTTTTAAGCTGGCAACACTGATTCGACTAACATCACTGATTATGTCAATTGTCAGCCTACAAATGATGTATGACGCTTCTAATTTCTACCCTCAATCTGGTCTGGTGGCTGCTGTTTCTTACTTTGTTGTGATTTGTTCCACTTTCGCGTTAATTACGCCAAAGTCACTATTTCCACAAATGCACCGCACTTATATTTTTGGTTTTCGATATTCACTGTGTCCGATAATCTATAATTGTTTTTTAATTACAATTAGTTTGGGGACTGCACTGCGACCATGTTTACGCTTCGAGCACCGGAACCGGAATTCTACAATTCAGACAAATTCTACAAAAATATAGTGAATACAATAAAACATATTACATAGGGTTTGTAGACTTCAACAAGGCGTTCGATACATTGGAACATGACTATATATGGGACGCTATGAACAGACAAGGGGTTCAAGAAAAATACATAAGAATAATTAAAAACGTATACACAGCGAGTACAGCAAAAGTGAAACTCGAATATGAAGGTAGTGAATTTCCTATTAAAAGAGGTGTACGCCAGGGAGATCCGATATCACCAAAAACATTTTCAGCGGTGCTCGAAATGATTTTCAGAAATCTGAACTGGACCAAAGACGGCCTCAATATAAATGGCGAAAATCTCAACCACCTACGCTTCGCAGATAATTTGATTTTATTTTCTGAGGACGCAAGAACTCTAGAAATAATGTTACAGCAACTATCCGACGAAAACGTTAAGGCAGGTCTGACAATGAACCCAACGAAAACCAAAATTATGACGAATTCCCAACAGATAGCACACAACGAACTGATTATAGTAAATAGCGAACAATTAGAATATGTAAAGGAATATATATACTTGGGCCAACTTATATCCACAGATGGTAGCATGAATAAAGAAATAGAACGAAGAATAACTAATACGTGGAAAAAGTTTTGGTCTCTTAAGGAAATATTTAAAGATAAAGATATGCCAATGACTGCAAAGAAGAAAGTATACGAACTATGCATTATGCCATGTTTATTATGCGGATGCCAGACATGGGCGCTAATAGAATTACAAGAAAATAAATTAAAAGTCTGCCAAAATTCAACGGAAAGAAGCATCTTGGGTATAAAAAGGAGTGATGGAGTAAAATTGGAAATAATTAAGAAAAAGACCAAATTTAAAAATGTTCACACAGCCTATAGACAGATCAAATGGCGTTGGACGGGACATATGTCAAGAGAAAATATAGAAAAATGGAGTAGGTTAGTAACAGAATGGTATCCAAGAGATGGAAAAAGAAGTAGAGGCAGACCAAACAAAAGATGGGAAGATGACTTGCGGAAAATAGCTGGCCCAGTATGGAGCCGATTAGCAAGAGATAGGGACAAGTGGAAATCTTTGGAGGAGGCCTTTGTCGACAGACAAGCTGTTCAACAAAAGCAACCAGTTGCCGACTAAATTAAATTTAAATGAAATTAGAATGTAGTTAGTTAGCAAGTAAGTAGGCATGTACCAAATATTGTAAAAAGAAACAGCAATAAAGGCTATTTTATTTATTTTATTATTTATATTCGTGTTTTAAAATGAGTATTATTTAAAGCAATTGGTTAAATAAGCAAATGTTATGTGTTACTAATGTCATTACTATAAATTAGTAATGACATTTTTCTCAAAAATGAATACGCACCATTAGGTGCATATTCATTTTTGAGAAATTTCAGTATTCTGTAAAACAAATTTAATATTTATTATAACCACAAAAGCGATATTGTTTTATTGATAATAAGTAACTTATCAAAAGTGTTCATTATTCTAACTGGATTTTAGGGGTAAATAATCCTTGTTTGGAATATATTACACAATATTTCGTCACTTTTGGTGCTTAACCGAAAATATATGGGAGTGGAGCAAAGCTCTTAGATTACATCCATTCCATCGTTCCAGAGATTAGCTAGAACAAACAGACCGATATTTAATTTATATAAACTCGATCTGTTCATCTTTCGCATTAATCGTTTACTGAAACACATTCTACAAAGTTTAATGTTTTTTTTTTTTATATTAATTCATGGTAAAAACAAAGTGCAAAAATTGTCGATAATGATTTTAGTGAGGCACATCATTAGACACTTTTTTTTTATAAACGTGGAAAAAGTGTAGAACCTTAGTCAGGGACGTGCATATATATATTGCATTCACATCTTCATCTCTTAAAATTAATAAAAGAAATAAAAGATCTCGAGAAAAGTCATCATATTCACACACGGTAAACTCGAAAAGCGCCAAGCAAAGCTCGCTTGTCCAAGTACTGAAAATTAAAAATTACAAGTAGCTTAATACGATCCCTTATCACCGTGCTCTCGCCAATTTCGTCGAATAGCATGGATACTTCAGATTCGTCGCAATAAGTTCTCAAAATTGTTTTAAATTTCTAAATACGTTGTCACAACTTTTCTACAATAGGAATTTTGTCACCACCACTTACAATTTATCCTAAAGTCGTTGACTTTGTGCTTCCAGAATAGCTCCATGAGTACTTGCTGATATACCAGCGATGCCACAATCCTTGAATCTCTATTATATACCTGCAATGACACAATCCTTGTATCTCCAATCCCCTTTTTATTGGATATGTCTCAATATATCTGCATATAGCTTAATCTTTTCTAGGTATTGCTTTTATTGTATAAGAGGAAAGATCAAAACGTGCATGTACTTTTCTATCAGCCGTCAATGGAGAATGAAAACTGGGTGCAATGAGTATTTTTGATAATACAATATATATTTTTGTTATTCAAAAACATCTGTCCGCGAACCAACTCACGGATTTATTGCCATTTCTATTGCACTAATTTAAATTGATTAACCGAAAATGTATTAAAAAGTCATTATAACAATTAATGACACATCAAATATCAACACGATTCAAACTCGTAATCATTATTTTTTGCCTAATCGAGCACGCTAAGTACAATCGTAAGATCACCCACGTTGATGGAATATCAAGTTGGCAAAAAAAAAACTTGTTATTTATGGGCGACGATGACCATATAGACTACATGGGCCTTTTTTGTCCATTTCCTTCCAAATGCCGACGCACTCCGACGAACTCGCGGCAACAGGTTTACTCGAACGAGGGGGATTCCCTTTGTGTCGGCGACGACGCGCCGGCTATGTCTACAAATAGTAGCCATTGTCGTAATTCGTAAAGTTTGCTTAATTCATTTGCGTGAATACGTGTATTCATTTCGGTGTTTTTTTTCCGTCTTTGTCTTCGTTCAAATTATCAGAGTACTAGCTTAAAATAATACTCAGTCATCGTTATGAAATCGTGGCGAAATACTATGAGTACAGGACGGCCGTGATCGATGGCCGACGGAATAGTCATTATCGGAAATTTTATATCGCAAAAAATTAAACATTCGTAATAATCTTCATGCGGGCACGGTATAGTGGCGGCGGTGCTTTTTAAGGTTCCGTAGCCGGAGGCAAAAAAAAAAAGGAATCCTTACACTTTCGTCCTACCCGTCCGTCCGTGCGTATATTTATTAGTATGTCTGTATGCTATACAATGCCATATTTTCTACGATTCGTATAAAGTTATACAAGAAGTTATGTCATATGAATTGTAATACAATTGTGAAAAGTAATTAAAAATCAAAAATTAGGTGTAGTTTTCCTAAATGAGATCAAGGAAAGATTTTTTTTTGTATACCTACTCCTTTATGTAGAGTATCGTCGTAAGGTATATGAAATTTTTAAAGTTTCTTAAAGGAAATTCTCCTCAGAGATGTATATAGTAGTATCGCCTCGTTCCGGAATAATTCAAGAAATATGCGCGGTTACTTAATAATCAGTTTTTATTCACTTTCTATGTAGACAATATTAATGCACTTCCATATAAGGATAAGAGTTGATTAAGGAGGGACCTTTCCCTCCTTAATCAACTCTTCTCCTACGCATCTTAGATATATGTTACGTTAACCAAAAATTTCACAATAACATAGAGGCTTGTAAATAATGAAACGTAAATTATTTTAAACTAAATCAGTTTACAAGTTTTTTTAGATATTCCAAATTGCACGACTCACGATGCGAAGCGTTTGAGAATGCTTTAAGATCGAAAAATTTTATACGCGTCTTGTCGGCGAGCATTTCTATCGCTGTACTCCCGTTGGTACACGAAAATGGGAAAAAGTACCAACCCATTGCTCAGATGATTAAATGAAGATTAATTGTATCATCTTAAAAAAATAGTTTAATGTGACAGAAACCGAAAATATCATCAAAATAGTTTGGTAAACTATCCCGTTGATCAAATAAGAAACATAGTAACAATCTAATCACCAACTAATATGTGTACGCATATGAATTTTTAATGCAATTGGTGATAAAAACCTTTCAAACATTTATTCGGGTTAATAATATTTTAAATGTTTTTTTCTTAGATATATATAAGGTGTGATTAAATTCTTATTAGATTTTAACTTATTGCAATAAAATTACAAATTTCACGTGATGTTCGTTGATTATCACGGAATCCTAGACGCTGAAGTCAAACACCATCTCGGCCAGTTTTTTTAATACTGTGAGTAATAGTATCACAAGAGTACGTGAACACGTCGGAATGGATTAGATAAACTTTTGATATAGATGTCTGTGGAAGAGGTAACTTTTTCATTAAATATTACTTCTTACCTTTTAGGATCGAATTGAATTTTTTAGATATCAGGACGACTTACTTTTTCTCAGGACATATGCAAATCGTGTAGTTAAGTCTATATGTAATTGATCTTTTCTATTTTTCAAAATCATTGGACCTTAATTCGAACAGTTAAGGTATCGGTGGAAATACAAGTTATTAGGCAAACCATACATGTCGCTTTTCTTAAATACCTAGGAGGCACGCTCGATAGAAATCTTCACTTTAAAGACCATATAGGCCAAGACCCGCTCTCGCGCCAGACATATCAAACGGACCCGACCCGTGTCGATGTCCAGTGGCTTCCTATGTCGAGACAATACCCCTAAAGAATCCTCCATAGGGCGTGTCACGCGCCGTCAGCTCCCGCGCGTACTCCCCGGCCGAATTCGGTCACAGCTTAGCTGTCACAGAATCCCAGCTAACAGCACTGTCGGCCCGCCATTGCTTCATGTGGACTTTTTTAATGGGTTTCAGCTCCACCCTACCCACGCGCACGGGCACGCGGAGGTGCGTTATGCATTTTATACCTCCTTCTGGTCGCAAGAGGAAAAAATAAACCATAAAAGTCGCTATTCATAAACGCCGCCGACAAAAAGAAAAGTAACATAAGATTTTTTCAATGTGTCTCCACATTTAATTTTATTTCATAATTAAAATATTCAGAATAATTAAAAGCACAATAAAGAAATCAAATAAACGTTGACGAAAATAAAAGTTTTAATGTACTGCGTCATATATATAATAACCACGGTCAAAAATTATATATATAGTGTGTGTGTGTGTGTGTGTGTGCGCGCTTATGTGTATACAATTTTTGACCGCGATTCTGACCGTGCTTTCGTCTTATATATAGCCCCATCACGAAGTCATGGTTCCGATAGTTATCCCGCTCTCGATTCTGGCCCTGATAGCGATCCCGCTCTCGTGTCAATTTCTTTTAAACTTTGACCTCGGTGCCGCTTCTCATTCCGATTCCAATCACATTCTTGATTCTTTTTTTTTTTGCCACCACGCAACTTACGCTTACAACTTTTGCAACTTTACTAGCTAGAAGCTGTGCTGTGAGTGTGGGACGTATAGAACAGATATGTAACGCCAAACCAACGAGGCTGATGTCCAGCAATAATTAAGGCATGCTATCGTAGAAAGAATAGCTACTGTTAAGTTACGGTCTCCCGACGCAACGATACCTGGATCGACATATTACCGAAGGTTTACAGAATGGATAAAATTTTCTCTATTTCCATCATTTATCTATAAAATACATATACATCTATGGCCAATATGTATTAATTTTTTTTACGTTTAGGTTTTGAGTTTGTGTCTGGGTTTTTTTTTATATAATTTAAGTTTCACAAATAATTTGAAAATTGGGTATATTTCAAATCTTCAAGTACCTGATCTGATTGTCTAACAGACAAATTTATAGTACATTCAAAAAATTTTAGTTCTATAGCACGAAAATTCTACACTTCTATAATGAAATTCGTCGATAACTTTTATTCTTAAACTCCTTTTTCCGCCAACATTACAGAGAGATATAATATATTTGGTTCATTTTTAGGAATTTTTTTTATTTATATACTCATGCCTATTGCCCAGAAGGGTAAGTAGAGACCACAAATCTCCACGCAGTACGATTCTTGTATACTATGATTAGTTCACTAATATGCATCAATCATTTCAAAGTTTTTTATTGAATTAAAACTATCTTAGTTTTAATACAATAAAAATCTTTTAGTTATTCTTAGTCCCAGTTAAGAATAACAGTTTTTACCCTTATTTTGACCAGTCGAATTCACAGCGTATTTAAAAGATTTTTTATAGTAAGTCACAGATTGTAATGCCATTTTAAAACAGTTTAATTTTTCTTATTTTGAATAGCTATTTTATGATAGAAAAAAAAATCAGTGTTTTAAAAGCACCGCATCATTTACTTATGTGTTTTTACATCTTTTTTCAAAGTTTTCATACATCAGACGAAACACCTGAACACTTAGAAAATCCCTTTTGTGCTTATTTTTCTGTCTGTCTGTCACAGTCCATTTTCTCCGAATCTACTTTACGATAAAAGTTGAATTTGGCACGTCTAAATATTAAGGCGACCCGACCCAGTCACGGATGTACAATATAAACAAACGTATTATTGTTAAAACTGGTATATTAAAAAAAAATATCAAAACAATCACGTGACGCATCAAACAAACAACTCGTGAGTAAGCAATGCAAATACATAGCTTTTATAATCTTAAAATATACGACTTAGAATGTAATCATTAATATATGCGAAAATCGAGCATTATTTTCCTTATTTTACGGAACTACACAACGTATAATTTTATAAAAAAAAAATTAGAATACTACACTTCAGACATTGTTTAGATTGTTTAGATAAAAACCTAAGCGGAAATCCTTTCCATTGAAACAGATTAATGTTTTATTTATTAACATATACACAATAATTATTATCACTGTACATACATTAATGACTGAGTGACTGTCCGATTGACGCAGTCGGTAGTCTGCCCGCTGCGCTGGGGACCTAGGTTCGATTCTCCGACAAAACAAACATTTATTTGATTAGAAATTAATGTTCGTCTTGAATCTGCATGTATCTATGCATTATGTGTACTCACATATTATATGCAAAAAATCAGCACATAGAAAATTGTATCATCTGTCTGATACCCATTGTACAAGCCTCGATGCTTAGTTTAGGACCAGACAGATAGTGATGTATGTGTTCAAAGATATTTTTTGTTATTGCGTCTTACTCTAATATGCACTAGTCTGTGTATACATATCTTACTACATAAAATTCACGTATCGCGATGTTGGTCCGCTATAAACTTCGAAACTGCTTAACCGAACTTAATAAAATTTGGCACGTTGTACGTGATTTGGAAAGATAACTTGAGAAATAGGATAGTTTATATACAAGTATGTGGCTAATTATTTATTTTTTTATTAATTTTATAGCGATATTTTTTTTATTTTTTTCTTATTTGTTATCCAAAAATACATACAAACACATATTTTAATTTCTTAGAAATCTTTAAAAAAATAATGTTCACTAAATCGTTCCTCATTGAATTTAAATTCATTACTATTCTTTAATATTTAGACCGGTAGCGGTATCGGAATCGAAAACGGGGAACAGAATCAAATGGGAAGACCGAGACCGAAATTTGAAACGAGTCCGCGGTCAAAATGAGCACGGGATCAGCATCAGAATCAGGAACCTGTTGGGATCGACATAAAAAAAAAGATTAAACAATACTTTGCCTCCGACTTCGGCCAAATCGAACCTTTTACCGGTAGCGGAATTAGAATTAAAAACTGGACGAAGAACAGAATCAACCAGTATCGGAATCGAAAGTGGGACCAGGCCCGAAATCGAGAACGGGGCTGTGGTCGAAAACGAATTAGGGGTCGGGATCACATCATCGGAATTGACAACTACATGAATCGATTAAGAAATTCATCTTTTGTATCGATTCAAGTCATGCCATGCTGGCGGAGCTGCGGGTACCAACTATACGCGCGAGCCAGCCTTTAGAAATATTCGTGAAATGAAATTTTTTTTTTGTCCATGATGCCTGGACAAAACTAATAAGCGTATCGAATAAGACTTTGACCGTTCGACGCGGAATCATTTGTTGATGGTTATAAGCTATATATAATATAAAAAATTATAAAAGTATGTATTTATCGTTCGCCGACGGCTGGACGGATTGTCATTAAATTTCGCATAGAAGTAGATTTTGTTCTCACATAGGATATAAGATTAATATGATAAGATTGTATTGTAGTATTTAACAAGATTACTTTTTATATAAGAAATATGTATGAATACCAGTAAATATGGTAACCTATTATCATTAACATCTATGGCCAAAAGAGGACACCGAGATTGACATCCAGACGGTTATTGGATTAGCGGAAGAGGGATCGGACCCGACAATAGGACCAAAATCGACATCGATAACAGGAACGTCATCGAGACCAATATTGTCAGCGACAATAGCCAATATTGAAAGTGAAGATGTTCATTATATGCATACGCGAGCAAAACCACAGGCATGTTTCAATTAAAAAATAAAATTATGCCTGAATGTTGATTTACATCCAACGAAGTGGGCGTACAACAGCTAGTATAATATAATTAAGCCAGCCGTACTAATTTTGGTGACCTTAAAAAAAATATGAAAAATTTATCCAACAAGCTGAAAACCGTACTAAATTTCTAGTTTACTGAAACAGCACATACAAAATCTATTTTTCCGGCCGGACGAACCCGATGAGACGTCCAAAGTTGCTAATCAGAATGTATACACACATATCGCGAAAATCGCGGAAAGTAACCTTTGAATAAGATGCAGCGATATCGCTGTTATTGCAGCTATCGGGTATGATATTACAAGAATATTATTCATGACGGCATGTAAATAACCATCGGTATATACGTCGAGGGCATCGCACTGGGTCTTTTAGCACGTCTTAGCACGTACGAGCGGTCAGCGCTATACGCGTATATAAGCAAACCGGGGGATGGGACGCCATCACTCGTCGCAGGCCGGCATCGCCGTAAACACGCAAACATGAGAACCGTAAGTGCTCAGAATATATTTGTATGGTTTAATATATGGCAGATAAATTAATGATTTACAGGCGACCTTGTCACGTTAAGATATGATCTAAAATTAAGTAAGGTACATGGAGAATCAGAAGCAAAATTTGTTCATATTATATTGTAAATGATGATATTTTTATCGATGATGATGTTTGTTTTTGTTGCGTTACGTCATCTAAATATATAAGCAGTATGCAAGTACTTTGTACAAGTTGAATTATAACCTTTTAATAACAATAGTCTCAGATAGGACGACCACACAACGACTTGCAGAGAAACTATGTAAGCCATTCTCATAAATACTTACATGCCAAGACGAAAGTTTTGATCTGAGAATCGTATAGTAAAGCTTGTTCAAGCACATGCTCTGCCGACTTAGAGTTGAAGTTAGAACTATAGCTTAAAAAATATTATGATATACTTTGAATATGTTTTAATTCTTTTCAGTTGACCTGCTTCACGCTGTTCGTCTTCGTGACGTTCTGCTCGGCAGCTCCTGCCGAGCCCCAGCCGGCGGCTGCAGAGACCCTGACAGCCGACGCCGTCGAGACCAAGGACCTGGAGGGTCAGGATACGTGGGGCATCGGCTACAGACGTTACGGCGGATGGGGCGGCGGCTGGGGTAGGCCGTGGGGCGGCCCTCGGCCCTGGGGCGGGCGCGGCTGGGGCGGCGGCTACGGTGGCGGGTTCGGAGGCGGCTACGGCGGAGGTTTCGGTGGCGGTTTCGGCGGCGGTTACGGGGGCGGTTACGGGGGCGGCTTCGGCGGCGGTTGGGGAAAGTGAAATATGGTGTGAATCTTAGTTGAACGTGTTGTGCTCGTGAAAATTTTGTCGATGAAGAAGCGATGAATACTAACTTTGGTCAGTTCAACGGCGATTTGCTGAAATTTGAGGAACGTCAAATTTTTTACTCATACATAAAAATTACACAAAGAAAAAAACAATTAGTGTGCAAGCGCAGTAGACTAAATTAAAAACAACACTTTTTGAAATTCATATTCGGGCCCAAATTTGTTACAACTCCGGTTGTAATATTGTAAAAAGCACAATCATCGGCAAGGGTTTCACGACTCCAACAAAAAGACTGTGATTATTATAATTATGAAGAATACAACGAGTTAAGTGCCTGAACTATTTCAAACCCATCAGTGGTTTTTTTCATATCAGCAAAAAAGTCATAGTGTTTGACACTTCAAAGGCATGACGAAGATTGTGATCCAATGTTTGCTTTTGCAAGTGATCCGGTTTTAGAGCAAAATAAACAACATTCGATGTCTTTACTCTTCTGGTAATAAAAAGAGGTGAACTGTGGTACTGTCGTATTATTTTCAATGTCATTGTCTCGATCAAGAACGAATTAATTATTTTAAAACACTTGGTTCTTAGAAATACGGAATATATTAAGTTATTTTATTGAGTAAATATGAAATCAACGTTTTGTGTTTTCATCGAAAACGGAAATAAATATCTGGAAGTTAGATTTTTTCCTTGAAATTATTTCATATAAGTACGTTACACGAGGGTACGTGGGCGAGGATACTTTACATCTTACATTTCGGTTTCACATGAAAATCGGTTTTAAATAAAAATATTACTAAAATATTAGAATTAAATATATTACTGTAGCATCGCTTAGACTTGGATTTTTTTTTTAAATAACATGCTGTAAAAGCTCTGAAAATAATTGGGGGTAAAAAACATAAAAATAAGATTCTAGATAAATAGCAAATTGTTTTTATCTTCTGTCAAGAGAAGCAAAAATTTTAATTTTGTTGGAAAAATATCGGACACTTTGAAACGTTAGCATCTGTAAAAATAAAATCAATTCGCCATTTGTCTATGCCTCCTAATACATAAACGAAATTAAGAGTATATACGATTAAACTTGTAATACTCATTCTTACAAATGTCGTAGTGTCATTATAAAATTTTGTTCGTATTAAAATTTTGCAGAACACCAATACGGATAATATATTAAAATTTTAGTAGCATACAAATACTCAAGCACAAGAAGTAACTATTTTACTTCGATAGATATTTCTACAAGTTTTCCACGTATAATACAAGTTTTCCATGTTTATAGAATAAAAGCAAATATTCTGCCTAGGATTGGAAGTATTACCAGATCTGTAAAATAAAAATAATAGTTCTAATATATAAAAATAGTTATAAAAAACATCCGGAACTGCCTGGTCAACTGATTTTAAGAAATTGTATACGTTTTGGCACTCGGTTAGCCCTATAAAACTATAGGCTCCCTCTCGCATCTGTCTGTCTCTCCGTTTATCATAACCTGTTCCCTTCAAATCTAGTGGAAGAAATACGTCGTGAATTTGTAGATGAACAGAGTTAGACCCAATAAAGACCATGTAGCGTATTGACGCTACATTTTTTACAATACACTATTCGTTTATTGAAACAATCCAAATTTGGGAGGGGGCAGTCGCAGAATTATTAAAAAATAGATTTGCAGTGCGATTTTGCATTTATTTTTTATTTAACACATATAACAGGTTACAATTACTTAGCGTACAGAAACTTATGTGTTTATCTTAAACCTAAATTGTGGCCTTTTGACATATGCGCCTAAATGGAGTCACAGGCAATATATGTTTGTTTACATTTTTATTCTTAGATAAAAATGTAAACAAACATATGCATAATTTAACAGTGATGGTTGTTTATGATGAACACTAATGCAAATAAATTTAGAACACAAAGTTCTAGAGATAATAAAGAGATAGATAAACACAAAACAAAAAAGGACAATGATGATAATAATGAATGATGCAAGTTAAAAGTAATGTGAACAAATCGAGCGACTTAAGAGACCCGTCAACGAAGGATATTTTTGATATGGGTTTTGAAAGAATTTAACTTGATTTTAAAGACGTAGGTTGCACGAATACCGGCTCTACACTTCCGTTACTCCCAATTCAGACTAGAACCTACAAGACCCCTCATATAATAATGCTCCCTTCGGTGTATCGAGACAAGTCCCTTTCATTTATTGCGACTGGCTGAAGGTTGAGCCAATGACGATGATGAAATTAAGTTGATGTTAAAGACTTCAAGGTCAGGGTGCTCAGTGGACAGCTCACTGTACAACCTGCATATACCAGGGACGAAAGTAAAGATGGAAGTGTTAAAATGGTACAGGAAATATTTTGTTTTTAGTTTAATTTAGGCGAGCTTACAATTCTATTTCATGCATTAGCTCGTCCAGATTTAAAAATGAACTGCTTAATAAAATACTCATTTTGCGTGCTTATACAAATCAGAAAGTTAAAATAGAGATAATATAAGTCGAATGGAAAATAATAAAATGTCAACGTCCAATGCAGATGTTGCTCAAAATTTCCTATAAACACCTCATACGCAATAAATGACGTGAGTTACATAAAAAAAAAATGAGTTTTGTACCGTTAAGAGGCTTATGTTTGCCCTCAAGTCGTAAAATCGTGGAGCGATCACGTAGAATAGGAACCGAAGGGTTCAACGACCACCGGCACCAATAAATGCATCCGAAAAGCCGCTTTCACGGTGCATAACACAGCCTTGCATAGTTGCCTTGGCCCTGCTATTGGGTCGAGCGCATCGGCTAACGGTATTCGCCTTATGATCTCTTTAGAGTGGGAGTTTACTGTCTGTATCGATTCGAGCGGCCACTACACTATTGACTATTGATGTTGTAGTGCATCTCGACGGGACTCCGTTTGTTGGCGCCGCGCCCCGCGACATGATTGTAAGTCGTTTCACCTTGTGTTTATTTTGGTTTTAGAAGGTTTCTTTGTTGCGGTTTTAGAGAACTACTTTAGATTAACTGTTTTTTTTAATATTTTATTGTCAACAGCCTAGGTATTAGTCTTATTTTTTTTTAATTCTTTTCATCCCTATTTGGACTACATAAAATGATTGATCCACTGCGTCAATGAAAATTAAAACTTACAAATTCCATTTTATAAGATACGCTAATAATTATCATCTATATTTCTGAACGACTCATCGGAATTTAATTTCTGGAGAAGGCTTAGGCAATCATATGAAGAGAGAAAGGTTCAGCCTAAAAAGTCATATCAAAATTTAGATCTATGTATCCTATAGTTAATCAGTAAAACATTGAAGCTGTTCTGCATTCATAATCATATATTTAATTTCATAATCCCAATAATTGCAGTGATCCATTTTTTAGGAACAATAACCAAGTTCTTGTTATTGATTAATATTATAAATATAATGTAATATTTAATTAAGATCAGCGCCGCAACCATGTCTCAAAGGCTTGCCCTATAACAAATCAAACATCTTTTCTAAGCGTATTTAACCGCAACGGCCATAATTGTGCAGGTTTATTTTTTTTTATTGATTTTAAAACTATATTTTTATGATGACCATACAGGTCGCGGCGAACCAACAAACGTCATCGTAAAAATTCACGAGGCACGAACGAGTCAAATAAAATGATTCATGAAAATAAACACCAGTCTCATCAATATGCTTGCACAAATATTGATATCGTTTGTATTAGTAAAAACATCTTTATTATTCTATGGCCGCTGTGCGATAATTATATGCGTTCAAACTTCTAAGCTTCATATTAATATGAAGTAAATATGTGTATTACGACGCGCAAATCCTGGCTAGGTATTGCAAGTATTTCTACTTCATCTAATATCCACCGATATATTTTCGAAAATGTTATTGCGCCGCTGTACTTAGAATTGAACTATATAACTTACTTATAGAACAGAATTATAAAAAAATCTGCCTATCAGAATATGTAATTCATCAACTTTAGGGTATCTTCACTCAACTTCAACTTCAGTCAACTTGACTGCAGCACGAAAATGGATCGACTTGACTGGTTAAATACCTCAAAAGATTAAATACATAGCTTCTGTTGTTGTATTTCGTCCAGTGATTGAAAGTTCCGGTGATCCACTTCTCCATCACATATTGTATTCCTATTCAAGAGCCCGGCAACAAACTGGTGACTCCTCTGAGTTGCGCGCGTCCATGGGCCACGATGTCCACCTACTTTCTGGTGGTTCGCAAGCTCGTTTCCTCCTCGAAAATACTATGAAAAAACTTATCAGACAGCTCGTATAGTGTTATTTATCACATATTTTGTTTTTATTTTCTTCTTCACAGGCAACAAACGTACTGTGGTGCTGTTGGTGCATAACATGGGTAACGGGTTCGGTGCTGGACCCGGCACTGTATTTGGCGCCGGGCCCGCCCCTCGCCCCGGCCGGCGCGGACCTGCCGGCCGCCGCACGCTGGTCGCGGCGCGGCGCCGTGCGCCCGGCGAGGGACGCCGAGGACGAGGATGAATTGCTGGTGGTGCCCTTGGAGGACAACGCGGATAGAGCAGGTATGAATTTTTTTCGTTGCTACATTAGAAGTATATTCTGTATTGTACGGGGTGAACGACATATTCACCTGTCTGTCCATGCGTCTGTTTAGAGACCTGAATACGCAAACGTCACAAATCGACCGGTCACATACTAATAGAAATAAAATCCGTATGAGTATTAAAATATAAGGCTAGTATAAATCCAAACGAATATTATGTCATAAAAGCGAACGTATCTCTCTCTCTGTCTATCTGTTTTTCTGTCTACCTGTATGTTATAATACGCTTTCACGCGTAAACCACTGCACCGATTTCGATAAAATTTGGCACGGAAATAGTTTGACCCATGGATCTGTCAGGGCATGTACCTATGTATGTTTTTTCGTAGCACAGCAATAGTTAAAGTGATTTTAATGAACACAAAGTACTAATAAAGCTAACCATTTTGTAATACATAAGCAACCGTTTATCTTTCAGTCTGTTCGTGTGTACTTATAATAAATTTTAATAAAATTTAGAAAATTGTTCTGTCTTTTGTTCCTAGAATATGTATTACTTTTTTTGTATCTTTATCTGTATGACTCCTTATGTCTAGGACATTTAAAAGTCATTATTTTTTTTTCTTCAGTTATACTTATTGTTTACTTTGTTTAGAGAAGGGGCGTTGATTGAACGGGCATTAAGGATTGAGAAATAGGAGGGAAAGAAAGATGCAATGTGTGAGTGTGAGGTGAAATGAAAGAGAAAATAAGGAAAAGTGCTAACGATTCGATTGTGAATATATAATTAATTAAAATTGATTGAATAATATGTAATAAAATCATAATAAATTAGAAAAAATGTGTCGTTTGTCAGTAATATATCCTGTTATTATAACATTTCAAATGTGATCTTTTGTGACAATGTCTGTTGTTTGTGATTCAATTATGCAAAAAATTTGAGGGATTTAGATTAAATTAATGACGCCGATAGATTTTCTAGATTACACGCATGGTGTATTATATCTCCCATCAATGCGTTCCTATACCATAATTCACAAGATACCGGAATCGATGTCGAAAGCGGGAACCACATCGATTCACAAGATGTAGAAAATGAGAAATTAATTATATATCCACGCGGGCGGAACCGCGGGATAAAACCAGTATGTTATGTTACTAAAATCTCACTCATTATTTCGATCCCGGTTCTACTCTCTATTCTAATGGAGGTTTCGATGTAGATCTTGCTTTTCCCTTAAACTTTTCCGCTATTTTTTTTTTGGTATACATTTTTTTTATAAAATATATCGTATGTGGTAATGCAAGAGAAAAGTAATCTACCTCCATGTAAATTATTACAATCCCTTCCGCCGTTTTTAAGATTAGTTCATAGAAAACAAACAGACAGACACTCAATTTTATTACGTGTCAATATTACAACTCAGGTCCGTATATATAAACAATAATGGTTCTAGTCTTTAATTAACCTCAGTTTCAGAGATTGTTTGACTGCACAAAACAAGAATTTAAAACTGTTGTGGTCGTCTTTATCACCCAAATGTTCCTATGTAATAAAAAAAAAACAGAGCATTGAAATTGTTTATAAACTAAAAAAAACTAAGACATTATGTTTCGTTTAAAACTTTGTATGTTCTTAAATTTGCTTTCATTATAATAAAAACATAAAAATACTAGCTACTGTAACATATAGATAATAAGTGTGTATTAATTACTATAGTACGTAAAGAAGTTTTTTCGTATTGTACATTCAAACTCAAGATAATTTTTCATCACATTTTATTTACATTTAACAAATATTTAGATGCCATTTTGCTCAACAACTTGTTACCATTTTGCACCTAACGATATAATCCTATTGCTGTAGAAATTTTGGGATTTCCGATCAAAAAACTGCGACAAGTTGTTTTGACAATCCTCTCTTGATGTTAACCTAACAGTACCTAAAGGATTCTGAAGAGACCAAAACAGGTAAAAATGTGAGAAAGCAAGGTCAGGGCTTTACGGTAGATGCATTAACACCTCCCAACAACTCCTCAATGTATTCTGAGTGACTAAATACGTGTGTGGTCTGGCGTTACCATGGTAGAAAATCACACCATTTCTGTTGATCAATTCCGGTCGTTTTTTCTTTACTTTTTGATCGAGTCTCATAAACTGTTGGCTGTAGACATCTGAATTAATGCTTTTCCCTGCGGTAAAAGCTGATAATGAATAGTGCCCTTCCAATCCCACCATACACATAGCATCAACTTATCACGAGTTAATCCGGGTTTTCGCCATAGTCTGTGGAGCTTGCTTGCATGTTGACCATGCTCTTTTTCGCATTTTTTATAATCAGTGATCAATCTTGGTAAAAACGGTTCGTTTTCATTACGTTTCAATAGAGAATCGCAAATGAGTGCACGGATCGTTAAATTTCTTTCAATAATTTCGTGTGGGACCCTGGTATCAAGGTTTTGTAACAAAAATTTAAAAACGTACCGAATTTCTACGTTAGATTGGAAAAATTGCGGGATACCGTTTTTACCTTTAAATTTTCTCTCTTTTTAGTGTTATCTATTTGATGGCGTCAAAACTAGCCAGATACAAAACAGCACAACCAAAGAGACTTTAGTTTCCTGCAAGTTTTTTCTTATTTTACTTATGAAATACGATAGAACGTTCCCTCCGACCTAATGTACATTCTCATTCTTTTTTCTAGACGAAAACCCGAAATTGGAACAGGAATCGGAACTCATGGACAAAGCGGAAACCTTTTGGTCGGGCCTAAACACCCACAGTTACGGGCTGTACGGCGTGCCGCTGTCGTTCAGGCCGTCCGGCTGGTACGGCGGCTACGGGACCGGCGTCCGGCCGTCCGGGGGCGTCGCCGCCGGCTACCGGGCCGTCGTCGCCGGGCCGGACGACGACAAGGGGCACGCGGGGAACTACGGGAAGGACGCGCTGGCCGGCAGCGGGTACGGGACCTACGGCTACGGTGGGATCCGGTTTTACGGGAGCGAAAGCGGCCCCTCGTGGACGGGCTGGGGCAACGGCAAGTGGGGGCACTACGGGAAGGGTTGACTGAGAGTCGGCACTGCTTTTTATTTGTGAGGTTACTTGACGTTGGGAATGAGGGAACTGATTGTAAAAAAATACTGATTAATAAATCGTTTTCAATATTTCATCCGTTATGTTTATTTTTCTAATATAATATCGGAATATTCCTTGTTTCTGTACCGTTTTTCGTATATTTACTTCAATTTTACCATTACTTTAAATATTAACAATTAAAAATGAGACTCGTATATAAACATTAATTAATTAGTTCCAAATCATATTAATCATATATATAATAAGTCTGATACTTAGAATGTTCAATACACCTTACACCAGCTCTATTTAATTCTATAATAAGTTTTTTAAAAGGAATAGTATTTAAATCGTTATTCCTCTTCGATACAATATTCTGTAAGTACCAATATAATTTATTGATAAATAATTCATATAATGAAAAATAGAATTAAATTAATCTGCAGACAACTTAACATTGCATAACTATTTAGTTGGTTAGTCATCTACGCCAACCTTGAAAACAAATAGGAGGCAAGGTTGTTTTATTTAACTATATAATGACATTGAAATTGTTAAGCAAATAAAAACAGACGTTTTATTGCCGCTTGGGATTTCCTTAACTTACTCATCACTGTAACTTGAATAGGATAATGTCTTTACATCTATGACATGACTTTCTCCATACACAAAAAGAATGGGAAATATCTCTAAACCACAAAAAATAGGTTGTTTATGCCGCAAGCGAAGCCACCAGTGGACACTAGTATGTATGTCTACGCCCGGCTTCGCCCGCCTGGCTTTAGAATAATTTTCCTTTATCTTTTTTTAATCCCATCCTGTGCCCTTCTCATGAGAAAATATAAGTACATAAACCATTCAATTATGAAAAAATAAAATCATATCATAATTAACATTCATCCTATTTTTTGTTACATCAATTGATTCTATATACAGTTATATAGAAAATCATTTAATTTTATACACTTGCTTTTATAAATGCAAAATATTGGCATTGATGATATTTTTAGAATTATTTTCGTTTTATTACACCAGAGAAATATAACTTTTTACGTACGTACATACTACTTTTTGTTTCTGTTTTAACAGCATCTTAGGATAGATTTCTAGTCATTAGCGGTGTCAGCATTTCGTTGTAATAATCGTGATAAATATCTTTTGCTGATGTTATTAATTAAATTTTAGGATGATGCAGGTTTTAAAAACAGTTTATTGCTATTAAATGGTTCAGGAAACATCATCTTGAGTTTAAAAGACTTATTTAGTGATGTGTCACTAAATACGGTATGTAATTTTTTTTGCCTCTAGCGGTTGTCACTCTGGTCTCATAAAACCAAAACCTAACATATAACCATAACATAGTTTAGATGATTCGATAGACGACTCATTAATTAAAATCCATCCAGCCTTTTGGATGTTTCGTGGGTATAAAGGATCCTAGATATTGCATACCTAGATACATATGAAAAACATAATCCTATCTTTGATGTCGCGCAGTTGGGTAAAAAGTCACTATGGATGGGCAAAAAAGATGTAGAAAATTTAATTATAATAATCGTCACAGTAGTTGATAGAAGGTTTAATAAATTCTATTTTATTACCATTTGACATTACCCGTGGGTCCATTTTAGACGTTACGTTTATTAGCCGTTAAACTATAAATTTAATCAATAAGTTCATAAAGTCAAGCAAAAAATGACCCTTTAATTTTGCATATTGTGGCGACAACTACGGAACCCTACACTGCACATGGCCCGATAAGCACTTGGCCGGTTTTTTACTGTTTCCTTAAGGTTGCACTAGAATGACCATGTCAAGTTTAACGCTTGTATAATATTATTGCTTTTGCGACAGAGCAAATTTAATAAAAAAATCTGTAAAACGTTTGTCTCAGCAATCCGCTATATGATATTTATCGATGTGTTTTGAGCTCCTTGAGTTATAAGTATTGTCTATGAGTTTTGGGTTTTCAAGCTCAAAATTTGAAATACGCTTGATCCTAAGTTTTCCTAAAACATCTTAGTACTTTCAAGCAAAGTGTTTACAAATAAAGGAGCTGTAAATTATTGAGATCATCACGCACAAAAGGTCGATTTTATTGACATATAAAATTCAATATTTGTTTGTTCGAGTTTTATGCGCTGCCATATCGTTCATCTGATTACCATAAACTTATGTTAACTTATTTATTGCACTTATGCAAAGGTTATATGCACACAAAAAAAAAACTAGCATTTGGATACGATTCCGTATACGTATTTGTACTATTGAACCGAACTACTTACGCGTTTCAAAAAATTCTTGCACTCGGTAAAAACTACACTAACTCCGTGTAACATAGCCCAAATTCTAGTTTGATACTAACATTTACTCCAACTTTGCTCAGATCTGACCCCTGACTGAAAGCGGAATCGGATTCACAAGCAGGACGAAGAGCAGAATCGAGAGTCGAAACTGTGAGTGGTCGAAATCGGGAACTATAGCCGAAGTCGAGTGTGGGACAAAGATTGGATTTCAAGAGTGGAACCAGAATTGAAAACTACTTCCATTGAGAACGAGGTCGGAATAATCAAAAGCGGGACTGTAAACACGAACTGTCGTCGAGAGCAGAACCACGAAGAACAGGACAGCGGTTGAGATTATGATGAAAAGCGTGATCAGTCGATATACGAGATTAAGGAATTCGTTGTATGTCCACGCGGGCGGAGCCGCTGCTGACGAAAGCTAGCATTTTATTAAATCATCCCCGTTGTTTTGATACATATGTAGCTTTTAGCCATTTGTATCAAAAGAACTGTCTGACGCAAAAAGAACTTTTTAAACTGGACTTCGAAATAATAAAGAAAAAATAACCTTCCTCCATAGACAGACTATCTAACGAAAGAATTTTTCAAATCTCACTGACAACTACACAAAAGACGTAAATAAGAACTATAAATATAATTCATAACTCGGGGATAGAGTAGCTTTTTAAGAGTAAAATAATTTTTAAAATCAATTCACGAATTTGGCTCAATAGTACAAATATTTATATGAAATCGGATACAAATGCTTGTTTTTATGCATATAACCTTCGTACTAGTGAAGGCAACAACTTGACAAAATTTTATCTTATTCGGATGAACGGTATGGCAGCGCAAAAAATACAAACGAACATATGTGCGCGCGTGCGCGCATGCGGGCGTGCGTGTGTATGTTATGTAGTTACGTATAATTTTTTTTTAAATCACTTCGGCGATCTCAGCTTGCTCTTGACTTGCACTTTTTTGGTTTCTATTATTTGTAGTCATAGCTTTGATTATTATGCACTAATGGTGTCAGTGGCGTAACTATACCATCTGTGGCCCGTGGCAAATTCTTTGGGCGGGGCCCTATCATTAAAAATCGTCACGTTGTACTTGACGAACTTGAGTACCTACTTAGTTTAATTTTAATAAACCACTCATGTAGTTACCCAACTAATTAAATTTTATTTTCAAGAGCATAGGTTTATACATTAACAATGAAATAACAATTTAATTTCAATAAGATATTTATTAAGAAAAATCTTTTCTCCGAGCTTTTTGTTCCGCAAAAGTATCTATGACATCATCAAAGTTTAAAGATCGGGCCATAGAATTTTCAATAGATAGAATAGCCAAGTTACGTAATCTGTCTTGTCCCATAAAGTTTCTTAAATAAGTTTTCATTTATTTTAGTTTTGAAAATCATCGTTCAGCACTAGCTGTAGTCACAGGAATCGTAACAAATAACATTAATGCAGTGCATACTTCAGGAAAGCTGCAGGACATAAAATGATTCTTTATTATTAATAAATCAACAAGATCTCTAATACACGAAGATTTTTCTAATTCGTCTCTGAAAGTAGACCGAAAACTGAGAATTTCCCTGGCAAATGATTCAGATATGTCTTTTTTATATATATCAACAAATTCTAGAGCTTTTTATAATAGATCAGTGCCATCTAAAATTTGAAAAGTCGAAGGTTACAAAACACTGAAATTGGAAACAATTTCATTCATCGGCAGGAAACGCGATTTCAGTTGATTAATAATGATGTCCAATACTTGATAAAATATGTTCACTTTGAACAAACTTTCGTAAGCGCTTTTCGGACGACTTCAACAAACCGAACTTTTAAAGCATAAACAGCATCATAACGTCCAGCCCGTCTAGTAGGGTTTAATGTTTTAATGTTATTGAAGTTGAAGACTCCGTTTCTTTATTAGATATAAAACTTGATAGTATATTCCATCTTTTGATACTATGTCCAAAAAATTATAAATTTGTTGAACTGTATCAAAAAATTTTGCATATCGCTAACCTCCCTTACTGCATCATTAAGTACTAGATTTAAATTATGAGCAGCGCAGTGAACACATACGGCATTTGGCTCGATATCTTTAATGAGTTTTGAACTCCACCTGTCCCTTCCATTGTATTAGCACCATCATATCCTTGTCCTCGACACTTATTTAGAGGAATATTTTTGTCATTTATGGATTTAATAATTTGCTTGGACATTGCTAAAGCAGTTTGATCCTTAGCTTCATGAAATCCTAAAATGACTCATTAATGACGAGTGCCTTTGGGGATTCCATTATCATCTTTCTCGATCATACAATAACGGTAAAGTTCACACATTTGATCAATTTTGAAATATCTTGAGTTGTATCGAATATGATAGAGTAAAATGGTGCGGCATTTATTTCATTTATGAGTGCATTTTCTATTTTAGAACCAGAACAGAAATTAGCTCATTTTGTATTTTTGGACTTAAATATTTTATCTAGCTTTTGGTTTGCTTAGCAATTCTTGTAAAATCGGGTCGTATTTTCTTAATAACTCAATAATACTCAAAAGTTTCCTAGGAGCTCGGATCATTGCTATCTGCCTTTTCTCTGTGGCCACGGAAGGCTAAATTACACGTTGAAAGTATCAGAGTAACTTCAAGTAGTCTAGAAAGTACTTGGCGCCAAAAGATTTTTCTTTGTAGCCGCCACTGTTGATAAGACAAGAATCCAGATGAATTTTCGATGTCTCGTGTCTTTCTATGGCGTCTCAATATGTTTCCAGTCGTCATAGCCCTCCATCCAAACATTTTGTATTTTTAGATGCCGGATTTGCGAATAACCAACACGGTTCACAATACGCCTTCTGAAGTATTAAAAATATGATAGCCATGTACGTTCAAGTTTCACGCTCAGACTTGTAAACAATATAGTAATGTTTTTCTAGAAAGATCTATTGTCACTATCTTTTAAGAGGCCCTTAGGTTTACAATGTCCGTTTTCGATCACGAACCGTTTTAATTGATCAGTTAGCTCTTTAAAATTACCCTTATCAGTAACATATGGTGAAGATGCAATATTGTTCACACTAAAATATGGTTCACTTTGATTTTTGCTAGTTCCTTGTTGTGGTTGTTCTGGATCTGAATAGACACTGGTGTCGGGTGCTGCATCTGGTAATTCTGGTATACTTTTAGTAAGGTCCAATTCTTCACTTTTGGAGCACTGTCCACTCGCATTTTTTACTAATAAAATCATCATATTTCAAGTACCGGCTAATTTTAAGTAACTTTTTATTTTTTCTTCAGTCTCCCTCTTTCTCTTTCGTTTTTCACTCCCACTTAGATATTTTCTAGAACTAGACATTTTAATATGTAACTTTCACAATTACTTCGCTTTAATAAACCAGCAACTACGAAAAAGATTCAAACAAAGAATGCGCAGTAGAGCCCTCCATATGTAAAATAGCAAATCCGGGATTCCCCTAACATAGTCTTGCTAGCTCGCTCTAACGCCAACGCCACGAAAAAAGTACTTTCTTGGTTAACAAAATGAGGGAATTCCCCGACCGTCAATACTCACCCGTGCTACCAACGTACCGCGACAAAAAAATGAAGTAACCAATAGATGCGTTTTAAAATTGAAACATCTTATTGTATAGGATGTGATATGTTGAAATCTTAATGCTTAGTTTGAATTTGTATTATGGTATATAGCTGTCTCACTTAAATATATGTTTTTAAGTTAAATAAAATTATATAATATAAATAAATAAAAAAAAATAATAAAACAAGTACCTACCTACTTAGATACAAAGTTAAAAAAAATATTTCTGAGCTCGCGGCCTCTTGGGCCGGGGCCCTCTTGGGTCGGGGGCCCGTGGCATTTTGCCAGCCCTGCCGCCCTATAGTTACGCCACTGTACAATGCTCTATGCGGTATGACCATACATTTAATATGATTATGATAAAACGCCTCGTGAAATTAAGATAGACAAACAGAAGGCAAAGTAAACTTAGAAAAAAAGCTTCCATATGTAACCTTAAAAAAGATAGATAATCGTTTTAAACATTGTTCATACAACCAGTTAAATGCATAGAAACACTTGCGCGGCCATTATGGAACAAAAATGGCGCGATTGTATATCAACACTGAAATGCAGTCCTGGATTTGTCAATAGGCCGTGTAGGCCGCGGCTTAGGGGCGGCAGATTTCAGAAAATTATTATTTTAGAAAAGTACATGGGGCGGCAGAAATAAAGTGGCCTACACTTATAAAAAATATAAATCCGCCACTGCTGAAATGTAAATTGTCCAAAAACAAACAAAAAGTAATGAAACACATAAACAACTGGCGGCGGTAACTGTATATAAGATTCCTCTCATGCAGCGCCGTGACTCGGCGAAATCTGTCAAATTTCAATAAGTATATACCACCTTTAAACAATGCAATAACGAAATTTCATCATGGTCGCTAATAACCCTTGTTACGATGCTAATTGTAGACGCAATTGCCATGTCACGTCTACTTAATATTCTATTTGCACATCCGATGCCTATTTAACGAAATCGCGACAGTCTTGCAACAAAATCACAATACCGGACTGTGATATCGTATGACACGTCCTCGGTCGATGCAATCAGCGTCAGTCAAAATTAACAATGGAAGCTTCCTGTGGATGTCGGAATTTAAGCCCGCACCGCCATCGCTCCCCGTCCATTCGCGCGTCGCCATGATCGCGACTAAGGCTTTGCTGCTCCTCTTGCTGCCTCTCGCTTATCATCGATTCGTGATCACGGTCGAGGCTTCCGGAGACGGCAATATACGTTTACTCGAAGATGAGATAGCAGCCGCCCTCGAAAAGTGCTCCGCATCACCGAAGAGAACGCGGCAGAGGCGATCGGGCCATGCCCGGAGACCGACTAGAATCGACGGCGAAGACCCCCGTGACGATAGAATGTACGGACACGTGAGAAGATCTACAAACGACACCAGAGACAAGATCCAAGTGCTGAACGCGACCGACTACGATTACGAGGGTTACGGTACGGGAAGAAGCGGCGAGAGCTTCGTCATGAGACCACCGTCGACTGTGTACCATAATAATGAGTCTATTCATAATCCCAATCAATCTATTCATAATCAATATCAATCTATTCACAATCCCAATCAATCTATTTACAGCCTTAATCAATCTGTTCACAATCCCAATCAATCTATTTACAATCCTAATCAATCCATTCACAAGCGCATCAAGCGGCTGGACCATAGGCCGTTTCATGCCAAATCGAATACGGACAAGGTGACAAAAATAATTCCATATTTTTCTTCTACAAAACGAAAGATACTTTTAAACTTTTAATGTGACAATTTTACTTTGCAGTGTTTGAACCAGTGCATCTTCGTGAATATGCAGGTGGTAAGTGTTTATGTATTTATGTTTTGATATATTTGTAATAAAATTAGAAACATTATTTTTGTGATGTTAATTATTGAGCGATTTCTTTGGCACACAATGATATAATTGCGCTATTTGTGTAATTTTTTTGGCAGTAACGTTACCAGTATTACGAAATCTAATTCTATCTTAGAATTTTTTTTAAAAGAGAATGAGAGAAAGAAAAATTCACTATGAAGCGAGTCCTCATAATTTTCATAGTATCCATTTCGGAGATTATAAATCATTTAGAAAATCAAGAAAGACCCTATTATAGAAAGATCATTATTGAATACAATAATGAAATTGAAAGGAATGTTAAATACCGAACCATTAAATATATAACTTTTATGAAACGCATTACAAACTACTATTACGCTCAGAGATCGACTCACGTTAATAATGTTTTTTTTTTTTTTTGTTACCCATAATTATGCAAATCAGCTTTATTTAATACATAACGCAATAAAAGCGTAAAATAATTATTCAATACGTAATTGAATAATTATATCGTTCGTTAGGTAGACCCTCGAGGGATCCCTCGGGAGAGCGACCTGTGGAAACTCATACAATCAACTGTGACGTCACAGCAATCACGAGCCTTACTGAGGGACCAGCTCAAAGCCTGTTTCCAAGAACTGCAATCAGGTTAAAATGACGCCCACTGAAAAATTATATACTCTCCGAACTCCCCTATTTGCTTTCTATCTTAAGTGGCGTTAAAAGCCAATTTCACCATACTTTTAAACATTTAGTAATCCAAATGTATATGTCTCTACATGAATGAATAGGCCATACCCACATACATTTCATATTAATAGGAATCTCCTGTTAATATGAAATGTAGAAAACTGTCTGTAGTAATGCATAAAAATAATTAAGCACTTATCTTTAACTTTATTCTAAGAAATCGAATTAGCTGTGCGCGACGCAGCTACGGTGACAAACGTGAAAACGCGTAATGATATATAAATAAAAACAACAAAAGTAAATGTATCATATTAATTAATTAATTAAGTAAATTGTAAAAAAAAAACGGACTCCAAATTAAAAATAAATAAAGTAGTTCTTTTTTATATATTTCTTAAATGTGATAGTGAACAAGATCACCTAACCCATCTCTCACTCGATGTGCAACCGCGAAAATATACGCACGATTGAAATCGTGTCCAAGCTGAGTGTAGAGCAGGCAGAATATCATCAGAATTTAAAAAATAAAGAAAACTTTTATCGCTTTTTAAAGTATATCCCCTACAGTCTATGCATACTTGCATGGAAGAAAAGCATTGGTTAAAGCATTGGTAATGTTTTTAATTGCCTTATGGCAAACATTTTAAATGTTTCTACATCTAATACCCCGAAAGTTAATTAGTCTGATTTTTGAAATAGATACAAATCTCTAAAAGGCAAGGTCCGGGCTATGAGGTAGATAAGCCATTAATTACATTTTTGAGTTGCTTAAAAACTCCAGTAAAATGAGCCGTGCGAGTAGAAGAGTTGTCGTTGAGGGAAACGATTTCAATACACATCTTCTTAGTTTTTCATCTTTAAACGTAGCGGACTAGCAACTTGTTGTATTTCATTCTGTATTAACTATTCTCACACCTTCTAGCCTGTCTAACTCAGCAGTTGCGTAGTGGCTGGTCTTGCCAATAAAACAATGTGATCATTTTCTTCTCAAAGCTTTGACACCTCGACAACACTCTCAAAGAGAAAACCTGCAAGGCCAACCGCCTAGCGCTTTGTTTGAGGATCCTAACGATATGTATATTCAAGATTCATCGCCCAATGTGATGTTGTAATCGAGCTGTTAATAGTTATTACATTCCTTTACATTTTTTTATTGAATCACCTAACATGCCGTCGCTCTTTAACTTCAGTAACAGATTGAAAAAAATTCATCGAAAACAAAATTTCTTCACCTGCAGCTAAAATTAGACCTACAAATGTCTTTCTGGTCTGATTTATTCTTCTTTTTCTATTTAGTACATTCAAATACCGAATCTCGTCCATATCTCATCGTATGTAAACCAATTCTGCTGGTTTTTTTTTTCTATTAATGACCAATGGTTGTTTTCAACCTAATGCCAGCTGTCGAAAGACGGCCTGTACGAGAATCATCGCTTAAGCTAAACCGATCACTCTTGAACGCATTGTACCAATCGTAAATGTAGTAATTACGAGGAGAAAGCCAAGCAATTTGTCTTTTTTCACACATAAAACATATCTTCATATACAGCATATAAACACTGGGCAAACACCAATACCAATTTCCTCCGCCAATTTTACTATTTATATATATATATGTATATATATATATATATATATATATATATATATATATATATATATACATGCTTGTATATAGTGAAGCATAAGCGGATACGATAAAAGCATTTTAGCATACATTAGACGTAATCTTTTTCCTTTTTGCACCGGTTGTAACTGAATAATTTGAGAATTAAATTGGAACGTGTGGGTAACCGAGCTTCGCTCGGCGTTTTTTGTAAAATCGAAAAAATCTTTTCACGAAAGATCAATTAACACGACGGTGTTTTTGAGCTTCGATAAAATTATGAGGTATCCACCGAGTACGAAGCTTCCTGACCGCTACATGTTCATGAAGGATTTTGTGCACTTGTCTCATACCGATATCTAAGCTTGTTCAAATCTGCTGGTGGTCACTGTTTTGCCAGTCTCTATCATGAGCCGCACAGCACTGACATTATCTTCTGTCGTCACCGTAGAAGGATGTTCCTCGTACAGATCGTCAGTCAGATTAGTGCGATCGCGTTTGAACTTAAACCAGTGGTAAGGTATCATCCTAAAAGGCCAACTGAAGTGTGTTATAGTTTTCTTGTTGGCTTAAATGGCTACGAAAATCGTAGAAAACTATTACACGAAAATTTTTTCGCATTAAATTCATATTGACGTTATACAATTTTCTTTTTGTCGCCAATTTATAAAAGAAATAATAAATTAACGCAATATACATAATAAGGTTGGCGATGAGTTCCATTTTTTTTAGTTTAAATATGTTTCGCTTTTATTTTACAGATTCTAATTGGAAAGTTCAAAAAATTTTAAGTGTCACCTACGTACTATGACGTTACTTCAATGCAAAATCATACCGTTAACATCCTTTACTGGATATATATAAAACGGACTATCAAAAAGGTAGAGCAGACAACAAACATTTTGGTTGAGATCTACTCTGAAAAACAAATCATACGACGTAATTATTTTCCGCTCTCTCTCTCTCTCTTTTAATTTGCATCGAGGAAGACTAAAAATTTTAAGAAATAATAATTTAACTCATTTATATAATATTCATTGAAAATATAAGGCATACATATTTATTAATGCTCAAATTTATCAGCATATTTTTGGAGCTACTTTAGTTAACATGCAAAATTACAAATACAAATTCCTAATTGATAAACAAATAAAATGTAAGTCAAATTAAGTAACAATGAAGAAGGAACTAAAACACAAAATTTTTAACCAATCATCATTAAAAAATTTCAAACTTTCAACATTTATTTCTTTACTGAATAATTTTGTTCATAATTTAATTCAAAATATTTGAATCACTCCAAACTTAAAGGGCATCATCGACATTTTTTCACAAATTGTAAACGTAAGTAATGACATTTTGTTGTAAAAGTTGTATCTACACGTCTAAAATTTTCCACACTATTAGGTCATCATTTCGTAAAGTAAACAAGCAACAAAGTTTTATGCGTTTTACATTGTATTACACGTGTACAGATATTACATATTTAAGTTTATGAACTAATGTTTTTTGAGATGCAAACAATACTGTGTCCATTCGTCTATTCGAAACTTGTCCAATTTCATCGTCCCCTCAGCCCTCCTCACCATTTGTCTGGTGTTTCGAATTCCCGCTAAGGAGGGCGAGGTAGAAGGTATTAGAGTGAGGGTAAAGATGGTATTATTAGCAATTTACTTGAACTGAAAAGTTACCATTTAAGCAGGTATATAGTAGTAGTTTACATTAAAAAAGATTAATCCGGACTTACCAGTACGATCACTGACGTACTGGAACAATCCACTCTTTACTAAACACTACATCACATACGAGTGGATCACCTATTTCATAGTTATGAAAGCAAACTAGATATGTGACGACGCCAATGACACGACTTAAGTCAGTCCAGCACCACTTCCAAATGCTTACCTATTTTAGACATCGTGGAGTAGTTAATGCGTTCCTATTAAGTTAATAGGAAGGTAAAATATGTTTTAGTTATTTGCCAATACCGAGATATTGCATCGTCATAAATTTTCTAGAAGATGTGGTTACAAATAATTCAAAGAGAATGTTAAGATAGTTTCAGTGTGTTTAAAATAATTTTAATATATTCCGCATATAGATATAAAAAGTAACAGTAAATTCATAAAATAATTTGATTAATTACTTTATTAAGAGTAAGGCGTTATTTTACATTAAAGTCTTGTTTTACTGAATATATTGTTACATTTACAAATAAAAGAAATATGAAAAAGGCTTTGTAATATATTAGGGCAAATTTAAATAATTTATTATAAAATGTACTGTTAATTCTATGTTAGTCACATTAAAATCCTTTCATTCATTTTCTCCAATAAATATATTAGTAATTCCCATATACTCTTTATTACCTTTTATTCGAATGTGACTTCATTATTTTACCATAAACATAACAAGACTTTTTAACGTTATACTTCCCTATACTGATGAATAAGTATATTCTTGACGATAAGTACAACACATCATGACTGGAACCAATGTACTACCTTTTTTGTAGCATGAAACTTATAAAATTATAGATAGTTTAAGTAATACAATAAGGGTTACTATTATTATAACAGTATATGATTTATATTATATTATTATTATAACAATGGGCTCAACTAATATTTTTTCGTTTCGTCAAAATGACTTTTTCTCAGTGTATCTACACCACATACTTCAAGTAAACGGAGGCACTCGACACCATTACATTACCAGAGACACCACGTCATCTTTACTTCGTATCTTTCATCGAAGGGAGGCTTTTATAATTATTTAGGATAACAGAACATAATAGTGTTGTATTAAATAGTAACTAGAGAAATTTAATTATCAAGAAAATATAATTATAACGTTACATTACCGAAAAGCTTGTTAACGTTAAAGTTGTTAATATCAGCCGTTTGTCATCCGACCGGTCTTATCCACGTGATTACTACGCTATTTGTACTGGGCACTTACAAATTAACGGTCGCCTTCGCTGTTGACTGCTTCACATCTCTTCCTTATCCTGGCCCTGTTTAAAACATCCAATAGATTCCAATAAGAAATGATTGTATTGGAATCTAATGTGCTTTTGTCACTGCAAATCCATATCCACACCCATAAAAACTTTCGAAGGGACGAAACGAAAAGTTTAATGGAACTTATATGTCTGCAGAGTTCTTATCTGGATTTACATATAGAATACATCATATTTTCCGATTGTGGAATTGTCATTAAAAAGCATCAAAAACATTTTCTATTCCGTATTCGGAAATCCACATTGGTTTTTATGTCCACATGGACTTACGATAAAAACGGATACAAACCTACGGGTAAGGTGCAGTTATGATCCATACAGATACAAATAACATTACAATCCCATTAAGTCCAATAAAGAAACCTTGTTATGATGGACTTACATATAGATTCCTTTAACTCTATCTGGAATTTTTTTCCTCCAGATAGATTACATATAAGCCATTACAGATTCTATTGTTTTGTATGGGACTGTATTGGATGTTTTCAACAGGGGGATCTTCCATTGGCCCATTATAAGCTGTTTTTAAAAATTTTCTTTTATTTATTTTCTTTCTTTCAAAAATTTCACGGCTATTTCCCGAAAAAGTAGGCAGAGACTATAGATTTCAGCATGGTATGATCTTTGATATTTCTCCTCTTTTACTGACATCCATATTGATGGAAATCAGTGAAACAGGAGGGATATCAAAGATCGTTTGATTTGAAAAGATTGTTTCTCATGCAAGCTCGTCGGTTTTGGGTGCCTAAAATTTGGCCCTTCTTTAATATGCCACCATTTTGGTCTGCATTTGATTTTCTAGGACAACCTTTGTCGACCTTCCCATGACACAGGTTCACTCTGTAAATTTGATTGTCGATCTACTTTCATTCATCCTCTTTAGATGGCCAAACCACATCATACCTTTTTCTACTTTAGTCACTACATGTCTCAGACCACACCGCTGTCTGACAACACTCTTCCTACATCTATAAATATAAGGTAAATAATCTATAAATGTAAGGTAATTAAATTAATCTATGTATTTCAGAAGCAGAAGAGGATGGATGCTCCTATGCCAATAAATTAGAACGCTGCCTAATGCTCCAAATAGCGAACAGAAAATCGAACAATACTGAAACGGAAAAATAATATGTAGATATTTAGCAACGAAAATTTGGTAACAATTAACTACAATAATGAAATTATTTAATTTCTTTAATCAAGTGTACCGATAATAATGTTAAAAAATTGTTTTTTTTTTCTCCACTAAAAACGTTTATCAGGCACCAGACATGCTTTTAGGATTGTATCTACTACAGCGGACAATGCGGACAAAATCATAATCAACAACTAGTTACCTGTACTTCATAATTAGGCAAAACTCGGCGACATGCGACATCAAAATCTATATATATATATATATATATATATATATATATATATATATAAATGGATCGCCTAAATATATGTACGCGCATCACTTCTAAACGACTGCACCAAATCAGATGATTCTTTTTTTGTTATGTACGTTATTGTCAGGACAAGGCTTGTACGAAAGAAAATTTTGACAAGGTTTGTTTGGGGTATCTTCGGGATGGCTGTACAATCACTATGCGACTAACACTGAAACATAGAGGAGCTTGCTGAGCTACACTTAAGATACTTTTTATCGCTATATTTTTTTAGGGTTCCTTCTTGAAAATAAACCCTTAAAAATAGAATAATTTATCAGAATTAAATCAAAAGTGGTACCGAAATAGAAATCTGGAAAAAACTAGAATCAGGATTAGATCGAGACGAAATCAAAAATGGAATCGGAATCATGATAGGTGCAGAGCCATCAGTTGATAGTAAAAATTTAGGAAAACATTCCATGTTCTTTCAATTTCACTCAATAATAACGGAAATAATAGATATTTACACTATTCTTGAGTAAATTAGGCTGCTAACATTTACCCTCAGCTTCGTACATGAATTTATATTCCTAAGACAATTTCAATAATACTTTAATTCAAGAAAAGCTACTCTATCCCCGAGTAATATAGCTTCTATCTTATTTAGGTATTAGTATTTGGCCCCGGCTTTGTTTAAATTAGAACTGAGACGGATAATGGAATCGGAAATGAATGGGACTGGGAATAAAATCGAGAAAGAAACTAGAATCAGAATCAAAAACGGGACCTGGACTTAAATTCAAATGGGACTGGGGTCGAAAACAAGGGTAGAGACAAAATTTAAACTTAAGGTGTGGCCGGGATGTTTATGGTTGCCTGTATTATACCTATTAGGGTTTGTCCCCGACTTCGACAATGTATTTGTATTATTGAACCGAACTACTACATCGATTCTAAAAATTCATTTACTCATAGACAGCTATATTGTCATCAAGTAATGTGGCCTATATTTTATTTTGATACTTACCCCCGATTTCGTTCAAATCGGAACTGTGATTGGTAGCAAAATCGGAATTAAAAGTGGTACGGAGTGCAAAATCGAAAACGGGACCAGGATCAGAATCGAAAGCGAGACGGGACTATGGTCGAGTGTAGGGACGAAATCAAAATCAAAAACTGGGATCAGAATCGAAAACAGAACCGGAATTGAAATTGAGATCAATTGATACAAAAGAAAAAAAATCTACGTCCATGCTGGTGCAGCTGTGGGCATTAACTATATGGGTAAGTCACCTCCAGGAAAGTGCAGAACACGTCTACCGGGCCAGCTAGACTTTATATAAAATATTGCCAATGTCCGTTCTGTAACTATATTATTTAAATCTCTTTGCTGGACACTGTGCGCAACATACTGATAGACAAATTTCAGACAAGTTCTCTAAAGAACGTCTTTACATAGCTATCTTAAGGTAGTAGAAGTGTTCTTCAAAACTCAAAGCGATGTTGCGCAGTGGCGGGCAAGTCATCAAGAGCATTGCCTTCAAACAAGAAAATGGTTTCAAATCACGGCCGCAATGACTAATGAGAATTAACTTGGCGCTAAAAAACACTCCGTTCCTTGAAGAGGACGCCAGGCCGTTTGAGTCAGACGTAGTTGCTGTATCATTGATAATGACAGTTATCATATATATTTGTAATGGTTTAAATTTTGTCCAATATGCAAGTTATCCTAAGAAATCAGAATTACCACAATAAAAAAAATACATTAATATATCATTATAATGTCATGTCACTTCAAACTTACATAATCTTCAAACTTACATAATCCATGAGGGACATGAAAAACGGTTAGTGCGATTTCAATTTTCTTCATAAATTGGTATTTTGATGACAGTTTGACAACGAAATGTCCTAATATAATTTTAACAGTGCATAATTAGTTTTGGTTAAAATTAATAAGTTTTTTCTGTAAAAAAGGAAAAAAAAATAAAGTATGTATTTCGAACGCCTTTAATGTCGTTCTATTCGACACTTGATTGATCTGTCATCTGCATTCATCTGTTAATAGATTACATCCGAAATATCATTTTTTAACTCAAAAGTAAGTATTCTTATATTTCGAATAAGAAAAAGGTCTAAGAAACCAGAGACCATTGTTAAAATGGAATTTATCTCTAATATATGAATAACAAGTGAATCGAGTCGTTTTATATTAATATCTATAAAAGATCTTCCCTAAGGACGAATAAGATATAAAATTTTGTTCAAAAGAACCTTTTTATGAAACATCAATCGACTATTGCTGTGACGTTTTCATAATTCTTTTATGTTTTTCTGTCGGGTGGCGTCCATTAAATTAATACTTGTAAATTGATTACTTACCCACCAAACCTACGAATCTACCAAACAATAGATCTAGGATGTGTCATCAGTGTCGGACTGATCATATAGTCGAGATACCAGCGGGGCTCCGGCCTGCGCGGGCCCCTACCACTACACTCGAGCTTATTACCTACATGTTAAATAGTTCATTGATACTTATAGAGAAATGAAACATAAAAATTCATATAACGGTCAACTGTTCAACCGATCAACCGATTAACATAGAATCCATTCTAAAGCCATCCCTAAAACTTACCGTTATATTCGAACCAATTAATCTATGATTCGAACTCAAAGATATGATGTTTTCGTTGGAAAAATAATTATGACACTTTTTTATGTTTTTGGAAAATAATATTTACCGAGTGATTAATTGAATTGTGGAATTTGATGTTGCTTTTTAGTACATACAAGAAACAATATCTCTCTAAAAAATAATTTTAAAAAGTTACTTTTTTAAAAATGATGTTCAGAACCAAATAACCGATTTTAATTTGGTCAGCAGCGTCCGATAGTTTCTTCCGATAAAAGAAATGATGGCACTATGAAGAAATCGATACCTCAAAAAATTAGAAAGGATCTTAAAAAAGCAATATTTTGGAAATTTTTAGATTGTGATCACTTTTGAACCAATCAATCCGATTTTGATCCGCTTTGCGACATTCAACGTATTTTTTAAGCAGTAAAATATCCCGTCTACTGCTAACTCAAGATTCTATAAATGCCACCCGGAGCCTTCAGGCCCAATCTGACCCTGGGGGCCATAATAAAATAAGAACGATTCTCCTTAAGTTTTGTCTCTTGCAAGCAATCAAAAAGTGCATTCCTTCATCACCTTTTATTATTCTTAATCGTTTTTGTGAGTCAAATCTTAATTTTTTTTGCATTACATAAATTATAATCTCCTATTGTCTATAACCTTGTATACATTTAAAGGTTCAAAGACAATGACTGACGATAAACAATTTGGAATCGATCATACATTTTTTCCGCAAATATTCATAATCTCTTTCTTTTTAGAATAACTTTTCCAAAGAAACCATAGTCATTGAAGTAGCCGTTTCTGGGAAAAATAACTTAGAACGTCTTCTAAAAATTTATGATGTTCCAACCTAGCGATCTCGTTGAAGGCCGTGTTACGCCGTGCCCCCGAACCCTCGCAAATACGGTCAGGCTTCCTTTGGGGATCGTGCGTGACGCCGCGTTTCCCTAACTAAGTGCCGAGCGTGCCCATGCGTTGTCGTTGACCTTCCAAGGAACTTTAGTTATTTTGTAAAAGTGTTACGTTTGCGGTATTAACGTTTTCGAAACTAATATTGTGAGAGATTAATATTAAAGTGCTGAATAACAACATCTTTCACTAGTATCGTATTAGCAAACATGATTTATTGTTGGGGAGTTTGCAGAGGTGACATTGCTTCTTGCAAGCCCGTAAGTTGCGTGAAGTATCGTTTACACGATAATTTACCTTGTTTGTTTAGATCTGAGTGGAACGTACGTGGAAAATCAAAGAGTAACAATATAATAACCTTCGGAGACCTTTACATCACTGACAATATCAAGTGTCATTAGTAGGCAAGTAGATATTTTTTTTAATAATACATTGCATAACCCAAGCGTGGGGTAGAATTCGAGTTCGTCACGTGCCCAGACACTGAATGTCGCGAGGCGCGCGGCGTCCGGCACGGCGCTCGCGATGGCAGTCTGGCAGAGCATTTAGTAGGGTTGTATCTATATTACTTTATATTATTTATAAATATACTTTTAATGATATATTTTTGTTATAGTTACTATGGCAAAGTTGTTCTAAAAAAGGAGATTATGAATATTTGCGTAATGATGCATGATCGATCCCATCCTGTATACCAAAATTTGAATGTCAACAATCAAATTTACTTTGGCAGTCAGTACGTTAGCATTTACTATAGTGAAGTGTTGGGTCCAAAGGATATCAAATTAAATCTGAAATATAACTGTACCTAACATACCTCTAACCGACGCCTCCTCCAAAGTCTTAGGGTTTTAAAGATGATCATTACTTTCTCCTGTAAATGTTATTCAATGAAATGAAAATTTATGAATCAAAGATTTCTTCCATCAGTTGGTTAGAGATTCTACTAATAAGACCACAGCCAAAAAGGTACAAGAAATAAATGGCGTCATAATAAACCTTGTACACATAATTGAATACTGGGGCATGTTCTGATATAGAAGATGAAACAAATTGTAATTATATAGGCAAGGTGTACACAAGCTAAAACTTTGATTCCTATGATTTAAAAGACGAAAATACACTATAAAATCGCCAGGTCAATTATAAATTAACTTGACATGGTGGGAGAAATCAGTTTTCATAAAACGGTGATATCTCCCTCCACATATAGCCTGAACATAATAACACTAATCAAATCAGATAAAATAAAACTGTGACGAAACAAAAAGAAATCATAAAAAACATGCTACAAACAGCAAGGAACCAATCTATATAAAAAGTGCAAGAAATTCTTGAAGGGAAAATGATTACCAAGATCATAGAAGTTAAAACAATATACCACTTGATGGCATTTTTTAAGAAAAACTTGAGACCACTCAATTTACCTCTTTTTAAAGTTTAATGCAACAATAAGAAATGTTAGACACCCAATTCACATGTGGGAAAACTCAATTAAATAAGACATGAACTATTACAATAAGAATGAAGAAGAGTGTGCCAGGTCAGCACAGAGCAGAGCAGAAATGAAGGAAGTTGTAAATAAACTATATGAATTTCCAAAAATAGGTATGGAAAGTTCTGCACAAAATTAAAAAATGAAGAAGAAATGAATGAATTAGCGACCTTGTGAAAAAGAAACTAAAAATAAAGGGTTTACCCTTCCTCACAATATCTATTGATGCATTATAGTACATATTACCTCAATTGACACCAATTTCTTGCTAAGTCACACAAATGCCGGCTGGCTACACTCCTCTACATACACTGAGACTACATCTCCAATGCACTGTATCTAGTTTCATGTTTTTCCTGTCAAACTCAACCGTCACTATTATTCAATTGTAGAAACCAAGATTCATATATGAATAACTAAATACGCTTGCTATGATACATTTTCGCTACTCATAGCAGCATACAAAATTCTATTCAC
Organism: Eumeta japonica; assembly: GCA_005406025.1. Lineage (NCBI taxonomy): Eukaryota > Metazoa > Arthropoda > Insecta > Lepidoptera > Psychidae > Eumeta > Eumeta japonica. Next base: position 571,825 of record BGZK01000028.1, read on the forward strand.
TTTATATACTGCATCTATTACACTTCAATATTTCAATAATGCCTCTTGTCATCATAAATAAACAAATACACAAACCTGTTAAGCTCTCTCACATATTATGTGAATTTAGACAGAATTATGTTCAAATTAACTGGATTAGTTTTGAAGTTGCCAAGATGCTTATGTCAGTTAAAAACTTAATATGACAATGAATATGTACAATTTTCAAAACTTCACCTTGATGTAGTAGAAAAATTATCTTCATATTAAATATAATGGAGTAGTAATTTAGTACAATAAGTATCTTAATACTATTAAAGATTATTAAAACACAAAAAAAGAAGTTCAAACTTAAAACTTCTATGATTTTTGTGTGGCATACTTTTAATGTTGCAAACAAAAAATTAACTAATGTCACCAAACTCTTAATGCTAGCTCTGGTAATAAAATCACACCTTTTTTTTTTCTGAGACCATCATAGTTATTTAATAAATAAACTTAGCATAACATATTACTACAACTAGAGTCCGTTTTTGTTAATTGCAACCCTCAAATAAATCTTATTTCTTTATTTTGAAATAATTTCTTTAAGTGAATGTTAGGTTACACTTGAAACAATATTTTATAAAAATATAAATAAAGTAGTATGCCTCAATAAAATACTGACAGACTCAATAATTTAAATCAGTTCATTACATTCATTAGGCCCAGTTAATGAGCTACAGGTGTTAATAAAGACAAATTTATAGATATTGCATCTAAAGGAAGAGGAAGGCGACCAGCCGCAACTCCTGGTTGAGCCTGGATGTGTCTTGACCATCGACATATATGTAGTAAAAATTCTCGTTCAATACTGCTCATTTTTTCCTTTAAAAGAAAATTATAAATTGTATCTTTAGCTTATATTATGTTAGTAAAAATAGCAATAAAAAAATTCATAGGTAAGACAAATTATATATTTACCAATATAGGATACAACACATGATAAGCAGCTACATCTGCGACTGTCAGAAAATTGCCAGTAAGATAAGAACATCTTTCCAATGCTTTATTTAATTCCTGTAAATAACACACAATTATTTTATAACTTGAAACTAAAATATCTAAAGTAAAATATAATCAAAACAAACACTTGTGAATACATGAGAAGAAACTAACCAATTTTCATATACTAACTTGCAAAAAACTTTTGGCAAAAACTGGGTTGGCGGCAGCCTGATCTGCATACATTGCAATGTGTTCGAGCCATTGGTAACAAAGCAATTTCTGCTCTTGACTCATTTGCAAACCGCTTCGTGAGGCCAAATTCAACACGATTGTGGCAAAGCCTTCTATGTTTTCTTTATCAATTACAGTAGTCAGCACCTAATTAATATGAAATTTTAATTAATGTAATTGATTAATGAAAGTAACCATTTCATTGCACTAATTTGAAGTATAACCTTATCGGTATTGTAACAAGCCGTTCCAAGAGGTGTATTGAGATATTTTCCAATTTTTTTTAACACATCTAGGTTACACGCTGTCATTTTTAATTCATAAATAGACAAATAGATTTATTGAAAATTGTATTCAAATCCAATCGTTTTGTTTTAGTGATATCTTTTGACCAATGTACTTTGTGGTAACACAGATCAGATGTACACAGACCATAATATGTTAACCCACTGTGTTAACCTTAAATGTCATTCATGTAATGTAATAAAATAGATCAAACCACAGAGCAATGGTTAATGAAATCGGGAGCTTTAAAATTTTTTACAGGAACTCAAAAGGCTCGCAAAAGACAATCTCCGTTCATTTAAATCTTCCTTAAATAAAGAAGTAAGAAAAACTCTAATGTATGTTTTACACATAAGAGTCAAAATTGAATTTAGGAATAAAACAATAACATTTAACAGCTTAATTAATAAACTAATAAGCTGAATTAATAAGCTTAACAATCGATATTCACGATCTGAGAAAAAAATTGTCTACAAATTATCAACGAATACATCTTAATGAGGATGAAATAAAAAAATGTCATATCGAAAACCATGACATGAACATTGAATAGGTACCATAGAATATGTACACCATATGTTTCAATTATGGAATGAAATTTTAGTAAGGCCATCTATCGTGTTGATTTTAAGTACTTCTTTCTTTCTTTCTTTTTGCTACTATAAAAGCGGTTAACTTCAATTAAACAATCTTGCTTTGAATACTTTACGCGTTTCATTGCTACCAATCAAAGACAGATGATATGCCTAGGTATTTGATAATATTTATTTGAATGCTTAGATACTATAATGTTATTTCAAAATCTTGAATGATTAAGAGGTGCAATTCACAGTATGGCATGAAATTAGAAACATAAATAAATATAAAAATATCCACAATCATACATAACATAGCGGTACACAAATATAAATATCAACATTCTTATTACTAACTTTTGTAAAATAAAAATTCTTGCATTCACATATCTGATTATTCTTTTCAGAAAAGTTTGTATTTAGACATTTAGTATATGTCAAAAGCATCGATATATAAAGGTAGAGGAGCTCGTAGAACAAACAAAACCGTCGAACAAAACCAATCTGATCCACAAAATCGCAATGGTTTTGTATGCTTGAGTCGCGAATACTAAACACGTTCGAAAACATCCTTCAGCAAGAACAGAAGAAAGCCGCCCCAGTTCTCGCCTCGTACAAATGGAGCGCTCAGTACAATTGTATAACGATAAATCAACGAATCGCCTCGAGGTACAGAAGTTAAATATCGAGCCATTTTTCGATTGCGTTTTTTTACGAAGGGTTTATCTATATAAATCGACCGTCCAAAGACTCCTTAAAAAAAACTTTTAATACAAAAAAAAGATTTGTTTTCTTATTACGATTTTTATGACGACAATGAAATAATATACTCTCCAAAAGTTAAAATACTTAAGTTAATGTGATTCTTTCAAATCGATTTCATAGTTGCGAATAACATACATGGGAAACATCTAATTTTGTGTTTGTACACAGTACGCCTACTAAGCATTTTAAAATATTTTCTATTTATTTTTCTACTAATATTTCCTACTTTTTGAGTCAAGTTTATGTTTGATAACGGCCGGCCGGTTTACAAAATTGTAATTTTTCTGTACTTATACAGAAAAATTACAATTTTGCAAGCAAGCTGGGTTTGCAATTGATTAGCTTTCATAAAAGCTAATCAAATGCGTTAGCATTAACCTTTGACTACTGTTTAATTTTAATAAGCAAACATTTTCGTCACAAATTTCATAACTGAAAATAAATAGTTTTACTATTTGTATGATAGAATAACACAATTATGTAATATAAAACTATTAAAATTTTGGTGTTCAGAAAAATAAGAACGTCGTAACTGCTAAAATGGTAATGACGTATCTTTGTACGTGTCAATGATAAAACGCTATTTAAAATCACAAAAGCGTTCAGATTACAAAACGATCTAATTTTATCTATTATTCTATATAGGTCTAGTCCATAAATGCGTCTGTCCGCTGATAGGTTAATATGCATTAAAAACGATATTTTTCGAATACGTGCTATAAATAACCACACATATATTGATACATCAAGACGGACGAAATCATCGTCTCACCGTTAACAGCGCTACCATACGCTAATAGATTATATCGTACTACCTATGAAATCTTAGAAATGCATAACCATGACCATAGAGGGCACTCTACTAAATAATTCGTTATTGTTATCGATTTTTATATTTTTCATGTAATGAAATAATTTTTATAAGGTGTTGTCAGAATTTATAAAATTGCCACTACCTCGAAGGCAACTTTTTTATATCGAGGTCATATTTACGTATTCGGGTGAATCATGAGCTGGTTTATTAATCATCACAAAATTGGCCATAAATTTTAAGACGTCTTGTATATATTATAATATACTCACTCACTAATACCAGAAATTGTTATTTAAAAATGGGTTCTTTATTTGTGAATCAAGGGATAAAAGTTTTGTCAGAATTACATGTCCTTGTGATCAGTTACAATACTGCAATTTTTGATGGGTGGCCGACTGCACTGCAAGCATCCCTCCGTTTTGCATGATTGTTATTAGATAAGTGTATTCACACATCTACTGTAGACCTTCCTTATACTGTGTTATGTAACAAGTAACATGATAGTACTGTACATTTCATATAACTTTACCACTGTTTGTGAATTTAATGATGGTTATAACTAATGTCAATTTCTTTGTGTAAGAATAGGAATTTGACGGAAATTTAATAGATTAAAGATCATTGACAATCATTTAGTTATTATTTTGTGTATACCAATGACCGTATAATTATCACTATCACCGACTTTACAAACGGCTACAAAGTTTATGAAACACACAGTACCTTATGTACTTTATGACCAATCTGAATATAGACAGACAGTTTATGTGCAAGACAATGTACGAATCTTTGCCGCTGTGAACTTAGTCTGAGATTACGCCGCATTGGCGTAAAATAGGAACGCAAAGGAGGAGACGGATGGGCATTGCATCTTCGCAGGCAATTCAGAGCAGCAAAAGTTCGTGTGTTGTGGTGTACCTAAATTCGGATCAGTTATAAAGATTAACACATGCTGTACCGAACTTCAGTCTGCACATACAATTATTATTACTATCTTATTCATTACCATCAATACTGGAGGGAAGGTTTGCAACTTCTAAAAATTTAAATATCTGTATTTCAAAAAGCAAAATATGGAATGTATATAATAATAAATACAAACAGATACTTCATGGGCCTTCAAAGTGGATTCTGTAGTCAGTACCTAGCTAACGATATTATTGTGACTATATTAATACTGAATAGCTAAAATAAATATCATACTAAACTCTACAACTGTAGTGTCCAATGACCACTCCACAGGAATATACCTAATATTTTAATCTATTTAAAAATATATATTGCAACAATGAAGTGAGATATAAAACAAAGTTATCAAAAAAAGTTTATTGCCACATTTACAACAATAAAATGATTCACTTAGTTAATACTGAGTTATGCTCTACCATCAAAGTGATATATCTTTCATAAAGTAATTATTACAATAATTGCATCATAATGTTCTATATAATATTATTAAACAATTTTTCAAATGTTTAAATACAAAAATTTCTTATAAAAATCAAAACATCCATGTTGTTCAAATGAGGTATTAAAAACATTTATTCTATATAATTTCTAAAGACAATCCATTAATATACAAAACAAACCTAAATCAAAAACATTACAATAATTTTTGATGTGTTGTCCATGTAGAAAATGAATTGAACCTCATCGCATAATATGTTACATCCAATGTAAACTTTTAGTAACTATATACTATGTTATTGCACAAAACTAAAAGTCAATTACTTTATAGACAAGATGAAATAATTTTGAATGTATGAAAAAATTGAGATCATCAATTTTATATTTTAACATTGTTTAAGATTTAATTTTTAATAATATTATTTATTTTAATCGCATACTCTTGTATACTTTGTAACATTACCCTTGATAAAACTTTTTCTTAAAAGCTATTAAGGTCAATCAATGTTCTTATAATTTGTAGTCATTCTTCTATTAATTCTTGGTTGTTATAAAAAAAAAAACATAAAAACTGTAAGTTAGATCATCATTATAAAATCATTTTTTTTTAATTTACACTATAGAGCTACACCATATTTAAAATATAAAATAAACCAAGATCACAACTTAAAAATATGGAATGTGATTATTTTACAATAAATAATTATAATATTCTATTACTCTAAATTACACCATTTACACCTAAGAACAGCATTGTGGTGTTTTGTGGCAGGAAATTGCATGTAATGTAATTCATGAATTACAGCTATTAGTCAGTGATAAGTGAAGGAACGTTTTTCTTACATCTACTCTACAAAGTTTTTCACACTTTAAAAATACTAATTTCTATAAATAGTCCTGACCACTTTTAAAACACAAATCATCATTTGTTAAAAATAAAATAAAAAATACAAATGTCAAATATCATATAACTATATGGAATAATTACCAATATTTGCTGTTATGTAAAAATACCTTTTTTGTTTATAGCAACAATATCTTAATCAATTGAGAAAAATATTCAATTTACATCTTAATACATTTTTTTAAAGGTGAGTATACAATAAAAAAGAAACCGACTGATGCTGCTAACTGGTTTATAAGCAATTTTCTGGACGAGTAATTACTTACATCGCTTGAAGAAGTTACCTTTAGAAGTTGTCTTTATAGATGACAAAAGACTTCTACTGCATAATGATACAAGTCAATATGTTGAATTAGAAGAGCTGCATACTTTTCAATATAGAAACAACCGTGTACTAACAGAAAGAGGTAATTAAAGAGTTCGAACGTTCGAAGCAGAACCTTTATTATTTTGGTATTTTTAATAAATACATGTGAGATGTTTAAGATGAAATCGAACACGCTCATTAGATTGGGTTTTTGAAGCAGTGTTGCTTGATAGTATGCAAGCAACACTGCTTCAAAAACCCAATGGTGATTCTTTTTTGGCGATTCTAAATCTACTCCACAAAAGAAATTGATATTTTTTGCCAATTCCAATAAAATGATGTTACCTTGTCAAACAATATGTTTATATATATATATTTTTTGAAAACTCAATGTTGTATATTTCAATAGTAGTTTTCATAAAGTTATTTCGAGTTGATCCCTTACAGCAAATTTGTAAATTCATGGCTGTATTAACAGTGTCTAGTGTCAGCCAATCATTTGTTATGAAGCAAGATATTATAATAAAAAGAAGAAATGTAGTGTAAGCTCGGTGGATGTTTCCAAAATACTAATGACATCGTAGCAGCACCTCGGAAAGTCTTTTATTTGCTAACAAAAATAAATCATGACATCCGAAAAATTACAACAAAATATGGTGTGTGGGAATGGAAGTCTGCATTGTTTATCTTTGAAAAATATATTTTTTTTAATTTGTATGTTTTTCTAACATTACCAAGACTATTGAATCAATGAACACAATAATGACATTAGTAACACATAAATATGTAATACATACAAAGAGGAAAGATATATTCAATTTATACATATTATATAATTACAAAACAGAACAATGGATAATAAACAGAAAAAGACCAAACTGAGAAAAGTAATAAAATAAATGTATAAACAAATACCTAAATAATAGTGCAAAATTTTAACTTTGAATTTAAATTATTACATAATACACAGACATGCAATCTTTTTCAGAAAATATTTGCATTAAACACCAGCCAAGCCAATAATAACATTTGAGTGATAGCATTAAAGTAAAGAAACCACAGATATAAGAAGTACTAAGACTTTCTTACTTAGATTATTTGAGACGAAATTCTAGATACTGAAAAGTATATTCCATTATAATTACACAATTTCCTTTAAAAGTTTGATTTCAAAGTAAAATATTTTAAATGTACAAAATCTTACTTTATAGATACTACTCTGTCATACAAAATTTATTAAATATTTTGTTTTATATATATAAAGTACTAGTTTTTTTGAAACAATATATTTACATAAATATGTAGGAGAACATAAACAATATTTACAAGAAATACGTACAATATATTTAAATTTTATCTGTATAACAATAAAATATATTTTGTCTCACTTATGTGGAATGGTATCTTCACAAAATGGTAAACACAGGTGCTGACTTAACATTAAAATTTGCTAAATGCAACATGTAAAAGACTAGGCTATTTACACTTTAGAAATTTATATTCTGTTCCAGTGCTAATCAGACTTTCAGACAATTCCTATTTTAATTGTTTGGTTGCCAGTTTTCTTTAGCTCTATGTTGGCTCCTCTGATGACATCAAGGCTTCCGATTGTTCATCAAGATCAGGCATGTTTCGCAAGGCACTGGAAAAACAACAAGAAAACAAAACTACTAGTTTAAACCCATATCCTATGTTAATTAATATAATGCCATTGGTTAATGATGGTTTCAAATAGTAATTTTTAAGGTAATTTATTTGGTTCATGTCTTTCAGCGAATATGCAGATTCATTATGCTTAACTACTAAGTTGATTATCTTACTTATTTGGCATGAATTATATATATGAAAGTATGTTTGAATGTTTGTCCTTCAATAATGCTTGAACTGCAGAGCAAAACGCAATAAAATTTTACATAGACGTAGGTTATGTTCTGGAATAGGACAAAAGATACTTTTGTACATAAAATAATGACAGTAATTGGTTATCACAAATAAGGAATATCGATATCGACATCAAAATTGGCTTTAGAAATGAGTATGAGATTGGAATCAAAAGTAGAAGTTAAACTGGAAGCATAAGAGGCCATAACTGGAATTGGATCTGACAGTGAAACTAAAATTGAAATCAAAAGCAAGATGAGATCGGGGTCAGGATATATTGCGAGTTCAATTTATATAAAAAGATGAAGAAATTAATTCTATGTCCACTGTTTGTATGCCTGCCTGTCTATCTGTAAAAACCCTTACTACATACTAAGGTCTACAGTTCCACGGAAGTGTAAAAAAATTCAAACTTCTAAGTGAACACAATTAAAAAATATGGAGAATTTGTCCATATTTAGACAGTCTCAAACTCATTCATTAAACTAATTGTTCAGCAAAAATCTGAAAATTTTACAAGAAGCAACGTCTCACAGGACAAAGGAAAAATCCAAAAATCGTTAATTTGAATCATCAAAAAAATATTATTTTGCTATCTCAAATTGACATTTGCAATTGGAGTACTGACAATGATGTATGAAAGAATATTTTTTAACTCACTGCTATAAAAATTTAAAATTTTCAATACTCTGAGGATTACAGGAATATGAATAATAAGATTACAGAATAAGAATACAATACAAAAATTTTCAATAGCCAAATCATTAAAGTATTACAATTCTTGGGACCAATATCTTACCACTATCGGTATTTGTAAGCTATCTTTTTTCTAATCGCAGTATCGCTTCCAATTTCTATTCTCGCCTGACCAACCTGGCATAATTCTTGTATAATAAAATAAGTAAATAGAAAGACATCATAACACAAGCATAAATGGAAACTATGAATGATGGCCTAAAATTATCTATGCACTAGCATCACTTATATTTATTTGGTGAATGAATGAGAAACTATCCTAAAGCTTAAGATGATGCCTCCATATATGTACTTTGTCACTTTCACACAAATAAAACTATGGAGCATTTAATTGATTAATCAATTTAATGAAGGAATGCCATCAATAGTGGAATGTAAGCAGGATCGGGATCAAAACAGGGAATGGAATCAGAATTGAAATCAAGAACGGAATCAAAATAGTAATTGAATGAGATAAATAAAAATGAATATAAGAAGTCAAGAAGCCCACACAGGGAAGCTGCAGGCAAAAGTTAGTATGATATTTTTATTTTTATAGTGTTTGAAAAACCCATCGATACTATTCATTTATCAATTGTCTGCCCTAGGCTTGCTACATGTGTAATATATAACATAATCCTTAAATTTTAATTCCAGCTCATTTCTTACTTAACTTCCCATTTTGCTCTTAAACTTGATCGTGTTAACAGTATCGAATCTGATACTAATCTCAATTATACTTTGTTTTAATTGAAATCCTGGCTTTGGTTCTTAACTCAGTCGCAGGACAGTTTAGATTACGATCATTGTTACATTCTTGATTCTGATCAAGTTCATTCTCAATTTTAAACCCATACCCACTATTAATTCTTAACTCAGTTCCAATCTCTAAGTTTTAAAGTACAACAATTAGACATCAAAACCTTAAAAAACATTAGAAACATAAAGATGAGTGCGGGCACACACTCCTACTTTTAGAATATTAGTGCTTTTGCATAAATTTTATGTTTTCAAATATAAATATTTGTACTAAACTTCATATTAATGAAGTTTTTAATATGATTTGGGTTTAACCTCAAGTTTTACTCACGTGAAGCCATCGACGTTATATATCCTTGCCCTGAGCCAGTTGACGCTCTTCCAGAGGTGTACGTCTTCAGCCATAGCTGTCAGCCAGCCGCCAGCCGCTAGCGCAGCACCACACCATCGTCCCGCACCCCCTGTCCCGCTACCGGGCACTCCTAGCCATGCTTCTGAACACACCGATAGGGGCAGAACTAACGCCAGAAACGCTGTGGCAGTACGCGATGATGTCAACGAACAACCCCTGATAGTATGAATGCTATATTATTGTTTTCATTGATCAATCAATCAATTATAGTCTTAATAATTTGATAGTTACTCAAAAAGTTGGTTTTTATCATTGGAAAAGTAAGTTAAGAAACTAAAGAAAACACACATAAAAGCAAGTTACACATGTAAAAGTTTTAACAGGTTTAACATGATTTGTCACTGTCAATGAGGAACTAGTTTGATTAGCAAGTATTTGAGTGTTAATGAATTAAATTAAAAACATGTTTTACTATTAATTAGTTTCCTATTAATTGGTTTCCTAATAAAATTTTTATTTTATTAGGAAACCAATAAAACTATCAAAATTAATTTTATTTGTAAATAAGTTTTGTAATTATTTCTTCACTAATAAACACAATAGTACTTTCAGAATTAATTCACTCTGAAAATATTGATTTATGAGCTCCTTCTTCCATTGTATTTCTTACACTGCATTCTACTTCATGTCATTATTTCTGGCAACTCCAGTGACCCTTCCCTGACCCTGTATTTTTTTTATATTATAGTTCAATCAATTCAAAATTATGAATGATTTGAAAATATATTTTAAAATTGACTGGTCACATAAAGATAACTTATTATATTTTAGCATGCACTATTGTAATGTTACACATATATGTACCATAGCCATAAGGCTTCTAAAATTAGAGGCCCTAAAGCTGCGTCAACGAGTAGCCAAGGCCACATTGAAGGATTGGGCATGTCTGCGTGTTCCAAACCGGTGGCACTGAGGGCACCGCCAGCCGCCCACCCGCCTGCAGCGCACGCGCACCCCACCAACCCTATCACAGACGAATTCACACTTTTTTTCAGATTCATAACATCAAGTTTGTAATTTTGGCAACACAGAAATTCTATATTCTACAAATTGATAAAGCTACCATATTAAATACAGCACCATATTCTATCAACCATTGCAAAACGAAGAACAACTACAATGATATACAACATCCTTTTAGAATACTAAAATGATATATATTTGTTATTACCATAACATTCATCTATTGAAGTTCGACATATAAAGTCAGAGAAAAAGTTTTTTCATATTTTATACACCAATTCAAGATAAGTTTTCATCATATTTTATTTATATTTAATTATAATATATATGCCATTTTGTTCAAAAGCTTGTTATCATTTTGTAGGTAGTGACATAATCCCATTAATGTAGAAATTGTGGGGACTTTTGATCAAAAACTGCGACAAGTAGTTTTGACAGTCTTCTCTTGATGTTAATCTAACACTATTTAAAAAATTCTGAAAAAAATCGAAACAGGTGAAAATCTGAGGATGCAAGGTCAGGACTATATGAAGGATGCATTAACACTTCTGAACCAATCTCTCTTAATATTTGCTGAGTGGCTAAAGATGTGTGTAGTCTAGCATCACCATGGTGAAAAACTACACTCTTTCTGTTGATCAATTCCAGACGTGTTTTCTGTTTCTTGCTTGAGTCTCATCACCTGTTAACAGTAGATATCTGCGTTGATGGTTTCCCTTCTTTAAAAGCTCAATGAAAAATGCCCTTCCAATCACACCATATACATAGCATCAACTTATTGGAAATTAATCTAGGTTTCACCATAGTCTGTGGAGGTTGCTTGCCTTTTAACCATGATCTTTCTCGCATGTTCTTATCATAGGTAACCCATTTTTCATCAAGAGTGATCAATCTTTTCCGAAACGGTTCGGTTTCAAATAAGTTTCAGTAGACAATTGCAAACGAATGCACAATTCATTAGGTTTCTTTCAGTTAATTCATGTGAGACCCAAGTATCAAGCTTTTTTGTATATCCAACTTTTTTAAATGGGTCAAAACTGTTTTGTGGTCAATTTCCAATTCTTCAGCTTTTTCATATGAACTAATATGCCGATATTGCTCTACTTTTTCCAAAATGCCACCGAATTTATCCGTAACAGATTGACCAAAGCAAGGTGCATCTTTGACATCAAAATGCTTGAACCAGTTTTGTGCTACTCTTTACCAACACTGCATAGGTTCACAAACGTCATAAATTTTTTTCGATAAGAGCATTTTTTCCTTTTTGTCATACAACTTCAAAATGTATTAAATTTCTACATCAGATTCACTCATTTTTCTGGACATGAAAGCAACAGAAAAGTGGCGGGACACTGTTTATATTTTTTATTTTTCTTTTTTAAAATGTCATCTATTTAATGCTACCAAAACTATCCAGATATAAACAGCACAATCAAAGAGATTATACTGCAACTTTTTACTCATAAAATATGAAAAAAAAATTTCCTGTTACTAACACATTTTGTACTTCAACTTCAATATTTGTTCATACAAAAACAAACAATAATAACCGAGGTTCTACTAAATTAAGCATCATCATCAGACATTTGTTTCTAAACTACATTTATAAAGTACATTTTAGCTACTAAGAAAACGTCACATCATTCATGAAAAGAAAAACGACTGATATATGTCTTATGGTATATGACTTTGATATATGTAATTTTAATATATTATATGAGCTGTTAAATAAATTGTTGCCAGAAAAATCCCTGAATGTGAATATTATTCAATAAATATAATTAACTTAGTTATATACCAGAACTTCAAATTAATCCTATAAAATTAGAAAAAATAAATATCAAAATGTACCATATAAATAAATGTTTAAATAATGTATAGTTTATAAGTTGTTTGGTTTAATACAACTATCATTTGGATTGTCCACTAAACTGTCTGATTTCAATCATTTTCTATCATTCATTATCAATACTGTGGAATCTCAATAACTCGGACCTCATTAAGTCGAAATACTCAGTAAGTTGAAAAAAATTGCCATTCCTTTCCGATGAACCCCTAAATATGCGGTATCTCGAATTATTTAGATTTTGTAACTCAAACAAAATGTTATTTCCCTACAAAGTATTGATAATACATATTCATACTCTATAACTCGGATTTCAAAAAGGAGACTATGTAAGTCATGTTTGGTAAAATATAATGACGTCTTACTTGGAATTCCCCGAAATAATAGCAATAAATTCCAAAACGAATGTTCGGGTTTGGGGTTTCTAATCTATTGTTTTTGTCTTGTACACATGCAATGAATGAATACATTCATGAAACTTTCTAAGTAACACAGCTGTGAACATTATGTTTGTTCCTTGTCGGCCCAGTCATATGTATCTCGAAATTCTTGTTAAGTCAAAAATTCGTTAACTCTATTTTTTTTGCATTTCCCTTGACATTTGAGTTATTGAGATTCCACTGTATGCCTACAAGTGCCACTCTATACTTGTCTATACTTGTTGTACTTACTACAAAATACTCTATACCTATCATTCTTTTGTAATGAGCATTTGACAATTCTATATTAGTATGCAAATATAGCCAGGCTTAAAGAGTGAATGTCATTTACCTGGGTGTTTTGTGGTTAACATGGATATTTATATGTTAATTTTAGTGGTAATTAAACAAAACAACATATGTGTATCCATAATACACGGTGTCTGAATGTGAATAGGGGACAAGTAATAATGATTAATTTTATAGCTACACTGGCAGAACTGTAGGCCTAAACCAAAATATACCATATTACCTTTCCAAAACCATGTGTTTTCCAAAATATATGTATGTATTACCATGATAAGACAATAGAAACTATTGTTTACCGGTCAGTAAAGGCGCATTGATGCCTTCTCCCTTATTTAGTTCCCTACGCAGTAGAACGAGATGCGTTGCATAGCAGACTGCCGCACCAAGGGCTGACAATACGGCTGTCCAGTTACTCTGATGGCTGTCTGAAGTTCCTATTGACACCTGCAGCAATTAACAAAGAAAGAATATAAATCCAAGCCATCAAATCAATCAAACATTCAATCTTATCTTTCTCTAATGCTTATAGAACATATAACAAATATTATGTAAATATATATAATATTCATTCCTTCAAATTATTGCTATTTTAAATGTAATAAAATGCATATAAAAAACTTATTACAGGTATAACTATTCTTTTCTACTATCCACCACATTTATATTTACCTAGCTGTACATAGTATCAATATCAGGATATGTTTTGTTGGGCATCATCATAAAATGACAAAATAATCTAGTAACTTTAACACATGAATAATAAGTCCATATAATATTTATTTTAAATTAAATACTAGTTCAATATCTATATCTCTAAGATATAGAATTTTGCAAACACATTTAACTATAAGTCATTATGAAGTTCTAGGCCATATTAATTATGGAAAATCTAACCTAAACAGTTCTAACTTATAAAAAAATACAATATTATGTTTAATATAAATTATTGTTAATGAATTATTGTAGATTTAGACAGACAATTCCTAAAAGTATTTAATGCCGCAGCCAGCCAGCCTGCAGCCAATAAATTAACTTTTAATAAGTTTCTAAATGTGATAAACTTTAAGTCAATAAGTTCACAATAAATTGCACATTTTAGAAAATTTACAAAGCAATATCAATATTTTTTTATTTTAATTGAAAGTTTAGAGTTTAATATTTTAGATTTATACCTGTGATGTCATAAAGCTTATGACTCATCCCACTTGTCACACAATATCATACTTTTTTGATCCCCTCCTGTCCCCTAAACATGTGACAAATTATTGATGACCCTAAGTATCTTGACATAGATATGAGATGTTGACATAGCCAGTGTGGTAGAGTAATATAGTGAACAGATCACAAGGCGAATAAAGAAATTTATCATTGTTTATAGTAGCCAATTAATTTCAATGATTAGTAAATATAAGTGGCTAAAAAATTATTATTAGTTCTGGAATTAATGCTTTTGTTTCAAATAGAAGCCATTTTCTACATTAAATATTCTAGACTTGTACAAAAGTGAATGCTTATGGGACAACTTGTCATATATCTATCTGCTAGGTCTCTTATTGGCATAAGTACAACCTACAAATATTTATTATTTTTGTATGATAATTATAGCAAAAATACACAATGGCACTTACAATGCATTAGAAAGTATTAAATTTCTTATTTTTGGTAACTAGAAATTGAACTTATGATTTATAGGACTCACCACCATGTGTCAAAGAGGTCACTGATAAAAAAAATATTTTGACGTAAGAGACTCACAAGTCCAGCAGCTGTAAGCAGGACAGAGAGGCACTTGGCAAGGCCAAAGCGATCGTGAGGTGCATGTGCGCAAACTGCTCCAGCGCATAAAGTGAATGCCGAGGCCGTCGACGCGTACACCGTCGCGGAACTCGCCGACGCGTGCAGAATGCTCAGCCGGTACAGATAGTTTGATGTGAACCACTGTTATTTAAATAGAGTTGAAAAAAATTATTATCTATAACACAATATCTTTGCATTTTTAAAACAGCAACTCCAGCGGCTGTTGTTAATTTGTTGTATAATATAGATAGATGTGATTACAATAATAAAAAATATGTATTTCTGAGTGGTGTGATAATAATTTAGAAAATTGTGCACTATCTACCATTTCTTAAATAATATAGGATTAGAATATATTAACAACTTTTCCTTTTTAAAAAAAATGCTCTGTTCAACACAATCAAAAAGTCCACTAGAGTTTTGAGATTTCCTTAATCTTTAAAACAGTAAACTTTTTTAAACATAGAATACTTATTACTAACATGTACGAATTGGAATAGATTTTCGTCTACATTTTTTTTTTTTTTTTTGTTGAAAATAAATTTTATAATATTCTTTGATGAAACCAACAAATATTGCATAATAATTTTGTAGCAAGAGTATTTATTACTACCCCAAAATTAATATATAATCTTTGAAAAGTTCTCAATCTTTTTTTCTCTGATTTTATTTGAGAAGGGAAGCCGATAGCCATTACCATATAGCAATGTGACTCAAGGGAACAAAAAAGTCCCTTTTTAAATTTCAGACAGTTTAGAGAAATTATAACTCACTTATTAATATTAATATTTTTTTACATTGTTTATTAAATAATGAACTAAAATTTTAAATTTATTATTGGACAATTATGAACTATCTCCAACCATGCCCAGTATCAGCCTTCTATTTTGTATTCACTAACCAGACAGACTAAAGTAAATAACCAAATAATAATTTAAAATATGTACAAAAATACATTACAACAATAAAATCAAATAAGGTTTTACAGGTATAGCATAGAGTAATGCGAGACGCAGATGTCGACGCGTAGCGGCGGCGGCAGCGCGGCGTTGAGCGTGTTCTGATGCGCGCACCGACGCCGCCCATGAGAGCCGCGCCAGTAGTGCTTCACTCGCCTGCGCCGCTGACATCACACGCACCTACCACACAAAGAAGCAACCACCCCCCCATTGAGTTCAAATTTGATGTTGTACATCATGTCCTCCTATCCTTTTGAAATTTCATAAAAATCTAACTATTGTATTTGTCCTTATGACGCAACTTTTGAAAAACTTTGCTCTTTTCCGATTTAACTTGATGAGCTGAGTCAGAAAATACATACGGTTCAAAAGTTTACATATGTGTATATATATATGACATAACACAGGGCTTGTTAGCACGATAACATCTACAATTCATAAGATATCTTAACGAAACTCAACATACATGTTGTATGGTCGATTATAAAGATCGAGTTCAAATTTGAGCAAAACCGGTCAAATAGTTTAGAAATGACAGCATTTTAAAAGTTTGAAAATCTGAAAATTACATTTTCTGTTGCGACCTTTTGAAAATGATAGGTTTCTTTTTTAGAAATCTTCCTGTTCGCAAGTACAATATGTCGCCAGGTTCATAGTAGATATATGAATAGTTTAAGCACACAAAAAAAAATCAACAAAATGCACACTAGGTTTTATAAATTACGCAACTCTGTTCCCTTAACTTAATTGCGTAAAACACATCTCAACACTTTTCAGTGTTACCACATTTAATAAAGTTTCATGCAAAATTCAACCTCCCTTAATTCCGTTATAACACATTTTAGATAAATTTTTTCGTTACTGTGTAAATGAGTAAAGCTTTCTTGAGGACAATGTGCTCAAAGCCTATTTCACAAAGTTTAAAGAAACACCTTTAAAATGCAAGGTTTCTGTAGAATGCAATCGTTATGCTATCCCATAGGAACCGTGCATTTTCCCAGGATAAAAAGTAACCTATGTGCTAGTCCAAACTATAACCTAGCTCTATGCCAATTTTAACAAAACAAATCTATCCCATGGGAACCGTATAATTTTCCAGGATAGAAAGTAACATATTGTACATTTTGCAGGAATAAAAGTAACCTATGTGCTATTTCAGACTATAATTTATCTCTGTGCCAAATATCATACAGATCCGTTCAGCCATTCTGGTAAAATAAATCTATCCCATGGGAATCATACTTTTTTCCAGGATAAAAAGTAGCCTGTATGCTATTCCAGTCTATAATCTATATCTGTGTCAAATGTTATCCAGATCCGTTCAGCCATTCTAGTGTGATTAAGCAACAAACATCCATTCAAACTTTTGTATTAATAATATTACTAGCTGGACCGACAGACATTGTTTTGCCCTTTTTTGTTTGTTCTTGCCCGTATAACTAATGCCCATAGCTCCGCCAGCACGGACGTATAATGAATTCCTCCATTTTTTGTGTCGATTGATTTCTAAATGACTACTCATTTCGCTTTTGATTACGCAGCCCGTCGCACATTTGATTGTAATCTCGACCCCAGTTCTGTTCTCCATTTGGTCCCGGTCCAACTTGCGATTCAGTTCCAATCAGATTCTATTCTCGTCCCATTCGCAATTCTCTGCCCTACTCAGCTTTCAATCCCGATTTTGCCACCATTTACAATTCCGACTTATATGTAGTTGGGAGTAAAGATTATATGAAATCAATAAACTCAAAAACTATTTGACCGATCATTATGAATATTGGTATGTCTATGTATCAATTGAGTGATACGGATATTGGTACATCGCAGCACCACCTGGTAGTGAGTTACGTCAATGGGGATAGCATAAAAACCTTCTCTGTGAAAAAATATGTGTACATACCAATATTCATAATGACCGGTCAAACAGTTTCTGAATTTATCGATTTCATATATACAAACATATTTTTATATATACACATATAGGCTAAGATGTTTATTTAAAAATTACAAAGTAGTAACTTCTCAATAAATAATCTTCCAAATATATTGTCAAAAATACTTTGAGCATATGTCATACCTCAGCTACTTTATTGAACCGTACAGCTCTAGGTGCTGCATCATCACTATCGGTGGTTTCACCAGCACGAACTGGTACAAATGTTGAATCCCCCTAGAATGACACATGTGAATTTAAAAAATTACATAGACCTAAAATTATATATATATAGATAGATTTAAAATTTGACTTCATTTGAAGGATTAGAATGCCATCAAAATCTTTCAAAATATATTTTGTAAAAGTTATAGTATATACAATGTATATAATTTATATTATATAAGTATTTAACAAACCAATAAAAAAAAACTATTTTTATTACGTCTTTCATATAATAAACTTACCAAACTATCTGCATTTTCATTAAAATAATTATCTTCATCTCCATCTGTATTGTGGTCTAATAATTGCTGTGAAAGTTAATGGCATAAATTATTCTATTTGAGACTAAATTCATATTCTAGTTGAGATTAAATATCAGTATAGTTTTACTTAAAGAATTTCAAACATTCAATGTGGATTTGACAACAAATTTTCGTTTGCTAATCTAAATTAAATGTAACTACCTACCTAATCGCCCAAGATATAGTTGCACAGGCTCAACTTGGAATATGAAAAAAGTAAGCTATTGTATTAAAAAGGATCCATCAATAGTGGAGCTTTAATCAAAGATTTATCTAACAAAACAACTACCTATATGTAGCAGTAAATACAGACATTCAGTTATAACTTTCTTCTTTTATAATTTGTGACTATTATTACAAAACTGTTGTAACAAATTTTACATTTATAGTAGATAATCAAAATAGATATTATTCTTAAACCTCATAATCTCCTTTTTATATGAATCAGATACCGTATAGGAATGCTATTATTTGCAATGTCACAAATAGGCTTTTGGGCATTTGTTGAAATTCCACGTTATTATTAATGGTGTTTCATATATAATAAAGTGACCACGAACAGCGGACATTAATGATTTAATTGCATGAAACTACTTATACTGTTAAATTAAGGGCTGTAGATTTTCAATTTTAATTAAAATAAAAATTTGATAAGATTCTAGCACAACGACAATAGTCAACTATATAAAACCTTTTACTCTTCTTTTTTGGCTTTACCATAATCAGATTTAAATACTTTAATATACACTTTTGTTTTTAAAAAAAAATGTTAAGTAATATTTAAATTATTCAGATAATAATGAAGTCAAAAAAAAAATTTTTCAAAATATCTTCTATCAAGATTAAATATATCCAAACTTAGAAATAACATTAAAAAAATATTTTGCTTATTTTATGTTTCATTATCAATATGGCAACTTATCAGCATATTACTTGGCAAAGAGCTTATGCAGTTTCATCAAAAAATATTTTATTGTTCCAAAATATTGACAAAAAAAATGAGTTCGTTAATACTAAAGACTATTATATAAAACCATAAAATGACATTTAACACTCGCAATCCTCTATTATTATTATTTTCTTTTTTTTTAATACTGAAAAAAATGTTTAGTTTCATCTGTAATAAGTTTAAAAATGTTTAGACTTTTCTGAATATTTCAATTTATCTTTTACTTGAAAGGAAAATATACACCAAAATAGTTCATAGCTTGCAATGACAAAATTAATTACAGCCAGAGGATTTAGTTGTGTTTTTGGGGCAAACAAATAAAGAGTTTCTTTTATAATTATTGCTATTTTCTCTGAATATTTGAATAATTTAATATTGAGTTTTTAAACTATAGACAAGAAAAAAATATAAACTAAATCTTTCATGAATGTACTTTATACCATTAACTTATGAAATGCTTACTGTGTAGTCAGGAGTGGAGCGGCAAGGATCCCTTGTAGGAGGGCTAAAGCATAGCACCAGTAAATACATAAGTAATAAAGAACTCCGAACATAAGTTAGAAGAAATGGCCTTTCCAATTTTTTTTCAACATATATGTACTGAAAGAAATAAACAAAAATACATGATATTAATAAAAACAATTGAAAATTCTGTAAATACTTTTAATCAACACAATGCATAATTTAAAAAACATAAATGTTACTTTTTACTACATAAGGTAAAGATGTAACAATTTAAATTTGTAAATAAATGCCATTACATTTTCCAGGAATATATAATAGCAATATTATTATACTTTCTCAATGACAAGTGCGCAAAAAAAAATACCTTAGTTAACTCAGACGAAGTAACCCATATGATATCAACAACTAGTAAAATGAATATTCCGAAGACGAATCGTCGTTTCTGAAAAGGCGCGGAATTTTCCTTGCCATTCTTATTATTAGGCGGAACTTGAAAGTAATTATGATACAAAGTCAACATTAAGATATATTTTTAGAAACAGTTTCAAAGAAATGCCCGGAATACATAAAACGTAAAGTAACTGTAACCCGAGAAAACAGTACTCTTTCGTACTGTTTAAATTAGTAGTTTGATATTCACTGTTCTGATTGAACTTATTCAAACATTTCTAACTGTTCACATGTGCGAACGCAAAGATAAATAATAATATTTTAACATTAATTAACGCCCAATAACAGTTTTGCAAAAATATTTTCTATTGTCAATACAGTCGGTATTGAACAATGTCAATCAACATTTCAATTCGAAACTGTTATTCCGTTTGTAAAATGAAAGCACCTATGTAATCTACTTTTCGATTTGTATTGATTAGTAAAATTCTTTGATTTTTATAGAACTATTACGTTAATTGTAATAACTAGTAGACGCGCTTTATGGAATCTCTTATAAATGGCTTAGTTTAAAAAAAGTACGTTCTTATATGCAACAATACAATAGCAACGGTGGAACTAAATGACTGATAGTATGAAATTCCAATGCACTCACGCTTCCCCTCCGCATAATATTTTACACGTACATCGCATCGAGGAATGGGGTCCGGCACAAATCTTCCCTCGAATCCAAAGACGACCTGCCTCCCGTCTTTCTCAGAAAAGTTCAAAGACTGCTTAAATCTTTCAAAGCCAAAAAGACACCGGATCTCGATTGTATTAGCAATAAGGCTATTAAAATCAAAATAAAATTATTATTGTGTGCCTTAAAAATTGCTATTTCCCTCCTCTCTGGAAAGAAGCGGAGGTAATAGGTATTCATAAGCCAGCGAAACCTCATGACATACCTGCTAGTTACAGATCAATAAGCCTTCTGAGCAGTTTAGATAAACTTTTCGAGAAAGTTCTCAAAATTCGCTTAAGCGATCACCTTCTCAGTAAAAGTCTTTTTATAGGCAAACAGTTCGGTTCCCGTCCTGTACATTCATGCATCTAGCAAGCCCTCCGTCTAGTTGAGTACATCACGGAGGGCTTTAAATCTAAGTGAAAAACCGTAACTGTCTTCTTCAATGTAGCTAAGGCCTTTAATAGGGTATGGCACGCGGATCCTATTTACAAACTTCGCACTCTTGAAATACCAGATCGCATCATTCACATTTAACATAACTGCATCAATAATAGGCTTTTTTTTTTAGTTACGAGCATACACACTCAACTAGACGACTAATCAGAGCAGAAGTCCCTCAAGCCTCCATCCTCTCTTCCCTCCTGTACTCTGCACACACAAACGACATTGCGCAACCGACGTCCGGCGTCCAACTCGGGCTATTCGTGGACGATACCGTGCTGTATTATCGTGCAAGGCACAAAATATCTACAATCTTCCACCCCTAGAGGACCATTGATAAATTGGCTCGATGGTTCTGTACCTGGAGAATAGAGGTTAACCCTGATAAGCCTGCCGCTATGAAATTCAAATATAGCAAGCGTAGGAGTCGCAAAATTATCGACTTAGACATGCCCCACCTTCAAAAGTTGAACGCGAACATCGTTAGGAAAATTGCAATTTTCTACCAAGGGCACCTCGGTGCCAAGCTTGGTAGAAGAAATAAATTGTCACTGAGCATTAAGCGCAGTATTTACAAAATGTGTATAAAATGGGCGATGACATTCGCGTCTTTCGTCTTCGCTCATGCCACCCCAAAGGCACTCCATAGACTCCAAGTCATACAGAATAAGTTCCTTAGAGATGCCACGAACGCCCACGGTGCGTTCGGAATTCATTTCTCCACAGGAATCTAGAACTCCCTACCATAACCAAATTCACGAAAGACGCATCTAAGCGGTTTTCAACATCGCTGAATCGCACCTCAATGCGTTCCTACGCCCGGCAGCTTCCTATGAGCCACTTAAACCCTATCATTTTATCTGTAGGCCACGGAATATACTCACCGATCGACATGACACTCTTACAGCGGCAGTAGAAAGTTTCATGGAAGTCAACAACTCTAATAACTGATTAAGATTAAGTATTCCTCAGTCAGTAAGGTGTAATTAAGCCATAACACCCCATTCCACCGGGTCGCTTCCGTGTCAGATAAAAGAAACGGACCCGATCCGTGTCCGTGTCCAATGACATCCTATGCCAAAACGATCCCTTATGGAATCGCCCATAGGATCATGTGCCGTCCTCACCCACGTGTGTTGTCCGGCCGCGTTCGGTGAAGCTATCACAGTATTTTAGCAAACAGTACGTGCCGACCAGTAATTTTTTTCAGAGGAATTTTTTAGTGGGTTTTAACCCCACACTACCTGCGTGCACGGGCGCGCGAGTGGGGAAAAAACGCCAACCAACGTGGAAAAAGTACGTGAATAAAAAAAATATGTATGCCGTGTTTTTCAGAAGTACAAGTTTAGTCAAAGTTAATAAACTATAAGGACATAAAACTGTCACGACGGCCTAGTACACATAACACTGCTTGCCAGAAGTTCTCCAAACTTTTAGATTTAGAGGCTTAGTGCTGCACAACGACGACGCATCTTTTCGTATAGCTCCGCTCACTGTCAACTTTTTAAAAGAAAATGACGTTGTAATCTTGTAGCAACCGCCTTATCCACCAAATCACGCATTAACGACTTTTGGATCTTATTCGATTAAAAAAAACTATGCGGTCACCGTTTTATATCAGAAGAAAAGATTAACTACACTGTAGTTGAACATTTTGACTTTGTTTTTTGTAAACGACTGGCACGATGTTTTCGTTTGTAGAAAATTCATCCACAGAAGTATATTAACGCTGAAGGAGATTACTTTAAACATATATAAATTTGGCGGGTCTTGCTTATATAGTTCTTTTGTATCACAATGATTTTGGTGTATCACTAATACATTGTTCTACTAATGAAGGTTGTGTTTGACCACCAAAAAAAAATCTTGTTCATTATTTTTTATTTTTCATAATAAAAGAACTTTTTTATTGATCAAAGGTGGATATTAAACTTTTTTCATTATTTTTTATATTAATAACTTATTATTATTTTTCACCATTATTGAATAAAGTCGCAATTATTTTTGCATATTGAAAATAAATTTATTCAATTTGCAATAAAAAAAGCAGAAAGGAAAACACGAACCACTTAATTATGAAAAGCCAAAAAAAATGTTCTAAAGGTTTAAACTTTCTAAGAATCTCTTCCAATATTTCATAACACCTTCACACAATTTTAAAGAATTATATAAGTGTAAACAAAAATGTTCAAAATTGACAAGAACAGACTTTAGTTAGTTTTTGACGTTAGAAATGTCCATAGAAAAATTTGGATGTTCCTATAAATTAATAATTATTTTGTGAAATTACAGAGGAAAGTACAACTATGTTGAAAATTAAATGGCAATATTGATAAAAGCATGTGTAAAATGTCAAATATTGTCAAAAATGTAGTATCTGTCTATTTCACGTGTAGTTGATTAATTTCCTGAATAGATGTGAATTTTTGTCTTGAATTTTGTTTATTTACATATTAATGAAATGTCTAAAACTCGATTATTTATCAGTAATTTACCCGATGGAGTCGAGGAAAATTCAATTCGAAATGCTTTTTCGAATTTCGGAGATGTTACAAACTTAGACTTAAAAAGTAAGGCTGCGCATGAAGATGATCATAGTACTCAAAAGACGTTCGCATTTGTTACTCTTTCTGCATCCAACAGCCAAATCGAATCATGTGAGTGTTAATAATATTCTATCATAAGAATGACTTCACTGAGTGTTTGCTGTATTATTTTAATTTTTCTAGGCATCCGACATTTTACTTCTCAAGATTTTTTAAATAAAAGGCTATATGTGACAAGAGCCAGAGAAAGTTTTTTGGAAAGATTACATAGGGAAAGGCAAGAAGCAAATGAGAAAAAGGTTATTTTGTAATCTAATTTTTAAAGTGATACAAAACTGTACTCTAAATTTTTCTGTAAAAATTATGGATTTTATTGTGCTATTATTTGTTATATGAACATTTTTTTTTATTGTATTAATTTTTATATATTCTTTGTTTTTAGATAGTGGAAAATGAAATTAATGAAGTACCTAAAAGTAATATAGAAAAGACTCTTAAAAAGAGGAAATTAAAACAAGATGTATATGATACTAGTAATAAAGTTATGACGAAAAAGAAAGTAATAGAAAATTCTATTACTGAATTTAGCAATGAAGTCTCCACACAGATGACAGCTAAACTAAATGATTTTAAGAATGTTACTATGAATGGCTTAACCGAAAACAAAATTGATAAGAAACAAGAGTCTGATAAAAAAAGGCTTGAATCTATGAAATTGAAACGAAAAGAATTCAAACAAAAGCAAAATATCATTAAGACTGGATTGGTTGAAATTGTAAGTTTGTAGTATGTGAATTTTCATAAGAAAACTGTTACAACTTAAATACTGGATGTCTTATCAACTTTTGACTACATTATTACTGTTGTTAGGACTGATCATGTCTTATGCGAATATCACAATATAACCCTAAGAAAAATTTCATGGTTTTCAAAATATTAACATTTTTTAAAAAATTTGTAAAACATGTGCCTTTTTTACTGATATTACTACCAAGATCACGATTCTCACATTTAGATAGTTTTTTTTTTAATTTATTTCATTCAAAAATAGTGTGATCAAACCTAGCAACAATGTTTGAAAAAAAGTAGTCCTTTTATGAAAAAAATAAATTTTATTTTGATTTCACTAAATTTGTAATTATATCACCTAAAGTTTAAGCATATAAACTGTATAATATGTACTGCACAAATCAAACCATTTGTAGGACAATATTCCAAAGAATAAGAAAATCATATTCTCTGAAAATGATGATGTGCCTGTAAAAAATATGTCAAATTCTACTGTGTATGGTAATGAACCGACTCATTCAAAATTGTTATTCGATGATGATGATGAAGAAGATGATGACAATGCCATGGAAATTAACTTTGAGATGAAGGAGAAATTGGGGCAGAAGGTATTGAATTTTAATTTTGTACATTGTACATAATATTTAAAACATGGATTTTATTTAAACATTGTACTTTATTATACAAGTCTCTCCTTACTTTATAAGTCATTACTTTTTAATGAAATATAATACTAAAAAAATAATTCTTAATAAAATTAATTCTGAAGATTAACTTTGAAAATATTTATTACATAACTCCAAATGTATCAGGCAAAGTGCTGTAAAATAATGTACACAGCTGACACACTGACCAGTGACGGTGATGGTGTTGACAATGCCATAATATTTCGTTTATGTGAACACTAGTAGGTGTATGCAGTGACATAGTTAAGGGAGGCGATAGTGGCGCCCCGAAATGGGTGACACCTAACTGTGATGTAAAAGACAAAATTTATGCAAATCTTTAGATTGTGAAAAATTACGAGGACTAATTAATGAACATTAAAATTAATGGAACGATGCACAGCCACTACTACAAATGAATTGTTACATTCTCAAAGCTATATTCCAAATCTCGTGCACATGTAATTTAACAATATATATAGTGAGATTTATTCACTCACTCGTATAACATACCCAAAGCCAAACGGAATTGTACAAGAAATATTTACCGTCGGCAAACAAATTACTTTCACAGATATTAAATATTTTGTAATAAATATTGAAAAATACAAACTTATTTAAGTAATATTATTAGGCAAAGGCATAGCCAGGGGTTTGGGAGTTCAAACTTCCCCCAAATTCTTTTTACATAAATGTTATTGTAATCTCATGCACATTTTGTGTTGCTTTACTTCATAACCTAGCTATGTCCTTGTTATTATGTATATAATATTAATGGACCCAAATCAGACAGTGCACACAAAATTCAATTGTAATGTGTGGATGGTATGTGTAATCTCGATTTTTTAACTTAGTAAAAGCAAAGATTGACTATATGTCGAAGATGCTATATGACCAGAATGAGGTTCATCTTTGAGATCAAAATTACCAGACTGAAAACACTTGAACCATATTTGTGCTCTTCTAACCAATGCTGCTTCATGTCCATAAACGTCACAATGTTTGGATAGAAAAACAATGGAAAAATGGCAGGACACCATGTTTATTTTTTATTTTTCTCTTTATAAAATGTTATCTATGTGATAGTGTCAAAACTAGCCAAATACAAACAGCGCGACCAAAGAGATTTTACTGCATTTTTTCATTTATAGAATATGAAAAAACTTTTTCACCGACCCAATATGTAAATCCAATACATGGGATCAAATTGTACATCATTGGTTTACAACAGAAATTCATTAATCTACAATATGTAAATGATACAGAGATTTGTTTAAAAAAATTTATGTTCTTTATAATAAAACTTTCACATTTTTGAAAACCATCATTAATCGCTAAAATTCCATGTGAAGAACTCTTGCATAAACTTTGTAAAGAAAAGGAAACCTTTGTAAATGTTCAGAGTTTGCTGCAAACTGATAATTAATTGCAAGTCATAAAGTGTGAATTTTATTTAGGACTTAATTACAAAAATAACTATATTTTATTAAAGGTACTAGAGTTGCAATCCAGATATAAATCTGATAAACGTTTTATATTAGATGAAAGGTTTATTGAAGACAATGAGAATGCGAAATCTGATAATGAAACTATAGAAATTAGCCAGATGGATGAGAAAGCTAAACAACTAAATATATTACAAGAAGTTTTAGGTGTTACTATAAAATCACAGCCTTCACAAAGTGAAGAATCAAAAGATAAAAAGAAAAAGTAAGTAGAAATCTTATCAGAATCCATTTTTCCTCTAAACTATATTCTATTATATATTGTGATATTTGTAATTTTCAGACCCAAATTAGGTATGCTTAGATTTGACCCCACTCAACCTGATCATGCCAAGTTTCTACTTCCTGTGGAGAACAATAAAGTGGTCGGTAAAAAGGAAGATGACAAATTAAGTAACAAAAAGAAAAAAGAGAAAACTCGACAAAATGATATTGAACCACCTAAGGCACAGGAACAAAATGTGCCAAAGATTGAAGTGTCCAAGGAACAATTTTACGAAATAAGTGATACTTTAAAAGAAGCTATTAAACAGCCTAACTCGTTTAGTCTAAGGAGCATGTTTGCTAGACACGACGAAGATGATGATGAAAAAGGTAGAAAATATTCATACATTTATAACATAGATTACATTAGTTAGGAACTAAAAATATCTGACATGCAGTATGCCAATGAACAGCGAGCTGTCACTTATTTCTATAATAGAACATAATATTCCCATTCAGTCTCTATCATTATTATTTGAAAAAGTAGTCTAATTCACAAATCACAACAAATATTTTGAATGAAAAATAAATCAAGCACTCTATGTCATCAACACTCCCTGAATGCGCGCGCGCTTTGGCAATGACTTAACTCGGTTGCGTACATGTCAATGAGTTTTGACTTCAAGTCACAACAAAAATGC